>CAJQUN010000403.1:0-509143 GCA_907163345.1 Haberlea rhodopensis
TGGGCTCGTTTATTTAGGGCAGTTGGATCGTTGGACCCAGAGGTTGAGATTGTATTACTTACAGTTTAAAACCTAAGAGTTGGGTTTTTGATGTGTCTCGGAATCAGGGTGCTATGTGAGCACCGGTAGAGGGTTTGGAGTTAGAGAGAGTTTTTGAAAACAGATGATTTTTAAGGAATCACGATGATGTGTGGGGGCTATTATTTTTTCGGAGTATTTTTGCTATAAATAGCAGTTGAACCCGAAAATTTAAGAAAATTATCATTTCAGCCCCAATTATTTCTCCTCCCTTCTCCCCGCGCGATTCCCGTCTGCTAAAGCAACCCCCGCCGCTTCAAGCGTGCGCCCGCCGCCGTCCGGGCCGATCGGCGCGTGCGACCTACCCACGGCTTCGTCTCGACGAGGCGCTCCTTTCCCTCTGCCAATTGAAAGTTTCGTCGCGTGTGAAGTCGGATTTCGCTGGGGTAAGCGTCGATCCCCAATTTCTAGGGTTCTTCGATTTTCGTTTGATTTGCTTCGATTTCGTTGGGTAATCACCCTTAACCTTGTTCGTCTTTTCGTGCATTTCCCTGCTTAAATTGGTGATTATGGTTCGAAATTATTTTCGAAATTGGTGGGTTTGGTTCGAAATTTGGGGGTTTTGGCAGGGGGATTTATTTCATGCAATTGGATCGATATTGCATGTTTTAAGAGTATTATGATGCTTGATGAGATCGAATTGAGAAGCTTTGGTTCGAATTTGAAGAATTTTTAAGATTGGGATTTAAAGGCTTGTTTGGGTTCGATTTTAAGGGGGTTGTGAATTCGAAAAAGGGGAGTTTTTGTCAAGGATGTTGATTCTTGCTTGGATAGCTTAATTGACATTTTAGATGAATTATGTATTTATTGGTTCGAATTGTGAGATTAAGGTTCGATTTTTATAGGGCATTCTTGAACAAATTTCGATTGTCTCATTTATTTCCTTCCTGCATGTACCCTGCCCCGGGTCTTTTAAGAGGATAATTGTCGTGTATTGACAATGTTGTGAGGGATATGGGTGTGCTTGAGCATAGGTTACATGTTCGTAAATAATTGTGAATTATTTATCGTGTTAGCACATCATTCCTCGGGGCATGGAACTCGAGCAGGGCTTGGCTCGGACTTCGGAGATAAGGTACGTGCGACGTACGAGCATTACTATATATATGTGAAATGCATAAGGTATTTTTGATTGATTGAATGTTTTGCGTATGGTTAACATATATGTGATATAGCCAAGGAATGACCCAAATCTTGATATCGCCGCTTGTAGCGTGCGTGACACTAGAGTAGGATGACTCTTACATGATATAAGGGGTAGGGGTACTGGGTTTATATGACTATATTATGAGACATTTGAGATGTCTAGGTTTGTAGAATCATGTATTCATTATGAGACATTTGAGATGTCTAGGTTTGTAGAATCATGCATTCTTGTAAGACATTTGAGATGTCTAGGTTCGTAGAATCATGTATTCTTATGAGCCATTTGAGATGTCTAGTTCATAGACTCATGTTTTATTATAAAGCATATGAGATGTCTAAGTATAATGGAAAGCAAGGTTATGAAATCAATATTAGATATTGATATATCTATTTTGCATGTATATGAACTTAGAATCATTCATTATTGATATTGTAAATCAGGCATGCGATGTGTAAATCAATGTGTTGTTTACTGATTTATGAGGTTTGATGAGTTTGATGATTGTGAGGACAGGGACAGTACACGGAATCCCGGATGAGGTTGCCATCCAGGGAGTATCATTTAATTCATTAGCATTTACCTTTGTTGTAAATTATGAATTTCATTATTATGATTATGGGATTTTGTGTATTGGTATGCTCACCCCTTGGGGGCTGTCTCTGTTGGGACAGGTGGACAGGTACATCGATGGGCTATGGAGCTGAGCTCGAGCTGTTGATTTGAGGTACTCCCAGGATCGTGGTACCAGGGCTTGATGGAGCACGGTCGTATAGAGTACCTATATATACACCTGAGGATTTATACATATTCATGATGCTCGCATGTGAGCACGATTATACTTGTATATGGATTGTATATAAAGGCATGAGCCTTTCTCTCTTTCATTTAAGGTTGCATGCAATTAGGTTGAATTGCTAGAATGATATGAGAGTCATTGGTGTATATATGTGGGTGTTTGGAACCCACTTTTGTTGACATATGTGTGGTGTCTTCCCTGGCTGGGAATCTACTTGTATTACTGCTTTTCTGTTGAGTATTATGTGTTCCCTGGCCGGGAATTTGTTATGTGTTGTACTCTTTTTTTTGGGATAGCTCTATTTATGGGGAGACTCTGCCCAAATTTTTATAAAAGTTTACAATGTGAAAAGTGGGCACCAAGGGGTTGGTAAAGGGCAAACATATGAGTCTTTCATTGACAGGCAATGATTAAGTATCATCAGAGCTTCCCGATTGACATTTATAGAAGCATGTACCACACATAGTGTTAATACACTAATCAAGGTTTAGGGCTTGGGGTCCTTACAGATTGATTGGACACTCTTCAGGACTAGTTTCTGAACCGGTATTTCTCCGCAGCGGCGAGACAGACAAAGGAGGACGAGTTTACAAGTCTGAAACAGGGAACATGACGGTGTCAGACTATGCCACGCGGTACTCTTCGTTGCTGAGGTATGTTCCCCACATGCCACCAATGGGCACGCAAAGATGAGGAACTTTATGAAGGGGTTGCGACCGGAGCTCTATGACCGGGTTATTACCAATAACCCAACTTCTTTTGATGATGCTCTCACAAGGGCGGAGCTTGCCGAGCTTGGAGTGGGAGCTTATCCTAGTGCTATGCCACCACCGTACCGCAGCAGAGGCAGACTAGTGACAGCTTGAGGCCCCGGGGTGAGCCATTTAAACCCCGTGGTGCCTCTTCATCTTCACGGTTTGGTGGAAAGAAGTACTTTGGTCAGAAACAGGATGGCAAGAAGGGCAATTGGTCCGCCAACCGAGGATCCACGCAAGGAATAGGCCGGGAGAGCCTAGATGCGACAATTGTGGAGGGCCACATTCTTCAAAAAAGTGTTCTGCCTGTTTATCTGTGGCAAGATGGGCCACATTGCTCGGTATTGCCCCACCCGGGAGGACAGTCAGAGTTTCAGGGCAACAGGCCGAGGTTTGATGATAGGACTGTGCAGCAGAGGCAGCAGTTTGGGCCTCGACCGTCGGGAGGTCAGACAGTGGGACCGCCCCAGGGACAGGTGTATGCGCTGACTAGAGAGCAGGCCCAGGCAGCCCCAGAGGAGGTGATCGCCGGTACGTGTCATTTATTTATGTACCCTGCTTTTTTTGATCGATACAGGTGCCTCCCACTCTTTTGTATCGGTGGGTTTTGTGGAAAGACACCATATGCGCACGTCTTCCTTACCCACGCCTCTTTTGGTCTCGACACCCACTGGAAGAAATGTCGTTGCTGATCAGTTTATGGCAGACTGCCTCATTTATTTTGAGGGCAACGAATTGAGGTCAGACTTGATTGTGTTGGGCATGTCAGACTTCGACTGCATCTTGGGTATTGATGTTCTGAACAGATATCAGGCAGTGGGTAGATTGCCGCAGAGGACAGTGAAGTTCAGACCTGAGTTGGGCAGTCAGTGGACCTTCTATGGCAACGTTCTTCGTGCGAAGATTTCGTTGATTTCAGCGATCAAGATGACTCAGTTGTTGGACGTGGCCACACGGGCTATCTCATTTGATCCGGTGGACACGTCTGGGAAGAGTAAAGAACTAAGAGTTGAGGATGTACCAGTGGTAGCAGAGTTTGCTGATGTATTCCCAGAAGAGATCCCAGGATTCCCACCGGCTAGGGAAGTTGAGTTTGGGATCGAGCTGTTGCCAGGGACATCCGCTATCTCTCGTGCACCCTTATAGGATGGCACCGGCTGAGTTGAGAGAGTTGAAAGAACAGTTGCAGGATCTCCTGGACAAGGGTATAATACGCCCGAGCGTGTCGCCATGGGGCGCACCAGTTCTCTTTGTGAAGAAGAAGGACGACTCGATGCGGTTGTGCATCGATTACCGGCAACTGAATAAGGTTACAGTGAAGAACAAGTATCCTCTTCCAAGGATCGACGATCTGTTTGATCAGTTGCAAGGGTACCAGGGTGTATAGCAAGATTGATTTGAGATCCGGGTATCATCAGATTCGAGTCAGAGAGAAGATGTGCAGAAGACAGCATTCCGGACCCGATATGGACATTATGAGTTCCTAGTGATGCCGTTCGGCGTGACGAATGCTCCAGCAGTCTTTATGAGTCTGATGAACAGAGTGTTTCAGCCGTATCTTGATCAGTTCGTCATTGTGTTTATTGACGACATTCTCATCTACTCCCGGAGTGAGGAAGAGCATGTGAAACACTTGAGGACAGTGCTTCAGATTCTCAAGAGAGCATCAGTTGTATGCTAAGCTCAGTAAGTGTGAATTTTGGCTGAGCAGTGTAGTGTTTCTGGGGCATGTCATATCGAGCAGAGCGGGATATCTGAGATCCCAAGAAGATTGAGGTTGTGATGGAGTGGGCTGCCCCCACTTCTGTGCCTGAAATTCGAGCTTCCTTGGTTGGGCCGGGTGATTATCGACGCTTTGTCGAGGCTTTTCGAAGATTGCCAAGCCGCTGGACGCAGTTGACTCAGAAGGGAGTGCCCTTTCTTTTGGTCAGAAGTTTGTGAGGAAAGCTTCCAGGAATTAAAGCACCGGTTGACGACGGCGCCAGTGTTAGTGATCCCTACGGAGAACTCCAGATTTGTTCTGTATACTGACGCATCACTTCAGGGCCTTGGGTGTGTTCTGATGCAAGATAAGCATGTGGTAGCTTATGCAATCGAGGCAGTGAAGCCGCATGAGACCAGAATACCCAGTTCCATGACTTGGAACTGGCGGCTATCATCTTCGCCCTGAAGATTTGGAGGCATTACTTGTATGGTACTTTCGTTACCATTTACACACGATCACAAGAGCCTCAAGTTTTTATTCACTCAGGCAGAGCTGAACATGAGGCAGAGGGAGGTGGATGGACCTACTCAAGGACTATGATTGCGAGATAGAGTACCATCCTGGGAAGGCCAATTTGACAGCAACGCTTTGAGCCGGAAAGTGAGGAGTTCTGCTGAGGACGTCATCCATTTGTCAGCCATGATGACCTCCTATTGCCATCTGGGCTAATGATTTGACATCGATGCATCACACCTGTGTATGTATCGACTTTGTTAGCTGAGCCAGATATCTATGAGAACATCAGGAGAGCTCAGAGGTCAGATGAGAGGTTCAGAGGTGGTTATCTTTAGTACACCTTGGTCAGCCAACGAAGTTCAAGTGGCCGACGATGGATCCTTGAAATTGGGTAGTACCGTTGGGTGGTTCTGAGTACGCCGGAGCTGCGTAAAGGGGATTTGGAGCGAGCTCATAGTAGCAGACTGAGCATCCACCCAGGCGGGAAAAAGATGTATAAGATCTGCGTGGTCAGTTTTGGTGGAAGAGGATGAAATCTGATGTCGTCGCTTTTGTGAAGAGGTGTTTGATCTGCCAGCAGGTTAAGGCAGAGAGACAGAGACCTGGCGGCGAGTTGAGAAGCTTGGAGATACCGAAGTGGAAGTGGGAGCACATTTCCATGGACTTCGTGACTCATTTGCCGAGGAGTACTTCAGGCTTTGATGCTATTTGGGTGATTGTGGACAGATTGACTAAGGTAGCCCACTTTATCCCCTATAGCATGACATTCACCTTTTTGAGGATGGCGCAGTTGTATATTAGAGATGTGGTGAGATTGCATGGGATCCCCGTTTCCATAGTGTCAGATCGAGATCCGCGATTCACATCTCATTTCTGGGAAGGCCTTCAGTCAGCCTTGGGAACTGAAGTCAGATTGAGCACTGCTTATCATCCTCAGACGGATGGCCAGACCGAGCGCACTATTCAGACGCTCGAGACATGCTGAGAGCTTGTGTTTTGGAGTTCGATGCCTCTTGGCAGGATTCAGTGCCTTTGGTAGAGTTTTCTTATAACAATAGCTACCAGGCGAGTATCCAGATGGCTCCGTTTGATGCTCTTTTATGGCAGACGGTGTAGATCACCCTTGTGTTGGGATGATTTGGACCGCAAATCGGTCGGAGGACCGGAGTTGATTCGGGAGATGGAAGAAAAGATAAAGACGATAAGGCAGAAAAATGAAAGCGGCCCAGGACAGACAGGCAGCTTATGCAAATAAACGGCGGAGACCGTTGGAATTTCAGTTGGGAGATAAGGTCTTTTTGAAGATCTCGCCTTTCAGAGGCGTTGTGCGATTTGGGATGCGCGGGAAACTGTCTCCGAGGTATGTTGGACCGTACGAGATTTGCAGCGCATTGGCACCTTAGCTTACCGACTGGCCTTGCCGCCTTCTTTATCTGGTATACATGATGTGGTTTCATGTATCGATTGCTGCGGAAGTATGAGCCGGATCCATCGCATGTATTACAGCCTTCCGAAGTTCAGTTAGAATCCGATGTGTCTTATGTGGAACGGCCTGTTAGAATTGTGGATCGAGCAGACCGCAGACTTCGGAACAAAGTGATACCTATGATCAAGGTTCAGTGGGATCGCAGGGGTGTCGAGGAGGCTACGTGGGAGACGGAGCGGCATATGGTGCAGCACTACCCGGAACTATTCTCTGGTATGTGTTTATGTTTAGTTTCCTTTTGGGGTAAGTGCATGTGATTTCGAGGACGAAATCTTATAAGTAGGGGAGTATTGTGATATCCCTGAAATGATTAATTGCAATCTGGTGCATTAATTAAGTTTATATGATTAATTATGTGGTAATTAATAATGAGTTGGAATTATTTTGTTGAAATGTTTAGTCACATGGTAGATGTGATCGGGTTGCATTTCCGGGTGCATGTTGAGCATGTTGGGAATTATGGTTGGAAGCATGATTTATTTGCCATGGGTAGCAATTAATTGAAATCATGTGTTTAATTGATATTTGGTGCATTTTGGATTAATGCTTTTAAAAATATCACGTTGGGGTGTTTTATACACCATGGTAATTTATGGAATGCAATTGGTTTAAATAAACCACTTATACCCCAATCCCACCCTTCCAACCATCACTCTTACTTTCCCCAAAAACCACCACCAAACCCTTTCTTTTCCCATTTTCGAGTTGGTGCTTAGGGTTGAAGAGAAAACCTTCAAAAAACTTGCTTTGTGGGATTTGGTGTGAGTTTTGGAGTCCCCAAGAGGTATTGATACCTCCCCATTGCTTTTATTGTGTTTAGATTGAGTTTGAAATGATTTTTGAAAGGTTTTGAAATGGGTTTGTGTTGGGTTATTGTGGTTTTGTTTGGGGGTTGGATTTATGGTTGTTTTAAGGTGTATTTTGGAGGTTTCTGTTGTTATTTGAGTTGTTGGTTTGATGGTTAAGTATTGGAATGGGTTGGAATGGTTTTGAGGTGCAAAAATGGAGGTTTTTCGGGTAACAGGGGTTGGCGATCGATCGCCCATTCCAGGCGATCGATCGCGCCCAGGCAGTAGGCTTTTCAAGCATTTGGCGATCGATCGCCACTCTTGGGCGATCGATCGGCGGGGCTGGCGATCGATCGCGCCAAGTGTGGCGATCGATCGCCGAAGGGTGAAATTTTTTGGTTCTCGGACAGTGAGGTTGGCGATCGATCGCCGTGATGGGCGATCGATCGCGAAGGTCAAAATATGGTATTTTTGGATTTTTTTGTAGGATTTTTGGTATTGGACTATTATTGGGTTCTAATATTGATTTGTGTGAATGTGTAGAACCATCCCAGGTGGCAACACAGCCAAGGCATTGAAGTCCTACCATATCCTACATTTTGGAAAGGTACGTAGTGGACGTACGGGCACCCCAACGGTACATGTATCTTATATACTCATTGTTTATGCATTGTGGATGCAAGTATATATGTGGTATTGCATTGTGGATGCAAATACATGTTATGCATGATGTTTATAGATGCATATGATTATTGGTGCACATCCCATGAGTCGTGGTCATCCCTTGATGATTTTAATGCTTGCCGCTATTTGTTTGGTTCCGCTAAATGTGAAGCGAGGGGTGGGAGCGCCGCATGTCACATTTGAGCGTGGTTATCATATAGGGCGAGGAAAGGGTATTTGCCGCTCAATGTGAGGCGAGGGGTGGGAGTCCCGCATGTCCATTGAAGCGAGGTTATCCTATGCCGCCTATATGTAAATAAGCGAGGGGCATTAAAATACATTGTGATGGACAGACTAGGGATTGGTGATCAGTATTTGGTATTGATGAGATGGTATATGTCATGACATGTTTAGACCATTAAAAATAATCTATTGATTATACTCATGAGTTATGGTACAGGGACAACCAAACGGGAAGCGTTTGAAATGCATGGGGAAAACAGGAAGTGCTTTACTATGATTATGCATTTACGCTTTATCTTCATATTGTGTTGAATATGAATGATTATTATTGCTCATGTTTGGGGGTTGTCCTTGTAGGTACCTTTTTGGCATGATAGAAGGGCTTGAGCGGGTTGAGGTGGTGAGCCTTTTGAAGAATTCTTTTGAGGCAGAAATGACAGGATTATTTTGGATAGTATCTACTCTAGGAGTAGTATAAAACTATAGTTGAACACATTCATTGATTGGAATGAAATTAATCCATTTGGTAGTCCTTATTTTTGGCATGTAATGCTTAAGCTCATAGACTCAACACGTTCTTTTTCACTCTGATCTTTTATATTAGCTCTATTATGCCTTGATTTCGCACTTAAGGATTAGGGTCCTTACATAGCGTGTTTGAGCCGAATCCCACGAAGTGGCACGTCCAACGCGTCCTCGAGTCAGTAGCAAAACTTTTCAAGTTATGCCTCTACGGTTGTGATGTCCAGATTTATTATAATCATTTGTTGGACTAAATATGATTTGGATTTTAGTGATAATTAATTTTAGAATTAATTAATTAATTAGAAGTGGAATTGACCAAGTGGAGGTCAACTGGCAAGTTAATCGGATCATAAAATATTTCGAGATTGTAAAATATACTCCGATAATATTTTGGAGATAAATTAATTAAAATGAAGAATTTAAGTTTTGGGTTTTTTTGGAGTGTGTATAAATCTCGATTGGTAGTTGTAAATTTAATTTATCAGTGCACCGGTGACCCTTCGATGTACAAAACCGGGTTAGGATTCAAAAAAATAAATATGTCATGTTGGCATTTTCGGACACACAATGAAAACATGTAAAAACACGCACAAAGACCCGAACCCTTCTTTCCTTCGCTGCTGCTCGACCCTTCGCCGCTAAACGCGCGCGCCCACCGCCGTCCGAGCTTCTTCCGGCGCGTCCGAACCGCCGCCGTCTTCGTCTCTCCCAGGCGCTTCTTTCCATACCAAGATCGTGAAGTTTCGTCGCCGATCGCGTCCGGATCTTGCAAGGAAGCGCGCGGTTCAAAATCGCGATTTCGTCCGATTTTGGAGCGATTTTCTTCCGATTGTTTTGTGGGTAATCCTCGTCGTCCCTTAGTCGTTATTCCCCTGAAATCCCTCGATTTTTTTATGGAGCTTTGGTTCGATTTTGCTAACATATTGGTAGGGTTTCCAATGTGTGTGTTCGAGTGTGTGCAAGTGTGTGCAGCAGTGTGTGTGCGTATGTGTGTTTATGCGTGTGTGTGTGTGTCGAGCATGTGTTTGTGGGTGAAAATGGTGTGTATGTATGTATTCCTTCATGTATTGAAGTATTGTGATTGGGAATGGGATAGCATGAGCAATGTTTAGATTGTTGGAAGTTGATGGGGGCTCACTTTATTGAATGGTTAATTGTTGAAAATAAATTGTGGAATAATTCTTGACTTAGTATTATTATTGGTTAAAAGATAAAGATTAAAATCATGCCTGGAATGTGTTTGTTAATAGGCTTAAATGAGATTCAAGTGTGGGTCTAAGTTTTGTTAGTGGGGTGAAAATGACTAACTTTATGGCTCGTAGCCATTGTGATATTTGGGGGATGTTGGGATATGGTATGGGATGTGTTCAATGGGAAGCATGTGTAGTGTGTAAATATGTGGGTTAGATACATGCTAGTATGTGTTGTCTTGGGATAGAATTTATGGTGATATTTATGCTCAAATGGACATCATAGCATGTACTAATGAATTATGACACTTTATTGAGTTTCAAATCTTAATAGTACTGAATCAAGAATTTTGGAATGTAATGCATCTTTAAATTGTTAAAGTTGAATTTAATCAATAAATGACTTTATGATGGGATTAAGGGAATTAGATTTAAAAGGGTAGAATCTTATATCTACATGGATCCCTTCTTTCGTGTCTTGGTTTGAATCACCTCGGTGTGGGTTCGAATGTTTGGAACATGTTAATTGGCTTAATTGGATTGTTTTAGTTGGACACTAGTTGTATATTATTATACATACACCTTGCACTTTCTTCCCTCTGTTGAATTTGCGTGTCTAGTGAACTACTATGTGAGTTTGGCGTGATCTTGCATGTATGGGTGTATGTATCCTGCATCATGTGTGATGTAGCGGATGATGGGAGAAAATGGGGTGTTGCATTACCAATGATATATCATGATTCATGTGAGGATGTGTGCATCAAAGTATTGATTATGATTTGATTCATAATATTGAATTATTGATTTGTGATATGGAAATGAAAGTAAGAACTATTTGATGGATGTTCATTGCTCGGATTATGAGCTAATGTTGAATTGATATTCGATATAGACTCTACAGGAGGCTTCGGACGTTGATGATAGCTTTTTCATGTTGTCTACTATAAGGTACGTGGTGACGTACGAGCAGGTATATCTAGTATCCATACATTCATGTATACATGCAAATTTGAATATGATGATTCAGGTAAGTGTTTGACTTTAATAATTGAGTTTAATATACGAGTTATGGGGGACACGTAGTGGTACGTGGTCCAATTTTATCTGTTGAGTGTTGATGCCGTGGGCATGAGTGATATGAGAAAGTATCGAGAATGAGATGGTGGGATAACCAGGGTTACATTGGGATAACCAGGTTCACATTGATGTTGGACTATTTATGTTTGAGCATAAATAATATATTGTCATTGTATTGAATTCATAATGTTGTTGAGTATTACATTTTCAGTGACAATACTAAACTTGACATTATGAAGTGCGTGAGTTTGAAACAGGAACAGTGTGTGGAAGCTATACAGATTCGGAATTGTACAGGGAGTATATTTTATGAGTTTGAATAATCTAAATTGTTGCATTATGATTTCGTATGTTGATTTGTGATCGAATATTGAGTTGGAGTGTGCTCACCCTGTGTGGGGGTTGTTTCTGTTGAAACAGGTACAACAGGTACGATGCTGCTTTGGCGTACTAGGCTCGAACCTTGTTGGATGATGCTTCCAGAAGCATAGTATGAGATTGAGCCGATATACGAGGTTGAGCGGTTGGTA
This sequence comes from Haberlea rhodopensis, assembly GCA_907163345.1. Taxonomy (NCBI): domain Eukaryota; kingdom Viridiplantae; phylum Streptophyta; class Magnoliopsida; order Lamiales; family Gesneriaceae; genus Haberlea; species Haberlea rhodopensis. Next base: position 11,500 of record CAJQUN010000403.1, read on the forward strand.
TATATATACTAATTATGCATCCGGATGTGTATCCGTTATTCGTTGCTCTTCTGTGAGCACTTGTATTTGTATATGGACTGTATAAGGGTGTTGAAACCCATTTTTGTTGTCTTATGAGTGTGGTGTCTTCTCTGGCTGGGAATTTACTTATGTTTCCGTATTCTGTTTAGTATCGTGTGTCCCTGGTCGGGAGTTATATTATGTGATGTGTTTTTATTTCCGGATAGCTCAGTTTGTGGGGAGACTCTGCCCAAATTTTTATAAAAACCCACAATGTAAAAGTGGTGTAATGGGGATGGTAATGGGTGAAACCCTTGAGTCTGTTTGTTGGTCGAGATGACCATATAATGTTGAACATTGGTTATGTCTAGGGATTATGGGAACATGTAACGATTCTTTTTAAGAATGAAAGGAAAATGAAAAATTTATACACATACGACGTCATAAATGAACTAATGACGAGTTTAAGTGTTGGGGTCTTACATTAGTGGTATCAGAGCAGTGGTTGCTCTTTGGGGCTGTTAAGGGCCTAGGAAGTTATTGATAGCACATATTCATGCATGATGGCATTAAAGTTGTGTGACACAACTAGTTGTTTATGTGCTTTTATGATATGAAAAGTGGTGCTAATCATTATAATTGCAGGAATCGTGTAGAATGCGATGTGATGGCATTAATGGTGATGTCTAGCACTTCATGTATTATGTGTTAAGGGATCTGATTTTGTAGGAAAATCAGGAAAGGTGAGACGTACGGGCTTCGGACGGTAAAACGTGTTACACCTTTGATTATGTATATCGTGGATAGTAGATCCTTACATGTGATGATATATGTGAAATGATAGTGATATATTGTGATAATGGAACCAATTGTCGTGTTTGATTATTGTGGTAGAATTGATGAATGTTCCGGTAGCCTTTATCTCCGAGCGAGGGAGGTACTTGCCGCTGTCATGTCTAAGCGAGGTAACATGCCGCTGTCATTGTCGAAGCGAGGGGTCCTAAAATTCCGCTGTTGTATTGGGACCGGAACAGTCACAATTCTAGTGATTAATGTGGAATATTGTGGTTATAACTGAAACGTGATATCGATCATTATATTGTGAACTGTTGTATTAACCTGGATGCAGGTACATGGAGCTAGTGGAAGTTCCGGTAGTTGTTATATTCGAGCGAGGGAGGTACTTGCCGCTGTCATATGAAGCGATGGTAGTATGATATTTGCCGCTGTAATGTCTAAGCGAGGTAACATGCCGCTGTCATTGTCGAAGCGAGGGATATCATATGATGCCGCTATATGTCGAAGCGAGGGGTCCTAAAATTCCGCTGCTATAACAAGACCGGAACAACCACATTATCGATATTGATAGCGATGTCTCATTCCGCTATATTGGTTGGCGATGGTTCATGCCGCCAGGTATATTGATAGCAATGTCTCATTCCGCTATATTGGTTGGCGATGGTTCATGCCGCCAGGTATATTGATAACGATGTCTCATTCCGCTATATTGATTGGCGATGGTTTATGCCGCCGGGTACATGTGTAGTGATGCCTCTTTCCGCTATGTCAATGGCGATGGCTCATGCCGCCAGACATGTGTCTATCGATGGTGCATTCCACTGATTCCATGGCGATGGTTCTTGCCGCCGATTATATATGTTGCGACGTCTCATTTCGCTATTCTGTTGATGGTGAGTATATTAATTTGTGTATTGATATGAGATCATATTTTGTGGAATAATTATGTTGAGAGCAGGGACAATTTAAAAGATCAAGTGTGGATCAACTGTGTACAGTAAGTGTTATTACGATTTGTTGTTTTAAGAATGTATATTCATTGGGATTATGGATATTATATGTATGCCAGTGGTGGCGATGAGTATTATGTACCGCCGTAGGGCGATGAAGATTGATGCATTGCTATGTGTTAGCAATGAATATTTTTAGTACCGCTATTGTGATTAACGATGAATGTTGTTGTATCGCAATTGTGTTGGAAATGAGTATTGATGATGCTTTGATTGCAGATGGCAATAGAAGTTGTGCTATGTACAGTTATGTTATTGCTCATTGGGTATATGTGATTTAGGCCCAAGAGGATATTGGATCGGTCCAGGAGGACAAAATATCGAGGTAAACCGTTTCAGTTGGTTGAACATATTGATATATGTTGATTCGAGTTATTTTGTTAATTCATATTGATTTTGAAATCATGTACATGTAGAAAAGTTGATAATAGAATTGAAGTGGAACCTAGATGTGTCATTCATATTTTGTTGCGGTAATAAGGCAAGAAGGGGTGTAACCTTTGTGATAGCACTCTCATATCTACGGTGTGTAGTGATGAGATATTGAAAATAGATGTTAATCACCTAGTGATGATAATTATTGTTGTGAAAGCATGCTAGTTTTGTATGTGGTAGGATTAATAATTGATTAATCACCTACTATGTTGAATAGAATACCATCAGATAGACATGAGTTTAATGAGTGTGTCACGGGATGGCATGAGTATGTCACGGGATGACACGTGATTACTACGAATGTCGTGTGTGGACATGTGTTCATTGTGAATATTCATGATTAATGAATTATTATGTTTCGAGGATGAGATAAAGATTGATATAAATTACGTCATTGAAGCATGCAATTGATTCTTGTGTTAAATTCAATCACCCTATGTGATAGTGTGCAGTAGCATGTTGTGTATAGAACTGCGAGAAACTTCTGAGGCAGGGAATTAATGTTTGATGACAGAAACATTATGAATATCGAAATGCGTAAATGACAAGCTACGTGTTATGTTACTAGTATTTGAGAAATACTAACGAGATTATTTTGTACTTGTCCTATGACAGATAATAATTGGGTAAAGTAATGTGGAAATGTTGATACTTAAGAGTATGTGAGTACTGTGATTAACATGATATTATGATGCCATTGTGTATTGTAGATGATTCCATCTACAAAAGTATGTCACGAACTATTCGATATTGATGTTGATGCCTTGTGTTAGATGAGTATAATCGTGACATGAAAATATTGGTGTTAAGCCATTTATCATGATTTGATACTGATGGTCTGTGGCTATTGGTGTGTATAATGTGTATATACGTATGTGAGAATGACTAATGGGTTTCTAGTCAATACCTTGCACCAGATAATAGCCAGGAGATGATATATGAAAGATTGATGCATAAAGGCTCAAGAGTACTGTTACTTCATACGGACGATGGTGATGATGTGCGGATAAGTTGCATACATTTGCAACGACACATGTATGAAGTTAATTAAGATAAATGTTGATGTATTGTCATATATTCTTGAATATACATGAAAGCATGGATTGCATGATTTAACGAGATTATATGATGGGTACTGTGATGAAAGTATATGACGGGAAATAAGATTGTGCAATGGATTTGTGTCAATGGAAGTACACAGGTAGTGAGATATGACAAAGAAGCTTGACGGTTAAACACTTCTTGCAATCATTGGTGCAATGGGGCACATGTGTGAGCCACGATGATTCCGATGACTGTCATCCTACGAATGGTAAAGTCACTATCTTGAGCTATATACGGTACGTGAAGTTTACAGTTGGTTTTATGGTAAGCATGCGTTGAAATTTCGAGGACGAAATTTTATATGTTGGGGAGAATTGTGATGTCCAGATTTATTATAATCATTTGTTGGACTAAATATGATATGGATTTTAGTGATAATTAATTTTAGAATTAATTAATTAATTAGAAGTGGAATTGACCAAGTGGAGGTCAACTGGCAAGTTAATCGGATCATAAAATATTTCGAGATTGTAAAATATACTCCGATAATATTTTGGAGATAAATTAATTAAAATGAAGAATTTAAGTTTTGGGTTTTTTTGGAGTGTGTATAAATCCCGATTGGTAGTTGTAAATTTAATTTATCAGTGCACCGGTGACACTTCGATGTACAAAACCGGGTTAGGATTCAAAAAAATAAATATGTCATGTTGGAATTTTCGGACACACACTGAAAACGTGTAAAAACACGCACAAAGACCCGAACCCTTCTTTCCTTCGCTGCTGCTCGACCCTTCGCCGCTAAACGCGCGCGCCCGCCGCCGTCAGAGCTTCTTCCGGCGCGTCCGAACCGCCGCCGTCTTCGTCTCTCCCAGGCGCTTCTTTCCATACCAAGATCGTGAAGTTTCGTCGCCGATCGTGTCCGGATCTTGCAAGGAAGCGTGCGGTTCAAAATCGCGATTTCGTCCGATTTTGGAGCGATTTTCTTCCGATTGTTTTGTGGGTAATCCTCGTCGTCCCTTAGTCGTTATTCCCCTGAAATCCCTCGATTTTTTATGGAGCTTTGGTTCGATTTTGCTAACATATTGGTAGGGTTTCCAATGTGTGTGTTCGAGTGTGTGCAAGTGTGTGCAGCAGTGCGTGTGCGTGTGTGTGTTTCTGCGTGTATGTGTGTGTCCAGCATGTGTTTGTGGGTGAAAATGGTGTGTATGTATGTATTCCTTCATGTATTGAAGTACTGTGATTGGGAATGGGATAGCATGAGCAATGTTTAGATTGTTGGAAGTTGATGGGGGCTCACTTTATTGAATGGTTAATTGTTGAAAATAAATTGTGGAATAAGTCTTGACTTAGTATTATTATTGGATAAAAGATGAAGATTAAAATCATGCCTGGAATGTGTTTGTTAATAGGCTTAAATGAGATTCAAGTGTGGGTCTAAGTTTTGTTAGTGGGATGAAAATGACTAACTTTATGGCTTGTAGCCATTGTGATATTTGGTGGATGTTGGGCTATGGTATGGGATGTGTTCAATGGGAAGCATGTGTAGTGTGTAAATAAGTGGGTTAGATACATGCTAGTATGTGCTGTCTTGGGATAGAATTTATGGTGATATTTATGCTCAAATGGACATCATAGCATGTATTAATGAATTATGACACTTTATTGAGTTTCAAATCTTAATAGTACTGAATCAAGAATTTTGGAATGCAATGCATCTTTAAATTGTTAAAGTTGAATTTAATCAATAAATGACTATGATGGGATTAAGGGAATTAGATTTAAAAGGGTAGAATCTTATATCTACATGGATCCCTTCTTTCGTGTCTTGGTTTGAATCACCTCGGTGTGGGTTCGAATGTTTGGAACATGTTAATTGGCTTAATTGGATTGTTTTAGTTGGACACTAGTTGTATATTATTATACACACACCTTGCACTTTCTTCCCTCTGTTGAACTTGCGTGTCTAGTGAACTACTATGTGAGTTTGGCGTGATCTTGCACGTATGGGTGTATGTATCCTGCATCATGTGTGTGATGTAGCGGATGATGGGAGAAAATGGGGTGTTGCATTACCAATGATATATCATGATTCATTTGAGGATGTGTGCATCAAAGTATTGATTATGATTTGATTCATAATATTGAATTATTGATTTGTGATATGGAAATGAAAGTAAGAACTATTTGATGGATGTTCATTGCTCGGATTATGAGCTAATGTTGAATTGATATTCGATATAGACTCTACAGGAGGCTTCGGACGTTGATGATAGCTTGTTCATGTTGTCTACTATAAGGTACGTGGTGACGTACAAGCAGGTATATCTAGTATCCATACATTCATGTATACATGCAAATTTGAATATGATGATTCAGGTAAGTGTTTGACTTTAATAATTGAGTTTAATATACGAGTTATGGGGGACACGTAGTGGTACGTGGTCCAATTTTACTTGTTGAGTATTGATGTCGTGGGCATGAGTGATATGAGAAAGTATCGAGAATGAGATGGTGGGATAACCAGGGTTACATTGGGATAACCAGGTTCACATTGATGTTGGACTATTTATGTTTGAGCACAAATAATATATTGTCATTGTATTGAATTCATAAGTGTTGTTGAGTATTACATTTTCAGTGACAATACTAAACTTGACATTATGAAGTGCGTGAGTTTGAAACAGGAACAGTGTGTGGAAGCTATACAGATTCGGAATTGTACAGGGAGTATATTTTATGAGTTTGAATAATCTAAATTGTTGCATTATGATTTCGTATGTTGATTTGTGATCGAATATTGAGTTGGAGTGTGCTCACCCTGTGTGGGGGCTGTTTCTGTTGAAACAGGTACAACAGGTACGATGCTACTTTGGCGTACTAGGCTCGAACCTTGTTGGATGATGCTTCCAGAAGCATAGTATGAGATTGAGCCGATATACGAGGTTGAGCGGTTGGTATATATATACTAATTATGCATCCGGATGTGTATCCGTTATTCGTTGCTCTTCTGTGAGCACTTGTATTTGTATATGGACTGTATAAGGGTGTTGAAACCAATTTTTGTTGTCTTATGAGTGTGGTGTCTTCCCTGGCTGGGAATTTACTTATGTTTCCGTATTCTGTTTAGTATCGTGTGTCCCGGGTCGGGAGTTATATTATGTGATGTGTTTTTATTTCCGGATAGCTCAGTTTGTGGGGAGACTCTGCCCAAATTTTTATAAAAGCCCACAATGTAAAAGTGGTGTAATGGGGATGGTAATGGGTGAAACCCTTGAGTCTGTTTGTTGGTCGAGATGACCATATAATGTTGAACATTGGTTATGTCTAGGGATTATGGGAACATGTAATGATTCTTTTTAAGAATGAAAGGAAAATGAAAAATTTATACACATACGACGTCATAAATGAACTAATGACGAGTTTAAGTGTTGGGGTCTTACAACGGTATCCACACGATTATGTCGATGAAGGGATGTTGAAGAACAAGTTGCTGGACTTGATCTTCAACCAGAAAGTGACGAACCACCCAAAATATGACGGCGGCCGTGTCACACTTTTTGTCTGCTAGGTTTAGGGTGCTAGTTAATTCACAATTAACGTCTTGCATATTAACCTAATGACCAAGTATATATATAGGAAGGTGGTGGCTTGTTAAACCTTAGGCTTTCGAAAAGCCCAAAACCACTTTCTTAATTATATCTATAGCCTATTATATATATATATATCATTAAATATATATATTTGGCCCGATAGATTATATGTATGTATATATAATATTTTATGATTAAGACTCTTCTTAATCAAATTAATTCATCCAATGAATTTTATCTACCCTTTATAGATTTAATCTTTTGTGCGACCCGTTAGGATCTTGCAACGTTGGCAGTGACATAAAATCTAATTTTATGTTACAAGCAATGAGCGGTATCTAGAACCACATCAAGGCTACCCAAGTTACAAGAATGTCATTGACTCGACATAACCTATGGCCTGTGATAATATTAACCATGTAACTTAATCCCTTTGTCCTATGTGTTTAGATTAAACACGAGTCATGGAATAGTTATACTCGTATATTTCAATCTTTTATTTCTTGATCCCCAAGTTGACTAGAATAAACGAATAAGCTCGATATCACATATCGACTCATTCGAGCATGGCCATGCATTTTAGTCTCACTTGATCAAGGGCCCAAACACTTCTCCTGTTATATAGGAGGGACAAATCCTATCTTGATCACTCAACATCCCTCTACATAATTCGTGGTGTATCCAATGATTGTCTTTATAGTTTACCCTGTTACAGATAACGTTTGACAATATCAAGATACACGACTCATTATGTTGGGATCTCTGGTGATCTCAAGTCGTAAGGATTACATACATTATTATCACTATGAGAATTGCTTATGACGTTCATATAACTATCCATGTAGCATTCTCATGGTGGGCCTGTCCAGTACATCATCCTCTAACATGCACCCATGTGTTGATTTGATATCTCATATCCATGAACAATTCATCAATCAATACATACTAGCCTCAATGCATGATCATTATCCTTATTCATGATAATACTTGACTAGGGACAATCTTTAAGAATAATGCAATATTATTCTAAGGACATTAACATATATATATTCATATTACACAGATACTTGGATAATATATAATAATGAATTGACTTTATTAAAATCATGTTACACTGTATGCCAAAATCAATCATCTAATGAGTTGTCTTAGGGCATATCCCAACATACGCCATGTATACTCAAACTAATGATGCTCTGTACTAATGCCATAGTACTCCACGATCTCGAGCATTATCCCCGAGACGTCTCCTCGAACGTCTCACCGAAAGTACGAAGTCATCACCTAGTCCAACACTAGAAGGGCTTCCCCCAGTTGACTATTAATCAACCCTCAACCAATACCAGCTGTCTCCATGATAGTACAATCCAAATCTCTCCAAGAGATAAAATCAATATAGTAGTGTTACTCCACTAGCTATAACCCACAAATCCAATTGTGACTCCCGTTGCATTCCATATGCAAGGATGTTCAACTAGAGTTAACAACGACTTGTTGACACTCGTGTTGGTGCTACCAACAAAATTGAGTTGTCCCAGTACAAGTCCCTCAAAACAATAGAAGTATAAACATTCCCGTGAGGTATTCCTTGCCTCAATCATCATGCCACATAGAGACTACAAGAGTCTGCCATAAGTCCTCATCGTATCATCACACGATTCACCGAACTCGGTCCCAACGTGCAGTATAATTGCCACAACAAGTACACTATAACACTGCTACAATACTTGGCTAGCAAAACGCTGCCTCCATAGGCTTATACCAAGCCTACCAACATATCATATGTTCCACCCCGGTACACCATACCATAATATCCATTAGAGTAGTGGGTCATCACCCAATATTTCTCTAATACCAAAGCACAAAGGACGTTCCGGTGTCCTTGCTCAACCACAAAGCAATCCTAATTCCGTAGGATTTATTCCACACCCTCAGGGGTGGGTGTGATCATGTCTACCACATGTCACCTCGGCATAAGCAAGTAGTTTCCTCAACAACTACTCCTGTTACCAGTCACTTGGCCATAGTCATTCCAACGAGTATACCCAAAGGTACCATTACTAGTAAAATATTTACCTCAAATATATGATGCGGTACACTCCCTGTACGGCGCACCGAATAATTCATCGAGCGACCTGCTCGGCATAATGGTCTCGTCAACTAGTGACCGAGACACTACTATGTGCTCACCATGGCACTCAAACCATACGAGTAAATACATATAAATAAATGTATTATCCATCGAAACGACGCTATGCGTCTACATAGACATCCACTATGTCATCGTCATCTCGTGACGGTACCTGTCAACATATGACATTCAAAATAACATCGTCAACTCATGACGGTGCATGTTGAAACATGACATCCATAGCCTCATCGTCAAACACATGACGGTTTATGTACATCAACGCATATCATCCACAATAATGCTAATAAAATAGTAATATGTCATACCTCATCGCTAACAAGATAGAGGCATACCTGTCTCCGTCATCCAACAGTGGTACATAATCAGCACCCATCCTCGTAGGTGGCGTAATCCAGTGCTACGCACATAGCGGTATAACCCATCACTATAGAATCTGTGGCATGATCTCTCGTCATAGAGTCAGCAGCATAAGACATCGCTACAGATACCCGGAGGTATGAACCATCGCCAATAGATGTAGCGGAATGTACCATCGATATGAATACCCGGCGGCATAAACCATCGCCAATAGAATAGCGGAATGAACCATCGCTATGAATACCCGGCGGCATAAACCATCGCCAATAGAATAGCGGAATGAACCACCCAACGGTCACCCAATCTCAAAGATCCGTCATCGGCCACTCTGAATTTCGTTGGCTGACCAAGATGTACTAAAGATAACCACCTCTGAACCTCATCATCTGACCTCTGAGCTCTCCTGATGTTCTCATAGATATCTGGCTCAGCTAACAAGGTCGATACATACACAGGTGATGCATCAATGTCAAAATCATAGCCCAGATGGCAATAGGAGGTCATCATGGCGGACAAATGGATAACGTCCTCAGCAGAACTCCTCACTTTCCAGCTCAAAGCATCTGCTGTTAGCTTTTCCGGGATGGTACTCAATCTCACAATCATAGTCCTTGAGTAAGTCCATCCACCTCCTCTGCCTCATGTTCAGCTCTGCCTGAGTGAATAGAAACTTGAGGCTCTTGTGATCCGTATAAATGGTAAACGAAGTACCATACAAATAATGTCTCCAAATCTTCAGGGCGAAGATGATAGCCGCCAATTCCAAGTCATGGACTGGGTATCTGGTCTCGTGCGGCTTCAACTGCCTCGATGCATAAGCTACCACATGCTTATCCTGCATCAGTACACACCCAAGGACCTGAAGTGATGCATCGGTATACAAAACAAATCTGGAGTTCTCCGTAGGGATCACTAACACTGGCGCCGTCGTCAAACGGTGCTTCAACTCCTGGAAGCTCTCCTCACAAGCTTCTGACCAAAAGAAAGGTACTCCCTTCTGGGTCAACTGTGTCAACGGCTTGGCGATCTTCGAAAAACCCTCGACAAAGCGTCGATAATAACCGGCCAAACCAAGGAAGCTCCGAATCTCAGGCACAGAAGTGGGGGCAGCCCACTCCATCACGGCTTTGATCTTCCTGGGATCCACTGATATCCCACTGCTAGAAATGACATGCCCCAGAAATACTACACTGCTCAACCAGAACTCACACTTACTGAGCTTGGCATACAACTGGTGATCTCGAAGAATCTGGAGCACTGTCCTCAAGTGTTTCGCGTGCTCTTCCTCACTCCGGGAATAGATGAGAATGTCGTCAATAAATACAATGACGAACTGATCAAGATACGGCTGAAACACTCTGTTCATCAGACTCATAAAGACCGCTGGAGCATTCGTCACACCGAACGGCATCACTAAGAACTCATAATGTCCATATCGAGTCCGGAATGCTGTCTTCTGCACATCTTCTTCCCTGACTCGAATCTGGTGGTACCCGGACCTCAAATCAATCTTGCTATATAATCTGGTACCTTGCAACTGATCAAACAAATCATCAATCCTTGGGAGAGGATATTTGTTCTTTACTGTGGCTTTATTCAGTTGCCGGTAATCGATGCACAACCTCATCGAGCCATCGTTCTTCTTCACAAAGAGAACCGGTGCGCCCCATGGCGATATGCTCGGGCGTATATATCCCTTGTCAAGAAGATCCTGCAACTGTTCCTTCAATTCTCTCAATTCCGCCGGTGCCATCCTGTAAGGTGCACGAGAGATAGCGGATGATGTATAAGATGATGATGCTATAAGATGATGATGCTTATATGATGATGATGTATAAGATGATGATGCTTATATGATGATGATGTATAAGATGATGATGCTTATATGATGATGATGTATAAGATGATGATGCTTATATGATGATGATGTATAAGATGATGATGTATAAGATGATGATGCTATAAGATGATGATGTATAAGATGATGATGCTATAAGATGATGATGTATAAGATGATGATGCTATAAGATGATGATGTATAAGATGATGATGCTATAAGATGATGATGCTTATATGATGATGATGTATAAGATGATGATGCTTATATGATGATGATGTATAAGATGATGATGCTTATATGATGATGATGATGTATAAGATGATGATGCTTATATGATGATGATGTATAAGATGATGATGTATAAGATGATGATGCTATAAGATGATGATGTATAAGATGATGATGTATAAGATGATGATGCTATGAGATGATGATGCTTATAAGATGATGATGTATAAGATGATGATTGCTATAAGATGATGATGCTATGAGATGATGATGCTTATAAGATGATGATGTATAAGATGATGATGCTATAAGATGATGATGCTATAAGATGATGATGTATAAGATGATGATGCTATAAGATGATGATGCTTATATGATGATGATGCTATAAGATGACGATGCTTATGTGATGATGATGTTATAAGATGATGATATTTATGAAATGATGATGCTCATATGATGAAGATGTTATAAGATGGTGATAATTATAAGATGATGATTTTAATCATTCATGTCAAGAATTAATGACTATATGCATGGCTATGAAACAGGGACATTGGAGTGTCTAGGGTGTATAGGCATTAGAGGAATGTTGGGTAAAGACTCACTACTCTATTGATTTTCTTCCCACAGTATGGTATGCCGTGCGGGAACGTCCATCTTATTGGTAGGTTTGAGGTGAACCTAGAGAGGCAGCGACTAGTTGTCTGCCGTGTGTGTGCAGCACCAAGAGGGGCTTGTTAGAGCCGTTATACTGCTCGTAGGAACCAAGTGTGGCAAATCGTAAGGTGATACGATGTGGATTGTGGTGGACTCTAGTAGTCACCATGTCATCGAGGTTGAGGTTGAGGTTGTGCATGCCTCACTGAAACGTGTATACGTTATGTTTAATCTTTGTGAGACTTGTCTGTGACAGCTCATGATGTTGGAGTACCAACAAGAGAGTCATCAAGTCGTCGTTGATTCGATCTGGGAATCCATGTATTTGGGATGCAATGGGTTTATTGCATGTCCTTTCAAGTTTGAAACTCTGAGGAGTCTCGATTGTTTGTTTATGACCAGGATGTGGTTCTTGGGATATCCAGAGGTGGACATCTTATGAGATATCTTTTGTGTGAATCTGTGGCCGTGAGTTGCCCAATTTGAGTTGCAATGATGCGACTGCTCCTTCGAAAGAGGAGGTTTGAAAGTGGAAACCAGGTTTGGTGTGTGTACACCGTGGAATACTAGTGTTTCCCTCGTAACGATGTATGTTAGACATCGTGAGTCATGTTAGAGATGTCATTGAATGATATCTACGATGGAATCGGGAGCGATTCAAATCCTTGCAGTTTCAGTCGACTAACTGCTTTTGAATTGTTAGCGTTGAGTTGCGCTGACGCTCTTTGACATTATGATGGATTTGGAAGTCTATTCCACTCCAGAGTTTGACACGAGGTCAACGTTCCCACGGTTGAGGTGTCATTCAGGATGCGTTCTTACTGGTTGTATTAGAACGAAGGATGATTGTCCGATCTACAGTCGTAAGTATCCTCGCGTTTGTTAAGACGATCCTGATATGGTCAAGAATGGAAGTTATGGCTACATGTTGTTGTGTAGCCCGGGTGTTACGTGATACACCGGTGCTAATTTCGAGGACGAAATTCTTTTAGTGGGGGATATTGTGATGACCTGGGATTGGAGATGTTAATCCCGGAGTGTTAATAACCCCTAAAGTTGTTTTACGTAGCAATTGGAGTTTAATCGAGGTGTTGGGCCTTCCGGACTCGTTTATTTGGGTAGTTGGGATCGTTGGATCCCGAGGATGAGATTGTATTCACATTACGGTGTAAAACCTAAGAGTTGGGTTTTTAATGTGTCTCGGAATCTCGGGTGCTTGTGTGAGCACCGGTAGGGGGTTTTGGGGGGGTTAGAGAGAGAGTTTTTGAAAACAGATGATTTTTAATGAATCACGATGTATTTGTGGGGCTATTAGTATTTCGGGGTATTTTGCTATAAATACAAGTTGAACCCGAGATTTTTAAAAAAAATCCCATTTTAGCCTCCAACCCGCCTCCCTCTCTCTCTCCCGCCGATTCCCGACTTTCCCCCAGCCCCGCGCACGAAAACGCTTCGCCCGCCGCCGTTCGGCGCGTGCGACCCGCCACCGGCTTCGTCTCGTCGAGGCGCAGCTAACCCCTCCGGCAATTGAGAGTTTCCGGGCACCCAACGGTACATGTATCTAATATACTCTTTGTTATGCATTGTGGATGCGAGTATATATGTGATTATGCATTGTGAATGCAAATACATGTTGAGTTATGCATGATGATTGTATATGCATATGATGGTTATTGGTGCACATCCCATGAGTCGTGGTCATCCCTTGATGATTTTAATGCTTGCCGTTATTTGTTTTTGGTTCCGCTAAATGTGAAGCGAGGGGTGGGAGCGCCGCATGTCACATTTGAGCGTGGTTATCATATAGGGCGAGGAAAGGATATTTGCCGCTCAATGTGAGGCGAGGAGTGGGAGTACCGCTTGTCCATTGAAGCGAGGTTATTCTATGCCGCCTATATGTAAATAAGCGAGGGGCATTAAAATACATTGTGATGGACAGACTAGGCAATGGTGACCGGTATTTGATATTGATGAGTCATGACATGTGTAGACCATTATAAATAATCTATTGATTATACTCATGAGTTATGGTACAGGGACAACCAAACGGGAAGCGTTTGAAATGCATGGGAAAAACAGGAAGTGTTTTATTATGATTATGCATTTACGCTTTATATTCATATTGTGTTGTATATGAATGATATCATTGCTCGTGTTTGGGGGTTGTCCTTGTAGGTACTTTTGGCATGATATGAAGGGGACTAAGACGGGTTGAGACCGTGAGCTTGAAGAGCACTTTTGGTAGATGAAGGACAGGATTATTTTGTATAGTGTCTACTCTAGGAGTAGGGTAAAACTATAATTGATAACATTCTTTTGATGGGGAATGTAATTAATCCATTGATAGTCCTCATTTTTGGCATGTAACTTTTAGGCTCATAGCCTCAACATGATTAATTTACTCTGATCATTTATATTAGCTCTAATTATGCCTTTGATCCGCACTTAAGGATTAGGGTCCTTACATTAGTGGTATCAGAGCAGTGGTTAGAGAACCCGGGAACGAGTGAAGGGTAGCCTTAGTGTAAGGACCCCATATACTTAACCCTTGATTAGTGTATTAATCATTCTGTGTGGCACATGCTTTCAATAAAATCATTCGGGAAACTCAGATGATACTTTACCATTGAATGGTAATTACAAAATTTTCTTTAACATACGACGTTATAAGTTCATCATCCTAACAACAATGGACTCATAGAGTTCGCCCATTACACCACTTTTTACATTGTGGACGTTTATAAAAATTTGGGCAGAGTCTCCCCATAAATAGAGCTATCCCGAAATAAAAGCACAACACATAACATAATTCCCGGCCAGGGAAAACATAATACTCATCAGAATACAACAATATTAAGTAAATTCCCAGCCAGGGAAGACACCACACATATGGCAACAAAGTGGGTTTCAACACCCACAATACACCAATGACTCTCATAACCTTTAGCAATTCTACCTCTAATTGCATGCAACATAGAATGAAAGAGAGAAAGGCTCATGCCTTTATATACAACCCATATACAAGTATAATCGTTCTCACATGCGAGCATCATAAATATGTGTATAACCATCATGGGTATATATATATATAGGTACTCTATACGATACCGTGCTCCATCAAGCCCTGGTACCACGATCCTGGGAGTACATCCAATCAACAGCTCGAGCTCATCTCCAAAGCCATCGATGTACCTGTTCACCTGCCCCCAACAGAGACAGCCCCCAACGGGGTGAGCATACCAATTCCACAATTTCATAATCATAATGACATAATACATAATTTACGAAAATGTAAATATTGTGGAACATATGTGACACTCCCTGGATGGTATCATCCTCATCCTAGCGTACCCCTGTAATAACCCTGTTCTCAAAACAGATAAATCATCAAATCATGAATATGCAGTTAATCATCATATTGGTTAATCCTAACCAGTTTCGAATTAACAACATTTCATAACATCTTTCTTTATCTAGCAATTATCATAATTCTAGATATCATATTGAGATTTCCTTAACTTCCGATACTAGTTAATCACTTCTCTGATTAACTACGTCTCTGTTCCTATTCATTACCAATAGGGAATAAAATACAGATATCCTAGATATCTAATCAATACCACATTTTCATTTCTTACTTCAAAGTAGCGTCATACTACTGGTGTTCGCTCCGTAGCGACCACACCCATCATTTGCTCGCTTCATAGCGGCACCAAGCATTTCATCATGTGAATCAAAATAACGTAACCAAGTCCCGGTGCCATCATAGTAAAACATTTCATGTATTTTAATTCATGCATCATACTTGTAAAACATCATTTAAGCTATGCTCGTACGCTAACGTACCTTAAATCCTCGAAGTCCGAGCCAAACCTTGCTCGAGTTCCATGCCCCGAGGAATGATGTGCTAACACGATAAATAATTCACGATTATTTACGAACATGCAACCCATGCTCAAGCACACCCATAACCCTCAACATATCGTCAACACGCGACAATAAATCATTTAAAAGACCCAGGGCAGGGTACATGCAGGGAGGGAAAACGAATGCGACATATCGAAAAATCGCCCAAGAACACCTTCAATAATTCGAACCCTAGCATCACAATTCGAACCCAACCAAGCATCATAAATCATCTAAAACATGAATTGATCGATTAACAACAAGAATCATCAACCCATAGCCAAAACCCCCACAATTCGAAATCACACCCTACAAAATTCGAAATAATTTTCGAACTAATCCAACACAAAATGGCAGGGAAATAACTTCACAAGCATGGAAAAGGGGTAAGGAAGGTTACCCAATCGAAAATCGGAAGTAAATTGGTCAAAAATCGATAAACCCTAGAAATTGGGGATCGACGCTTACCTGCAAAATCCGACTTCAAAACGCGACGACGTCCTCTACGTACCTTTCCAAAAAGTAGGTGTGGTAGGACTTCAATTCCTTGGCTGTGTCGCCACCTGGGATGGTTCTACATATTCACACAAATCAATATTAGAACCCAATAATAGTCCGATACCAAAAATCCTACAATAAAATCCAAAAACACAATATTTCATGACTCGAGATCGATCGCGGCAAAAGGGCCGATCGATCGCGAGATCGCACTGTCCGAACATGAATTTTTGTTCCTTCGGCGATCGATCGCCACATTTGGCGCGATCGATCGCCACCCTCGCCGATCGATCGCCCAAATGTGGCGATCGATCGCCAAATGCTTCTGGAGCGCACTACCTCTTCGCGATCGATCGCCAAAAACGGGCGATCGATCGCCGAGCCCTGTATCACGAAAAATCGCCATTAATGCTCCAAAACTTCATTCCAACCCATTCCAACTCCCCTACCAACAAACCAACAACAACAAATACAATATATCCTTCCATAAACACTTAAAGCACCTCAAAAATCCAACATTAAACCAAAACCACAACAACCCAACACAAACCCATTTAAACCATTTCCAAAATCAAATAAAACACTACAAAATCAACAATGAGGCATCCATACCTCTTGGGGACTTCAAATCTCCCAATAAACTCCACAAAACAAGATTTTTGGAAAGGTTTCTCTCCACCTTTAAGCTCCAACTCGAAAATGGGAGAAAAAGGAAGGGTTTGGGTGGTTTGGTAAAGTAAGATGAAAGTGAGGTAAAGGTAGGGTGGGGTTGGGATATAAAAGGGGTTGGGTTTTAATTAAAAGCATTTCACAAATCCATGGTGTATAAAACACCCCACATGATATTAAAAAGGCATTAATCCAAAATGCACCAAATATCAATTAAACGCATGATTTCCAATTAATTGCTACCCATGGCAAATAAATCATGCTAATAACAATTTTCCCTACATGCACAACATGCACCCTGAAATGCCCTCCCGGGTCACTCTATCATGCGACTAAGCACTTCAATAAGATAAATAATTCCAGCACATAATTAATTACCACCATAAGTAATCATATAAACACAATTAATGCCCAACATTTCGGGGATATCACACATTGCTCGCTCAAAAGCGGCACCATATAAATCCCAATGCATATATATACATTTGTAGCAAATACCATAAACCATGCATTTCAATAACCGTTTATTGCTAATACCATGTATCATGTGTTCCCACACACATTCATTGCAATACAGTGTACCAAGCACTCAACAATTGCAATTATATTAAAGGGCTATGCTCGTACGACATACGTACCTTATGATTCCGTAGTTCGAGTCCAACCTTGCCTGAGTCCCACGACCCGATGAGTTAAGTGCTAACATGCAAATAACTCCCAATTAAACATAGGCATGCAATCCACGTGCACAACCGCGTTCACAACTTCCAAACCTATCGTCCATTCATGACGATTACCAAAATAAAAACCCCCCGGCTAAGCATGCATAAAACCCAAAATAAACCATTTGATGAGTTAAAATGATAGCCAAAAACTCAATCGAAAATTCTGTTTCAATAAACTTTGGCTCCAACCAATCCATTTTAAAAGTATGGCATTCCCATTGGAATGTAGGCATTGCCCCAGAAATGGGCCCCTTAAACCTCGATTCCAAAATCCCAACATTTTCCAAAATTTTTGAAAAATCAAAGGTGAACAATGCCGCGATCGATCGGTGCCAAGCCGCGATCGATCGCCATAACCCACTGTCCGAAAAAAATAAAGCCGCGATCGATCGCCCACAATTGCCGATCGATCGCCAACCTTCTCTGTTACTCGCGATCGATCGGTAACGTCTCGCGATCGATCGCGAGTACTATTCATCGTCACCCAAATTTCCAGATTGATGGCGCAATCGATCGGGGCCCATCCGCGATCGATCGGGACCTACAATATTTCGAAAAACTCGAGCTTTAATGGGGTTTTTCACACCCAAACTCAAAACCAACACCCCATACACTTATATCACCACCAATACTCCATTTAAAGCCAATAAAAACACTAAAAACTCAACTTTGAAAATTTTTATCAAAAACCCCAAATTTCAAAACCAAACAAAATACACAACCAAAACCCACTATACTACTATCAAATCGAAGATAAGAACGAGGGGAAGATCAATACCTTATTATCTCCGAGAAACCGGCTCCTGAGCCAAGCTACCAACCATCTTTCCTCCAAGAGGAAAGAAGAGGGGAAAGGGAAGATGTGAGGCGTAGAGAGAGGGGAGAGAGAGAGGGGAGAGAGAGAGGTGTTCCGTGCCAAATGACGGAATACAGAGTCCTCTTGGTATATATAGTACCAAAACTCGAAAATACCATTACCTCCACAAATACATCATGATTCATTAAAAATCATCTGTTTTCAAAAATTACCTCCCAAACTCTATTTCCATTACCAGCCCAAGTACAAAGTACTCCGGACCCCAGATTCCACAAAAAACCAAATTCCAAAGTTATCACCACGACGAGAATACAATCTCATCCCCTGGACCCAACGACTCCAAATACCGGATTTAAAAATCCCCGGGAGTCCCAAAACCGCGACTAATAGACAATTGCCACAATTAAAATCCATTAAGGATTATTATCACACCGGGATTAGCACCAATAATTCCCGGGCATCACACTAATCACCCGATATGATTACTTTGTATATGTCCATGGCTGGAATCCGAAATTTTATTTTATTCCGCTGCGTTTTGCTGGTCGGATTCCTAACAAAACCGACCATGCTCGTGGCAGTACCAGTGAATGGGCTTAGCTAGCACATGAATTAATACAACAAATGTCTCTACTCCCAACCCTCAACCCTCAACCCCAACCCCAACATACCTAGAAAGAATTTCGTGCAATTACGAATCGGTAGTTTACTCTCTCTTGAGTCTTGACAAGATTGTTCTAATTTCTGTATATATTGGCATATCATTTTTCTTCTCCGTATGGGCATAATCTAGAATTTTGATTTACAATATGATTTTATGAATTTTAAAAAACAAAACGTACATTTAATGAAAAGCTGATGTTGTTTAGCTATCACTGGTCCCCGCCCTTTGGAGTTATTCATTCCAAAGAGATTTGTCGAGTGAAGCAAATTAGAATTGTGAACACAAAGCACATCCTAAGGCTCACGAGTATGTCAGCAAAGGTCCCCCAAACTAAATATGACATGTCATTTATGTTGTCTGTAAGGTAATGTCAAATGGGGCTCTGTTATTGTCCTGGTTCATTGTCTGTACCTCATAAAAATTAACTGATTGACATGGATCATTTTATTACTTCAAAAGACGAGCCCAAATGACTTATTCTGAAATTTTTACTTTTTTATTTTATTTGAGGTCTTTAGATGGGACTCAAACTCGAGACCTATACCAGCACAGGTGCCCCATTGGGCCAAAAGGCTCGCGGCTAACTACTGATTCTCAGTTCACAATCACCTTATTATGGCTGTGCTTTTGGTTCGAGCACAACCCAATTTTCAAGAATCAAATTCATTCAACCTCCTATTATGGAAATAAAGAAAGACATCAAAATTGTTACACTTAATATTACTAGTACGAAGCATGTGCGACGTATGTGAGTATCTGTTTGATTATATATAATTAATTAATTAAAATTATATAATCATAATTAATTATATAATTCAAATAAACTTAGCAATTATTAATAAATTTTGATAACTAATTATATAATTCTCATAATAATATTTGAAATATAACAATCAAATAATTTATCATAATAAATAATAAAATAATGTGTGAAGTTGCTATACTATTTGAACTTCTAATAGCTTGTTATTACTTTAACTCCCTTATTAGAATTTGCAAACTTTTGCCATACTTAGAACCCACATAAAAACATATTACGAGTTAATATAATTTATTTATAATAAAATAATTTATATATTACAAAAAAATCGAAGAGTTTACAAAAATGATAATAATTCAATTTATTAGTAATAATTTGGGAAAGAAGATATAATAAAATCTCATAAATTCACAGAAACTATTATTAAATATTCTTAGAATTAATTAACCGTTCATTAAATAATAATGTTATAATTTATATATGAATTATTTGGATAATTCATGAGTTCCCAATTTTCATTTGGCCACGAAGGTTCCACATAAAAACAAACGAATCACACTTTACCAGATTAAAATTAGACCACTGGATCTTTGCATAAATTACCTTCATATAGGGGTGCTTATCAGGCCGGGTATCGGTTAGTCCGATCCGAAATCGGAACCGGACTAACCGGTTCCGGTTCGCCCCGGAACCGATATCAAACCGATCCGGGGCGGTTCCCGTAAGCCAAACCGGTACCACCGCCAGTTTCGGTGCTACCGGGTTGACACTGGTTCCGGAATCGGAACCGGTTAAATTTTTTAAAAAAAAATAATAAAATAAAAAAATGCATTTTTGTCAGCATGGCAACGCCTTTATAGCTGTTGCCATGCTGAACGTTGGCAACGGCACTTAGCCGTTGCCAACGATCTTTTATTTTAATTTTTTAAATTTTTATTTTTTTTAAATCTATAAATATGTGTGCATTTTTTTCATTCTTCTCACAATTCATTACTCTCACAATTCTATACTTCAATCTCATATTTTCCTCTCAATTGTGCTATCTACAATTTACTTATATAATAATGGCATCTTCATCTAGCAGCGGCGCTGGTCGTAGCCGGGGTCTCATCCCGGGTCGTCTATCACTGAGTTCATCTTCGGCAATGAATTTGCATGTACTAATACCTGAGTTAAATGAAAGTTATGATTTTTTTGCTGACCTCAATGTTGGTGGTTCCTCTATGAATGTCGAACCGCAACAACCCGAACAACCTGTCGAACCTCATGCTGCCCAAGCCCAAGAGAGACAACAAGTGGAGTCATCCGGAGCCACTACAGCAGCAAGTAGACAACCGACTCGTGCCAAAAGAAGTAAGATATGAGATCACTTTGAACTCGCTCAAAAAGAAGGTACTAATGAATATGTTGCAATATGTAAATTATGTAAAATGAAATATTCATATAAAGCTGGTGGTTCCAGTTGAGGCACTGGAACATTTAAAAAACACTTAGTAAAAAAAACATAATTTTGATGAGACAACATTACAACCATTAGGTCGAGAAGCAACACAAGCACAAATTAATGTTCTCACTGGCACGAATTTTATTTTAACTGCTGAAAACCGTAGGTCATTTGTTAGATATGTGATTAGATGTGAACTACCTTTTATACAAGCTGAACATGCTGGTTTTATTGAATTTGCTTCGTCTAAACCCATGTTTAAACATATTTCCAGGCACACACTAAAAAGAAATTGTATGTACGTATTTGTTGAATATAGAAATACATTGTTTCAACATCTTTCTAGTTTGCCTTGTAGGGTTAGCTTAACAACCGATATTTGGACAAATGTAAATTCAGATTCATATCTTGTTGTCACTTGTCATTGGATTGATGATAATTGATGTATGCAAAAATGGATTTTGTCTTTAGATGAGTTAGATTGTGCACATACTGGTTATGTAATTGCTAAATATGTATTCAACACTTGTAGACATTATGGAATTCAGGATAAGGTATTTTCAATCACATTAGACAATGCTGCGAATAACAATACTGCGATGCGTGATTTAAAGACCTATCTGAAACCAATGATTGATGGTTTTTTTTTCATGTTAGATGTGCATGTCATTTGATTAATTTGGCTGTTAAAGTTGGTTATGAGGACAATCACTCAGCATGTATTGACAAAATGAAATACTGCGCTAAATGGTTACGCACGAGCCGTGTAAAGCGCGATTGGAAACAATTATGTTTATCTAATGGTTTAAAGCATCTTCTTTTTCCATCACCAATAGAAACTAGGTAGAATTCGTTGTACAATATGTTGAATGCTATGTTTCCTTACAAAGATATTTTAACTCCATTTTATAATTCATATCAAATGTCTGATAGCGATGATAGTATTTATTTGACTAATGAGGATTGAGAATTTGTTGAAAATTGTGTATCGTTGTTAGGTACTTTCAAAGAAGTGACGGAATGCTTCTCCGGTGTTACTTATCCAACTTTCGTTTATTTTCTTCCTTTAGTATTTAATATGTTTGATAAGTTTATAGAATTTAGAGATGACTATGACTTGCATGCTTTTGTTAGTGCAATGGAAACTAAATTTATAAAATATTGGGAACAAATCCCACACGTGCACTGCATCGCAACATTGCTAGATCCTAGTCAATGTTTATCTTCATTTGAGATATTTTTTGAATATTATGCTAAATTTTTGGGGAAGGTTGTTGACGATCAAAAGACGTCTACAATGCAATCTCTCCAAAATATGTTTCAATTGTATTATAATCAACAGGAAAGTGAATCATCGCAACAAAGGCCTGCTGAAGAACAACCCCAAGCTCAAACTAAAGGTGGGGGCATCAATTTGCTTAGGATGTTGGGCAGGAAAAAACGTAAGGGAAAAGGACCTTCTACTAGCACGTCGACTGAGTTGCAAATTTATCTGAATTATCAATTTGTAACGGAAGACAACTTCGATGTGTTACAATGGTGGAAGTCAAATGCGGCACAATTCTCTATCTTAGCCAAAATGGCTAGAGACGTGTATGCGGTACAAGCTTCAAGCGTCGCTTCTGAATCTGCATTCTCAACATGTGGCCGAATTATTGGAGAATACAGAAGTAGTCTCTCTGCTGATTCGTTATGCATGCTCACGTTGCTTAAAGATTGGTTTGAAGCAGAATGAAAGAATAGAAGAGATGGGG
Organism: Haberlea rhodopensis; assembly: GCA_907163345.1. Taxonomy (NCBI): domain Eukaryota; kingdom Viridiplantae; phylum Streptophyta; class Magnoliopsida; order Lamiales; family Gesneriaceae; genus Haberlea; species Haberlea rhodopensis. The sequence goes on from CAJQUN010000403.1 coordinate 34,854, forward strand.
CGGTTGACGAATTCGTAAATCATTATGACGAGCAAGAAGAAGAGAACGCAAAAACAATACTTATCAGTTATGAAGAGTGCTAAACAACAATATATTTTTATTTTTATTTTTTAATTGTCATGTCTTCACAATTATTGGTATGCATCTATATTATGAAATGAAGAAGAAATATATTAAATTTGTGATGAATATTGGGGAAACATTTACAACATTAAAAAAAAATTAAAATTTTATTTAAAAAAAAAAACTTAAAAATTAAAAAAAAAACAAAAAAAAAATTAGAACGGACCGGATTGACCCGGAACCGGTTGAAACCGGAACCGAGTCCGATCCGGTTCCTTAACGGACCGGACCGATTCCGTGCTTAACGGATCCGGAACCTGCCGATTCCAGATCGGACCGGACTGGTCCGATCTGTTAAGCACCCCTGTGAGGGCCCGATCCTAATATGGTGTTTAATTATCACACAGTGATTAATTTACGTAAACAGCGGAAGAATAATTTCAAACGTCTTCTTAAATTGTAAGACCCCAACATTTAAACTCATCATTAGTTCATTTATGACGTCGTATGTGTATAAATTTTTCATTTTCTTTTCATTCTTTAAAAAAAAAGAATCATTACATGTTCCCATAATCCCTAGACATAACCAATGTTCAACATTATATGGTCATCTCGACCAACAAACAGACTCAAGGGTTTCACCCATTACCATCCCCATTACACCACTTTTACATTGTGGGTTTATAAAAATTTGGGCAGAGTCTCCCCACAAACTGAGCTATCCGGAAATAAAAACACATCACATAATATAACTCCCGACCAGGGACACACGATACTAAACAGAGTACAGAAACACAAGTAAATTCCCAGTCAGGGAAGACACCACACTAATAAGACAACAAAAGTGGGTTTCAACACCCTTATACAGTCCATATACAGATACAAGTGCTCACAGAAGAGCAACGAATAACGGATACACATCCGGATGCATAATTAGTATAAATACCAACCGCTCAACCTCGTATATCGGCTCAATCTCATACTATGCTTCTGGAAGCATCATCCAACAAGGTTCGAGCCTAGCACTCCAAAGCAGCATCGTACATGTTGTACCTGTTTCAACAGAAACAGCCCCCACACAGGGTGAGCACACTTCCACTCAATATTCAATCACAAATCAACATACAAAATCATAATGCGATAATTTAAATTATTCAAAACTCATAAAGTATACTCCCTGTACAATTCCGAATTTGTATAGCTTCCACACGCTGTTCCTGTTTCAAACTCACGCACCTTCATAATGTCAAGTTTAGTATTATCACTGAAAATGTGATACTCAACAACGCTTAAGAATTCAATACAACGACAGTATATCATTTATGCTCAAACATAAATAGTTCAACATCATTGTAAACCTGGTTATCCCAATGTAAACCTGTTTATCCCACTATCTCATTTTCGATACTTTCTCATATCGCTCATGCCCACGGCATCACTACTCAACAAGTAAAATTGGATCACGTACCACTACGTGTCCCCCATAACTCGTATATGAAACTCAATTATTAAAGTCAACCACTTACCTGAATCATCATATTCAAAATTGCATGTATACATGAATGTATGGATACTAGATATACCTGCTCGTACGTCACCACGTACCTTATAGTAGACAACATGAACAAGCTATCATCAACGTCCGAAGTCTCCTGTAGAGTCTATATCGAATATCCGATATTAGCTCATAATCCAAGCAATGAACATCCAACAAATAGTTCTTACTTTCACTTCCATATCACAAATCATTAACTCAATATTGTGAATCAAATCATAATCAATACTTTGATGCACACATCTTCACAAGAATCATGATATTTCATTGGTAATGCAAAATCCCATTTTCTCCCACCATCCGCTACATCACACACATGATGCGGGATACACACACCCATACGTGCAAGATCACGCCCAACTCACATAGCAGTTCACTAGACACACCAGTTCAATAGAGGGAAAGGAAGTGCAAGGGTGTATGCATAATAATATCCAACTAGTGTCTAACTATAACAATCCAATTAAGTCAAATAACATGTTCCACGATTATTCAAACCCACACCGAGGTGATTCAAACCAAGACACGAAAGAAGGGATCCATGTAGATACAAGATTCTACCCTTTTAAATCTAATCCCCTTAATCCCAACATAAAGTCATTTATTGATTAAATTCAACTTTAACAATTTAAAGATGCATTGGATTCCAAAATTCTTGATTTAGAACTATTAAAATTTGAAGCTCAATAAAGTGACATAAATCCTTAATACATGCTATGCTATCATTTTGAGTATAAATATCACCATAACTCTTTTCCATGTCAACACATACTAGCATGTATCTAACTCACTTATTTACACACACTACACATGCTTCCCATTGAACACATCCCATACCATAGCCCAACATCACCAAATATCACAATGGCTACAAGCCATAAAGTTAGTCATTTTCACCTCACTAACAAAACTTAGACCCACACTTGAATCTCATTTAAGCCTATTAACAAACACATTCCATGCATGATTTTAATCTTCATCTTTTAACCAATAATAATACTAAGTCAAGACTTATTCCACAATTTATTTCCAACAATTAACCATTCAATAAAGTGAGCCCCCACCAACTTCCAACAATCAAAACATTCCCCATGCTATCTCATTCCCAATCACAATACTTCAACACATGAAGGAATACATACATACATACCATTTACACACACAAACACATGCTGGACACACACACACACGCAGAAACACACACACACACACACGCAGAAACACACACACACTCGAACACACATTGGTAACCCTACCAAAATGCTAGCAAAAATCGAACCAAAGCTCCATCAAAATTCGAGGGATTTCAAGGGAAATAACGACTGAGGGACGAGGAAGATTACCCACAAAAAAATTGGAAGAAAATCGTCCCAAAATCGGACGAAATCGTGATTTTGAACCGCTGCGCTTCCTTGCGAGATTCGAACGAAATCCTCGACGAAACTTCACGTTCTTGGTATGGAAAGAAGCGCCTGGGAGAGACGAAGGCAATGGCGGTTCGGACGCGCCGGAAGGAGCTCGGACGGCGGCGGGCACGCGGCTTGAACGGCGAGGGGTCAGAATGCGCGGGAGGAGAGAAAAAGGGAAGGGATTCAGATCTGATGTGTGCGTTTTCACCTTTTAGTGCAATAAAAATAGGCTGAAAACATTTTAATATAAATGTATTTCCAATCCAGTTATGTACATTGGAGTATCACCGGTGCACTGATAAATTATTTATAGACAACGATTGGGATTTATATACACTCCAAAAACCCAAAACTTAAATTCTTCATTTTAATTAATTTAACTCTAAAATATTATCGGAGTATATTTTTCGATCTCAAAATATTTTATGATCCGATTAATTTGCCAGTTGACCTTCACTTGGTCAATTCCGCTTCTAATTAATTAATTCTAAAATTAATTATCAATAAAATCTAAATCATATTTAGTCCAACAAATGATTATAATAAATCTGGACATCACAATTCTCCCCAACATATAAAATTTCGTCCGAAATTTCGACGCATGCTTACCATAAAACCAACTGTAAACTTCACGTACCGTATATAGCTCAAGATAGTGACTTTACCATTCGTAGGATGACAGTCATCGGAATCATCGTGGCTCACACATATGCCCATTGCACCAACGATCGCAAGAAGTGTTTAACCGTCAAGCTTCTTTGTCATATCTCGCTACCTGTGTACTTCCATCGACACAATTCCACTGCACAATCTTATTTCCCGTCATATACTTTCATCACAGTACCCATCATATAATCTCGTTAAATCATGCAATCCATGCTTTCATGTATATTCAAGAATATATGACAATACATCAACATTTATCTTAATTAACTTCATACCTGTGTCGTTGCAAATGTATGCAACTTATCCGCACATCATCATCGTCATCCATATGAAGTAACGGTACTCTTGAGTCTTTACGCATCAATCTTTCATATATCATCTCCTGGCTATTATCTGGTGCAAGGTAATGACTAGAAAACCCATTAGTCATTCTCACATACGTATATACACATTATACACACCAACAGCCACAGACCATCAGCATCTAATCATGATAAATGGCTTAACACCAATATTTTCATGTCACGATTATACTAATCTAACACAAGGTATCAACATCAATATCGAATAGTTCGTGATATACCTTTGTAATGGAATCATCTACAATACACAATGGCACCATAATATCATGTTAATCACAGCACTCACATACCCTTAAGTATCAACATTTCCACATTACTTCACCCAACTATTATCTGTCATAGGACAAGTACAAAATAATCTCGTTAATATTTCTCAAATACTAGTAACATAACACGTACCTTGTCATTTTCGCATTTCGATATTCATAATGTTTCTGTCATCAAACATTAATTCCCTGCATCAAAAGTTTCACGCGGTTCTATACACAACATGTTACAGCACACTGTCTCATAGGGTGATTGAAATTTAACATAAGACTTAACTGCATGCCTCAATGACGCAATTTATATCAATCTTTAACTCATCCTCGAAACATAATAATTCATTAATCATGAATGTTCACAATGAACACATGTCCACACACGACATTCGTAGTAATCACGCGTCATCCCGTGACATACTCATGTCATCCCGTGACACACTCATTAAACTCATGTCTATCTGATTGTATTCCAGTCAACATAATAGGTGATTAATCAATTATTAATCCTACCACATACAAGACTAGCATGCTTTCACAACAATAATTATCATCACAAAGTGATTAACATCTATTTTCAATATCTCATCACTATACACCGTAGATATGAGAGTGTTATCATAGAGGTTACACCCCTTCTTGCCTTATTACCGCAACAAAATATGAATGACACATCTAGGTTCCACTTCAATTCCATTATCAACTCTTCTACATGTACATGATTTCAAAATCAATATAAATCAACAAAATAACTCGAATCAACATATATCAATATGTTCAACCAACTGAAACGGTTTACCTTGATACTTCGTCCTCCTGGATCGATCCAATATCATCTTGGGCCTAAATCACATATACCCAATGAGCAATAACATAACTGTACATAGCACAACTTCTATTGCCATCTGCAATCAAAGCATCATCAATACTCATTGCTAACACAATTGCGGTACAACAACATTCATTGCTAATCACAATAGCGGTACTAAAAATATTAATTGCTAACACAATAGCAATATATTAATCTTCATCGCCCTACGGCAGTTCATAATACTCATCGCCAACGCTGGCATACATAATATCCATAATCACAATGAATATACATTTTTAAAACAACAAGATGTAATAACACTTACTGTACACAGTTGATCCACACTTGATCCTTTAAATTGTCCCTGCTCTCAACACAAATATTCCACAAAATATGATTTCATATCAATACACAAATTGATATACTCACCATCAACAGAATAGCGGAATGAGACGTCGCTATATATATAATCGGCGGCAAAAACCATCGCCATGGAATCAGCGGAATGCACCATCGCTAAACACATGTCTGGCGGCATGAGCCATCGCCATTGACATAGCGGAAAGAGGCATCGCTATACATGTACCCGGCGGCATAAATCATCGCCAATCAATATAGCGGAATGAGACCTCGCTATCAATATACCTGGCGGCATGAACCATCGCCAACTAATATAGCGGAATGTGACATCGCTATCAATATACGTGGCGACATGAACCATCGCCAACCAATATAGCGGAATGAGACATCGCTATCAATATCGATAATGTGGTTGTTCCGGTCTTGTTATAACAGCGGAATTTTAGGACCCCTCGCTTCGACATATAGCGGCATCATATGATATCCCTCGCTTCGACAATGACAGCGGCATGTTACCTCGCTTAGACATGACAGCGACAAATACCATACTACCATCGCTTCATATGACAGCGGCAAGTACCTCCCTCGCTCGAATATAACAACTACCGAAACTTCCACTAGCTCCATGTACCTGCATCCAGGTTAATACAACAGTTCACAATATCATGATCGATACCACGTTCCAGTTATAACCACAATATTCCACATTAATCACTAGAATTGTGACTGTTCCGGTCCCAATAAAACAGCAGAATTTTAGGACCCCTCGCTTCGACATATAGCGGCATCATATGATATCCCTCGCTTCGACAATGACAGCGGCATGTTACCTCGCTTAGACATGACAGCGGCAAATATCATACTACCATCGCTTCATATGACAGCGGCAAGTACCTCCATCGCTCGGAGATAAAGGCTACCGGAACATTCATCAATTCTACCACAATAATCAAACACAACAATTGGTTCCATTATCACAATATATCCCTATCATTTTACATATATCATCACATGTAAGGATCCACTATCCACGATATACATAATCAAAGGTGTAACACGTTTTACCGCCCGAAGCCCGTACGTTTCACCTTTCCTGATTTTCTTACAAAATCCGATCCCTTAACACATAATAGATGAAGTGCTAGACATCACCATTAATGCCATCCCATCGCATTCTACACGATTCCTGCAATTACAATGATTAGCAACACCACTTTTCATATCATAAAAGCACATAAACAACTAGTTGTGTCATACAACATTAATGCCATCATGCATAAAAATGCTATCAATAACTTCCTAGGCCCTTAATAGCCCCAAAGAGCAACCACTGCTCTGATACCACTAATGTAAGACCCCAACATTTAAACTCGTCATTAGTTTATTTATGATGTCGTATGTGTATAAATTTTTCATTTTCTTTTCATTCTTTAAAAAAAGAATCATTACATGTTCCCATAATCCCTAGACATAACCAATGTTCAACATTATATGGTCATCTCGACCAACAAACAGACTCAAGGGTTTCACCCATTACCATCCCCATTACACCACTTTTACATTGTGGGTTTATAAAAATTTGGGCAGAGTCTCCCCACAAACTGAGCTATCCGAAAATAAAAACACATCACATAATATAACTCCCGACCAGGGACACATGATACTAAACAGAGTACAGAAACACAAGTAAATGCCCAGCCAGGGAAGACACCACACTAATAAGACAACAAAAGTGGGTTTCAACACCCTTATACAGTCCATATACAGATACAAGTGCTCACAGAAGAGCAACGAATAACGGATACACATCCGGATGCATAATTAGTATAAATACCAACCGCTCAACCTCGTATATCGGCTCAATCTCATACTATGCTTCTGGAAGCATCATCCAACAAGGTTCGAGCCTAGCACTCCAAAGCAGCATCGTACCTGTTGTACCTGTTTCAACAGAAACAGCCCCCACACAGGGTGAGCACACTTCCACTCAATATTCAATCACAAATCAACATACAAAATCATAATGCGATAATTTAAATTATTCAAAACTCATAAAGTATACTCCCTGTACAATTCCGAATTTGTATAACTTCCACACGCAGTTCCTGTTTCAAACTCACGCACCTTCATAATGTCAAGTTTAGTATTATCACTGAAAATGTGATACTCAACAACGGTTAAGAATTCAATACAACGACAGTATATCATTTATGCTCAAACATAAATAGTTCAACATCATTGTAAACCTTGTTATCCCAATGTAAACCTGTTTATCCCACTATCTCATTCTCGATACTTTCTCATATCGCTCATGCCCACGGCATCACTACTCAACAAGTAAAATTGGATCACGTACCACTACGTGTCCCCCATAACTCGTATATGAAACTCAATTATTAAAGTCAACCACTTACCTGAATCATCATATTCAAAATTGCATGTATACATGAATGTATGGATACTAGATATACCTGCTCGTACGTCACCACGTACCTTATAATAGACAACATGAACAAGCTATCATCAACGTCCGAAGTCTCCTGTAGAGTCTATATCGAATATCAATTCGATATTAGCTCATAATCCAAGCAATGAACATCCAACAAATAGTTCTTACTTTCACTTCCATATCACAAATCAATAACTCAATATTATGAATCAAATCATAATCAATACTTTGATGCACACATCTTCACAAGAATCATGATATTTCATTGGTAATGCAAAATCCCATTTTCTCCCACCATCCGCTACATCACACACATGATGCGGGATACACACACCCATACGTGCAAGATCACGCCCAACTCACATAGCAGTTCACTAGACACACCAGTTCAATAGAGGGAAAGGAAGTGCAAGGGTGTATGCATAATAATATCCAACTAGTGTCTAACTATAACAATCCAATTAAGTCAAATAACATGTTCCACAATTATTCAAACCCACACCGAGGTGATTCAAACCAAGACACGAAAGAAGGGATCCATGTAGATACAAGATTCTACCCTTTTAAATCTAATCCCCTTAATTCCAACATAAAGTCATTTATTGATTAAATTCAACTTTAACAATTTAAAGATGCATTGGATTCCAAAATTCTTGATTTAGAACTATTAAAATTTGAAGCTCAATAAAGTGACATAAATCCTTAATACATGCTATGCTATCATTTTGAGTATAAATATCACCATAACTCTTTTCCATGTCAACACATACTAGCATGTATCTAACTCACTTATTTACACACACTACACATGCTTCCCATTGAACACATCCCATACCATAGCCCAACATCACCAAATATCACAATGGCTACAAGCCATAAAGTTAGTCATTTTCACCTCACTAACAAAACTTAGACCCACACTTGAATCTCATTTAAGCCTATTAACAAACACATTCCATGCATGATTTTAATCTTCATCTTTTAACCAATAATAATACTAAGTCAAGACTTATTCCACAATTTATTTTCAACAATTAACCATTCAATAAAGTGAGCCCCCACCAACTTCCAACAATCAAAACATTCCCCATGCTATCCCATTCCCAATCACAATACTTCAACACATGAAGGAATACATACATACATACCATTTACACACACAAACACATGCTGGACACACACACACATGCAGAAACACACACACGCACACACACTGCTGCACACACTAGCACACACTCGAACACACATTGGTAACCCTACCAAAATGCTAGCAAAAATCGAACCAAAGCTCCATCAAAATTCGAGGGATTTCAAGGGTAATAACGACTGAGGGACGAGGAAGATTACCCACAAAAAAATTGGAAGAAAATCGTCCCAAAATCGGACGAAATCGTGATTTGAACCGCTGCGCTTCCTTGCGAGATTCGAATGAAATCCTCGACGAAACTTCACGTTCTTGGTATGGAAAGAAGCGCCTGGGAGAGACGAAGGCAATGGCGGTTCGGACGCGCCGGAAGGAGCTCGGACGGCGGCGGGCGCGCGGCTTGAACGGCGAGGGGTCAGAATGCGCGGGAGGAGAGAAAAAGGGAAGGGATTCAGATCTGATGTGTGCGTTTTCACCTTTTAGTGCATGAAAAATAGGCTGAAAACATTTTAATATAAATGTATTTCCAATCCAGTTATGCACATTGGAGTGTCACCGGTGCACTGATAAATTATTTATAGACAACGATTGGGATTTATATACACTCCAAAAACCCAAAACTTAAATTCTTCATTTTAATTAATTTAACTCTAAAATATTATCGGAGTATATTTTTCGATCTCAAAATATTTTATGATCCGATTAATTTGCCAGTTGACCTTCACTTGGTCAATTCCGCTTCTAATTAATTAATTCTAAAATTAATTATCAATAAAATCTAAATCATATTTAGTCCAACAAATGATTATAATAAATCTGGACATCACATAAATGGCCCTAAAAATTTTTCGCTTTTAAGATACATATATATATTTATATCAAAAAATATATATATAATTCTAGTTAAGCCATTCATTCGCAGATAATAAAACAACATGATTCAAAGTTATTGCAATGTCCCGAAAATATCAGATCCCGAGTACAACATACACGGGGCATACCCCGGTAAATTTATTTTGTTTTTAAAAATCCATACCATACGATTACTGGGAAAGAAAAACCAACATAACCTGAGCTCTTCATCATGGAGCTCGGGTATCCCTTGATGCGACACCAAAAGCATCATCACCACGTCCTCCTGTAACGCCTGTCATGCCCGAACAACAAAAGACATGACAGCCCCCACAAAGGGGGTCAGTACCCCAGTACGAGAAATAAATAGATCATGTCAAATGACAAAGTATCACGCAATGCATACGATGTATGAATGCGATGTATGAATGGTACAAGGGAATCGAATATCAAGATACCAAAATCGGAGTCCAAAGGAAGGTATCATCAAATCTTCATAGCTCGAGCAGAGGGTGACAGTATACGTACATTGCGCTAGGAAAACTCATCCTATGTACGTTACTGCATCCAGCCCTCGTGTCTAGGTCCGGTCGCACTTGCACGTGACTAAAGTTACTACCTATACTGCTTGTCATCGCCATGCTCGTCGTACCCGACACTCAGAGTAAGTCAACTCAGTCAAAATCATGGATATCAAGGAAACGATAGCTCAATATGATATGCCCATGAATCATTATGCATTAATGACATATGCAACTCAATATATCATGCAATCTCATGTGAGAGTATATACAAATCATGTAATTTCACATATAATGTACTCCAAGACATTTATCATGTCAGATAATCACAGAATCATATATTGACAATAAAATCATATCAATCAAGTAATAGCAAGGTCATACAGTGGTATCATTACACGCCTTTGCCAGACGTCATAATACAACTCATTTCAACGTACCTCAGACCGAGACTAAACTACCGAAACCTCCTAGAGTAAACCCGGAGTCTATTATCCTGGTCAAATAAAATCCAAAATGACACTAAGTGCTCAAAAAGTGTATTGAATCAAATCTAACTTAAAAATATGACCCTAAACGATTTTTCCTACATTTTCAGCCTGACCCAGTTTTGTATAAAAATTGCTATAATTCCATACTTCATCAAAACGACTTGATTCCAGAGCTCAAAGTTCTGAAACTCAAAATATTACATTTCATCAGAGAAGTTGTCAAGCTGGTTCGACTATCTAGATGGTGTTTGAACACTAAAACCGCAACAATTAAAAATGTATTTTCCAGTTTGAGCAGTGTTGGCAAAAGTGTTATAACTTCTTCATTTAAAACCCAAAATTAGTGATTCTAGTGGTAATTTACAGCCAACTGGAAATCCTATAATATTTGTCTCTACACAATTTTCAAAATTCCTAGCCAAAAATGCTCAGGAACCCGAAGAACACACTGCATGGCATTTTCGCCCACATGCAGGACATAGATTGAGCACTTAATTTCAAAAATTCATAACTAATTCGAAAGAAGCCCAAATTAAGTTATCGTTTTTTTTTAATTCACAAGAAAGCAAAGACCTACAATTTTGATTCGAAGACCGACAACAAATTCGGAATAAAATTTGCCCAGAATGCCGAATTACAGTCCACTTGCAACACGCATGGACATGCAGAGGCGAAAATGAGCACTGAACGCAAAATCGTCATAACTCCTACTCAGGGGACCCATATTGCATGCTTATTTTTTTTAAAATGCATAAACTTGAAAGATCTACAACATTGATTTGAAAACCAAAATCAAAATTCGAAAGTTTAATTTGTCAAAAGTTCGGATTTCTACACTGCATGTGCATTCACAGCACATGCAGAGTCGAATCTGATGCCTCTTAGTAAAATGAGTATATCTCACACATTTCAAGTCCAAATAGTCTCAAATGTTAACCACAGGACGACAACACCTATATCTACAACTTTTTGAGGCTCAAAGACAGATTCGGAAGTTACAGAACTCGAAAGTATGGGACAACTTTCTGCATGCAACCATAGTTTCTGCTGAAACTTAGGATAGCATGAGTTCTTCTCTTTTTACAAAACAAGACTCAGAAATTCGAACCCTATCTGTAAAAATTCGAAGATTAGGAATAAAAATAGGATGATATACCTCTCAAGCTTTCAAAAACACCACACCCTTGAAGCTCTTCTAATTTCCTATCCAAAACCAAGCTTGCATGCAAGTTTTGGGAAGATTTTGATGTAGGAAAAAATGGTGGATGATTTTCGAATTTTATAGGCTGAAAGGAGAGAAAGATTTCTTGTTGGGAATGAGAGAAGTGAATGTTAAAATCTGATTGAAGAAGAGGGGCACTCCATGCCTTTAAAAAGATGGAAAGGGGCGATACATACAAGGTGAAAAATTGGGATTTTTTAATAATTTCCTAACCCATTATGTCCATGTGTCCCAAAATGGTGCTTCATCATTTTTAATGTAGGTGCATGGCTGAAAATGGTATACCATTTGGTATAATTTTGATGTATATTAAGTTGGTTAAAGATAAAGTGTTGTGACCCGGAACACATCAATTCGAATTCTTCGCTTTTAATCACCCGGGTTTACTAACTCAAGGTTAAGCGTACTTAATTAATAACGGGGCCTTACACTTCTTCCCCTCTTAAAAGATTTCATCCTCGAAATCAAAAGGTAAGAATTCATTCAACTTATATTATTTCATACGATTACAGATACATCGGATAATCATAAGTACAAGGCATGGAATACAAAAAAGTATCTTCAAATAGGTGTGGCCATTCTTGTCTCATTTTGGCCTCTAATTCCCATGTCGACTCTTCTGTACCATGACGACTCCATTGTACCAAAACCAATGGAATGGTTTTATTTCGTAGCACTTTCTCCTTCCTATTCAAAATCTTGACAGGTTGTTCAACATAGGACAGAGAACTATCTACTTCAATCTCTCCTGGCTGAAGAACATGAGAGGGATCTGATTCATACTTCCTCAGCATTGATACATGACACACATCATGAATTTGCGATAAATGTTGTGGCAATGCTAAACGGTATGCCAACGAACCAATCCTCTTGAGAATCTGATAAGGTCCAATGTATCGAGTTGACAATTTTCCCCGACGCCCAAAGCGCATTGTTCCCCGAAAAGGCGATACCTTAAGAAAAACTCTGTCTCCGACTTGAAATTCTAAGGGCCTTCTTCGTTTATTAGCATAACTGGCTTGTCTTTCTTGAGATGCTTTCATACGTTTTCGAATCAATTCTATTTTTCCTCGCATCTCATCAGCAAATTCGGGTTGAGCCAACTGTCTTTCTCCAATTTCATCCCAACATACCGGTGTTCGGCACTTCTTGCCATATAAAGCCTCAAATGGAGCAATCCCGATAGTTGCTTGGAAACTATTATTGTAGGAGAATTCCACCAATGGTAGTGATTCTTGCCAATTACGACCAAAATCCATCACCACAGACGCAACATATCTTCTAATGTCTGAATAGTTCTTTCAGTCTGTCCGTCTGTCTGTGGATGATAGGCAGTACTCATTGCCAATCTGGTACCCATGGCGTTTTGAAAACTGCTCCAAAATTTTGATACAAACCTCGGATCTCTGTCTGAAACAATAAAAACTGGAACTCCATGTATCCGAACTATATTATCCACATATAGTCGTGACATCTTCTTGTAGGAGTAAGTACGATCAAATGGGATAAAGTGTGCTGACTTGGACAATCGGTCAACTATAACCCAAATTGCATCACATCCCCTGTTTGATCGGGGTAAATGGGTCACGAAATCCATTGCAATATGCTCCCAATTCCATTGAGGTATTTCCAAACCTTGAAGTAAACCACCAGGTCTCATTCTCTCTGCTTTGACTTGTTGACAAGTCAAACATCTTGATACGAAATCAACAATATCTTTCTTCATACCTTTCCACCAAAAATGTGGTCTTATGGTATGGTACATTTTTCAGCTTCCTGGATGGATACTAAAATGACTACAATGAGCTTCTTGGAATAGAGCCTCTTTTAATTCCACTGAATTTGGCACTACCAATCTTTTATCCATTTGTAACCAACCACCTGGTGATATGCTAAATCTCGTGGTTTGATTTGACATTACCAGTTCCTTTAAGTGGTGAATGAAAGGATCTGTCTCTTGGGCTTTTCTGATCCTTGAGATAATTTGCGGTTCCACTTGTAAAGTCGACACCACGAAATAATCCTGTTGTGGTTGATATGTCCATCCCGAAGTGCACAACTCATCATAATTTTGCCATATATGAATGGATGCTATCATGGCATTTTGCACTTTCCGACTTAACGCATCTGCTACTTGATTCATTTTTCCTGGTTGATATTGTATGTCACAATCAAAATCTTTTAGTAAATCCAACCATCTTCTCTGTCTCATGTTTAACTCGGATTGAGTGAATATATACTTCAAACTCTTGTGGTCAGAGTAGATAATAAATTGCTCCCCATATAGGTAATGACGTCATATCTTCAAGGCAAAAATGATGGTGGCCAACTCGAGGTCTTGAACAGGATATCGTGTCTCATGAGGTTTTAATTGTCTTGACGCATAAGCGATCACCTTTCCTTGCTGCATAAATACACAACCCAATCCTTTAATTGATGCATCGGCACAAACTACAAATCCTCCTGATCCAGATGGCAGGGCCAACACTAGGGCTGTAGTCAATCTTTGTTTCAACTCTTGAAAACTACTTTCGCAATCGTCTGACCAGATGAAACTCTGATTTTTCTTGGTCAAATGGGTGATAGGCTTGGCTATTTGAGAGAATCCCTCGATAAAACGCCTGTAATAACCTGCCAAACCCATGAAACTTCGAATCTCTGGCACAGTTGTTGGTCTTGGCCAATTTAATACTGCTTCCACCTTACTTGGGTCTACAGATACTCCTTGAGCAGCTATCACATGTCCCAAAAACATGACTCTGTCCAGCCAAAATTCACATTTCGATAGTTTTGCATACAACTGGGCTGAACGAAGAGTCTGGAGTACCAACTGTAAATGTTCTTTGTGATCTTTCTTGGTTTTTGAGTATACCAAGATATCATCAATGAATACAATCACAAATCGATCCAAGAATTTTCTGAATACTCTATTCATCATATCCATAAACACTGCTGGTGCGTTCGTCAGACCGAAAGGCATTACCAGGAATTCGAAATGTCCATACCTGGTTCGAAAAGCCGTATTTGGAATATCCTCTTCCCTAACTCGAAGTTGATGATAACCTGATCGTAAATCGATCTTTGAATATACCGAAGTTCCTTGAAGTTGGTTGAACAAATCATCAATTCTGGGTAACGGGTATTTATTCTTGACGGTAACCCGATTGAGTTGTCTGTAGTCGATACACATTCGCATTGTACCATCTTTCTTCCTTACGAAAAGTACAGGTGCTCCCCAAGGAGACATACTCGGTCGTATATAACCTTTGTCAAGAAGGTCCTGCAATTGCTCTTTTAATTCTTTGAGTTCTGCTGGTGCCATTCTATAAGGTGCTTTTGAAATTGGTGTGGTACCAGGCATCAACTCAATGGTAAAATCAATCTCTCTCTCCAGTGGAAAACCCGGAATTTCATCTGGAAATACATCTGCAAACTCTCTTACCCCCGGAATGTCTGACAAAAGTGGCTCTTTCTTTGTACCATCGATCGCATAAATCATATATCCCTCATTTCCTAGGGATAACAATCTAAACATTTCCATTGCTGATACCAAGGGTATTTTAGACTGCGATCCTCGGCCATGGAAATTCCATTTGGGTCCATGATAAGGTCGAAATCGAACCACCCCCTTAAAGCAATCAACGGTAGCCCGATAGTTTGTGAGATTATCCATACCAATAATACAGTCAAAGTCGATCATGGTTAAAACCATCAAATTAGTGATCATAATACTCTCCTCAAATTGTAGTATGCAGTTCAGCATGACATAGCTAGATAGAATAATTCTACCAGCTGGTGTAGATACAGATGAAGTTTCTTGCAGTGATACAGTTTCTAAATTATGCTCATCAACAAATCTAAATGAAATGAATGAATGCGATGCTCCTGTATCAAACAAAACTCGTGCAGTATTACCAAAAATAGTACAATTACCTGCAATCACACCTCCAGGAGCCTCTCTAGCTTGATCCTCAGTCAAAGCATAAACCCATGCTTGTTGGGGACCTGGAAAAGTAGGAGTAGTACCCCTAATCTGCGGGTAACTGGACTGCTGAAAGGACTGTGCAGGTCTAGACTGTGAACCACCCTGAAACCTTCCCCTAGCATGAGGCATTGTCTGCTGTGGCTGCACTGGTCCTTGATCTCTTAACGGACATGCTCGTGAGTAGTGTCCAGTCTGTCCACAAGTATAGCAAGTTCCTCTCATTCCTAGACACTGGTCAGTGGAATGTCTACCTCCACATGATGCACAAAGAATACCAGGACTTGGTGCTCCTCCAGAACTCCATGAACCGCTGGAACTAGAAGAGCTTGATCTGAACTTCTTAAAATTCTTACCCTTTGGTTTGAAACTTTGTTGCTTATGAAACTGATGTGGCCTCGTCTGCTGCTGGCGCGGTGGGTGTGATGACCAGAGATTATAGATGTTAATCCCGGAGTGTTAATAACCCCTAAAGTTGTTTTACGTGGCGATTTGGAGTTTAATCGAAGTGTTGGGCCTTCCGGGCTCGTCTATTTGAGTATTTGGGATCGTTGGATCCCGAGGTTGAGATCGTATTCTCATTTCGGTGAAAACCTATGAGTTGGGTTTTTAGTGTGACTCGGAACCTCGGGTGCTTTGTGTGGGCACCGGTAGGGGGTTTTTGAGTTAGAGAGAGAATTTTTGAAAACAGATGATTTTTAATGAATCATGATGTATTTGTGGGGCTATTAGTATTTCGGGGTATTTTTGCTATAAATACCAGTTGAACCCGAGATTTTAATTATCGGAACCATTTCAGCACCTTATTTCTCTCTCCCTCCCGCGTGGCCCTTCCCGTCGCCCCAGACCCATGCCGCTTCCAGGCGTGAACCCGCCGCCGTCCGGCCGCCGTTCGGCGCGTGCGACCCGCCGCCGGCTTCGTCTCGTCGAGGCGCAGCTATCCCCTCCGGCAATTGAGAGTTTCATCGTGTTTTGAAGTCGGATTTTGCGGGAATGCGCTGATCCCCAATTCCTAGGGTTCATCGATTTCGAACGTTTTACTTCCGATTTTCGATTGGGTAACCTCCCTTACCCCTTTTTCGTCATTATCGTGTATTTCCCTGCTATTTTTGGGTGGATTTGGTTCGAATTTCTTGCTGTTGGGCGTGAGGTTTTGGTTCGAAAATTTGTTGCTTTAATGGTTCGAATTTGAGGCTGTTTGCGTGGGGTTTATGTTCGAATTTTGGGTTTTGGCAAGGGGTGATGGTTCTTGCTATTGATAGATTTAATTCATGTTTAGATGAATTATGGTGTTTAGTTTGGGTTCGATTTGTGTTGTGAAGGTTCGAAAATTTGTGGGGTGTTCTTGAGCAATTTTCGATAATGGTTAATTGTCGTGTGTTGACAATATTTTTAAGGGTTATGGGTGTGCTCGAGCATGGGTTGCATGTTCATAAATAATTGTGAATTATTTATCGTGTTAGCACATCGTTCCTCGGGGCATGGAACTCGAGCAAGGTTTGGCTCGGACTTCGGAAATTTAAGGTACGTGCGACGTACGAGCATTACTTTATATAAGAGCATTTGTGAAATGCATAATGTGTTTTAATTGCATTAGATAGATGTGGGTATGGCTCTATATATATGTGTTGAAATGACTATGGAACGACCTAGTCCTGACATCGCTGCCACAAGTGTGTGTAATACTAGAGTAGTATGACCTTATAAGAGATATGGGGTGCTGGGTTTATATGACAATTGTAGGGCATTTGAGATGCCTAAGAATGATCGTGGAATCATGTATTCATTATAAGACATGTGAGATGTCTAAGTATAATGGAGAATTTGTAAGATAAATGCTAGGCATTTGAGCTATCTGTGATTGGTAGCAAAGTTGAAAATCAGTATTAGATATCGAGATATCTATATTTGTATGTATAATGAATTTGGAATCATTAATTATTGATACTTGAGAACCAGGCATGCTATGAGTTAAATCAATGGGTTGATTTACTGATTTTTGAGATTTGATGAGTTTGATGATTGTGAGAACAGGGACATTACACGGAATCCCGGATGAGGACGTTGCCATCCAGGGAGTATCATTTAAAATTCATTAATATTTACTTGTGTTGTAAATTATGAATTTCATTATTGTGATTATGAGATTTTGTGTATTGGTATGCTCACCCCGTTGGGGGCTGTCTCTGTTGGGGCAGGTGAATAGGTACATCGATGGCTGTGGAGCTGAGCTCGAGCTGTTGATTGGATGTACTCACAGGATCGTGATACCAGGGCTTGATGGAGCACGGTATCGTATAGAGTACTTATATACACCCGAGGTTTATATACACATTTATGATGCTCGCATGTGAGCACGGATATTCTTGTATATGGGTTGTATATAAAGGCATGAGCCTTTCTCTCTTTCATTATATGTTGCATGCAATTAAGGGTAAAATTGCTAATGATATGAGAGTCGTTAGTGTATTATGTGGGTGTTGAAACCCACTTTTGTCGTCTTATGTGTGGTGTCTTCCCTGGCTGGGAATTTACTTTGTGCTCTGTATTCTGTTGAGTATTGTGTATTCCCTGGCCGGGAATTATATTATGTGATGTGCTTTTGTTTTGGGATAGCTCAATTTACGGGGAGACTCTGCCCAAATTTTTATAAAAGTCCACAATGTAAAAAGTGGCAAAAAGGGGATGGTAATGGGCGAACTCGATGAGTCTATATGTTGTTAGGATGATGATCTTATAACATTGAGTATTAAAGAAATTTTGTAGTTGCCATTCAATGGTAAAGTATCATTTGAGTTTCCCGATTGATTTTTATTGAAAGCATGTGCCACACATAGTGGTTAGTACACTAATCAAGGGTTAAGGGCTTGGGGTCCTTACATTAGTGGTATCAGAGCAGTGGTTAGCTCTTTGGGGCTGTTAAGAGCCTAGGAAGTTATTGATAGCACATACTTATGCATGATGGCATTAATGTTGTATGACACAACTAGTTGTTTATGTGCTTTTTATGATATGAAAAGTGGTGTTGCTAATCATTGTGATTGCAGGAATCGTGTAGCATGAGATGGGATGGCATTAATGGTGATGTCTGGCCCTTCATGTATTATGTGTTAAGGGATCTGATTTTGTGGGAAAATCAGGAAAGGTGAGACGTACGGGCTTCGGACGGTAAAACGTGTTACACCTTTGATTATGTATATCGTGGGTAGTGAACCCTTACATGTGTTGGTATATGTGAAATGATAGTGATATATTGTGATAATGGAATCAACTGTTGTGCTTGATTATTGTGGTAGAATTGATGAATGTTCCGGTAGCCTTTATCTCCGAGCGAGGGAGGTACTTGCCGCTGTCATGACTGAGCGAGGTAACATGCCGCTGTCATTGTCGAAGCGAGGGGTCCTAAAATTCCGCTGTTGTATTGGGACCGGAACAGTCACAATTCTAGTGATTAATGTGGAATATTGTGATTAAAGTGGAATATTGTGATTATTGTGGAATATTGTGGTTATAACTGAAAAGTGATATCGATCATTATATTGTGAACTGTGTATTAACCTGGATGCAGGTACATGGAGCTAGTGGAAGTTCCGGTAGTTGTTATATTCGAGCGAGGGAGGTACTTGCCGCTGTCATATGAAGCGATGGTAATATGATATTTGCCGCTGTCATGTCTAAGCGAGGTAACATGCCGTTGTCATTGTCGAAGCGAGGGATATCATATGATGCCGCTATATGTCGAAGCGAGGGGTCCTAAAATTCCGCTGCTATAACAAGACCGGAACAACCACATTATCGATATGGATAGCGATGGTTCATGCCGCTATATTGATTGGCGATGGTTCATTCCGCCGGATATATTGATAGCGATGGTTCATTCCGCTATATTGATTGGCGATGGTTCATTCCGCCAGATGATTGATAGCGATGGTTCATTCCGCTATATTGATTGGCGATGGTTCATTCCGCCACATGTATTGATAGCGATGGTTCATTCTGCTATATTGATTGGCGATGGTTCATTCCGCCGGATATATTGATAGCGATGTCTCATTCCGCTATTCTATTGGCGATGGTTTATGCCGCCGGGTATTGATAGCGATGTCTCATTCCGCTATTCTATTGGCGATGACTTATGCCGCCGGGTATTCATAGCGATGGTACATTCCGCTACATCTATGGCGATGGTTCATGCCGCCAGATGTCTATAGCGAAGTTTTATGCCGCTGACTCTATGACGAGGGATTATGCCCCTGATTCTATAGCGACGGGTTATGCCGCTATGCACATGACGCTGGATTACGCCACCTACGAGCGATGGGTGCTGATTGCGTACCACTGTTGGATGACGGAGACAGGTATGCCGCTATATTGTTAGCAATGAGGTATGTCATATTACTGTTTATTTAGCACTATTGTGGATATCATGTGTTGATTTACTTATATTGTCATGTGTTTGACGATTAGATAATAGACGTCGTGTATCGACATATACCGTTGCGAGTCGACAATATTATTATATTATTTCAAAGTCATATGTTGACAGGTACCGTCACGGGATGACAATGACATGGTGGATGTTCTATGTAGACGTGTAGCGTCGTTTTGATGATTAATACATTTATGTTATGTATTTGGTTGTATGGTTTGAGTGCCGATGGTGAGCACATGGTAGAGTCTGGGTCACTAGTTGACGAGACCTTTTGCCGAGCAGGTTTGCTCGGTGGAGTATTGGATGTATTGTACCGGTAGATGTACCACATCATGTTATAGAGTTAAATATTTGTCGAGCAATGATACCCTTGGGTATGCTCGTTGGTTTGGCTAGGGCCAAGTGATTGGTGGTAAGAGTAGTCATTGAGGAAACTACTAGCTTGTGTTGTGGTGTAGGGTAGACATGGTTACACCCACCCTGAGGGTGTAGGATAAATCATAATGGATTATGATTGCATCATAAGTGAGCAAGGACACCGGGTTGTCCATTGTGCTTGGTATTTTAGAGATATGTTGGGCGATGACCCATTACTCTAACGGTTTGTACGGTATGGCATACCGAGATGGAACATATGGCTTGTTGGTGGGCTTGATATGAGCCTATGGAGACATCGCTTTGCTAGCCAGATATCGTGGTAATGATATACTGTGATTGTTGGAGCCATGATACTGCTCGTTGGAACCAAGTTTGGCAAATCGTAAGGTGATACGATGTGGATTATGGTGGACTTTAGTAGTCACCATGTCATTTGAGGTTGAGGTTGTGCATGCCTCACTGAAACGTGTATACGCTTATGTTTAATCTTGGTGAGACTTGTCTGGGACAGGTCATAATGTTGAAGTACCAACAAGAGAGTCATCAAGTCGTTGTTGACTCGATCTGGGGAATCCGTGTATTTGGGATGCAATGGGTATTATTGTATCCAGTTTTTTCGAACGGTGGTTAGAGACTAGTGGATCTCGAGTTCGATAGCACTTCCCTAGTGGGGAAGGAGGTAGTATAATATCTATTTGGGAATCTTTGAAAGATTCGGTAAATTGGTACGTGTGGTGTTGATTTTGGAAATCACGCCGTGTTGTTGATTGTCAATTATCATCCTCCTCTGGATGGGAATGACTCAGAATTGACAGTTGTGTTTGGGGCTTAGGGGTATGTTGTAGATACCCGAGCCAAGTGCATTGAGTATGCATGTGATGTCCGTGCCTAGGCAGGTATACCGGTGAGTATACGGATGCCAGTTATTGATTTCCTTTTGTCAAGCATAGAGTTATACTATTTTTGGATGGTTAAATCTCTGATGAGAGATATTGAACACCTTGAGATTGGGAATCTCCATGGCACGATAAATTATGAGGAACAATCGTGAAGTTAGTTGACTCCCTTTGAGGAGGGATTATCTTGTGTGGGTTGAGGTGTTCCCTTGTTGGTGTTTTCCTTCAAGTTATGCGATAGCCTTCCCAAGTTTGGATTGTTAAATCCTAGGATTATCAAGGGATGGCAGGAATTCGGATTGGTTGGGTGTCGCTGTCGACACAAGCGTTGAGGATGCAATGGGTTTATTGCATGTCCTTTCAGAATTTGAACTCTGTGGAGTCTCGATGGTTTATTTATGATCAGGATGTGATCCTTGGAATATCCGGAGGTGGACATCTTGTGAGATGTCTTTTGTGTGAATCTGTGGCCGTGAGTTGCCCAAATTGAGTTGCAATGATGCGACTGCTCGTTGATGGAGGAGGTTTGGAAGTGGAGACCAGGTTTGGTATATGTACATCGTGGTATACTAATGTTTCCCCCGTAACGATGTATGTTAGACATCGTGAGTCATGATAGAGATGTCATTGAATGATATCTACGATGGAATCGGGAGCGATTCGAATCCTTGCAGTTTCAGTTGACTAACTGCTTCTGGATTGTTAGCGTTGAGTTGTGCTGACCCTCTTTGACGTTATGATGGATTTGGAAGTCTATTCCACTCCAGAGTTTGACACGAGGTCAACGTTCTCACGGTTGAGGTGTCATTCATGATGCGTTCTTACTAGTTGTATTAGAACTAAGGTGACTATCCGATCTACGGTCGTAAGTATTGGTTGTTTTGCAGTCATGCGGGACTGACTTTTGGGATGAACCGCATCGAGGTACGTTTTGTCTCTTGGGTGATATGTTGGTTTTGGTATGTCGCTCTGTTTCAGAGTTTGATGTGAAGTAAGTATCCTCGCGTTTATTAAGACGATTCTGATATGGTCAAGAATCGAGGTTATGGCTTCATGTTGTTGTGTAGCCTGGGTGTTATGTGATACACCGGTGCTAATTTCGAGGACGAAATTCTTTTAGTGGGGGATATTGTGATGACCAGAGATTATAGATGTTAATCCCGGAGTGTTAATAACCCCTAAAGTTGTTTTACGTGGCGATTTGGAGTTTAATCGAAGTGTTGGGCCTTCCGGGCTCGTCTATTTGAGTAGTTGGGATCGTTGGATCCCGAGGTTGAGATCGTATTCTCATTTCGGTGAAAACCT
The DNA here is from genome assembly GCA_907163345.1 of Haberlea rhodopensis. Taxonomy (NCBI): domain Eukaryota; kingdom Viridiplantae; phylum Streptophyta; class Magnoliopsida; order Lamiales; family Gesneriaceae; genus Haberlea; species Haberlea rhodopensis. Next base: position 58,012 of record CAJQUN010000403.1, read on the forward strand.
ATGAGTTGGGTTTTTAGTGTGACTCGGAACCTCGGGTGCTTTGTGTGGGCACCGGTAGGGGGTTTTTGAGTTAGAGAGAGAATTTTTGAAAACAGATGATTTTTAATGAATCATGATGTATTTGTGGGGCTATTAGTATTTCGGAGTATTTTTGCTATAAATACCAGTTGAACCCGAGATTTTAATTATCGGAACCATTTCAGCACCTTATTTCTCTCTCCCTCCCGCGTCGCCCTTCCGTCGCCCCAGACCCACGCCGCTTCCAGGAGTTCACCCGCCGCCGTTCGGCGCGTGCAACCCGCCGCCGGCTTCGTCTCGTCGAGGCGCAGCTATCCCCTCCGGCAATTGAGAGTTCGTCGCGTTTTGAAGTCGGATTTTGCGGGAATGCGCCGATCCCCAATTCCTAGGGTTCATCGATTTCGAACGTTTTACTTCCGATTTTCGATTGGGTAACCTCCCTTACCCCTTTTTCGTCATTATCGTGTATTTCCCTGCTATTTTTGGGTGGATTTGGTTCGAATTTCTTGCTGTTGGGCGTGAGGTTTTGGTTCGAAAATTTGTTGCTTTAATGGTTCGAATTTGAGGCTGTTTGCGTGGGGTTTATGTTCGAATTTTGGGGGTTTTTGGCAAGGGGTGATGGTTCTTGCTATTGATAGATTTAATTCATGTTTAGATGAATTATGGTGTTTAGTTTGGGTTCGATTTGTGTTGTGAAGGTTCGAAAATTTGTGGGGTGTTCTTGAGCAATTTTCGATAATGGTTAATTGTCGTGTGTTGACAATATTTTTAAGGGTTATGGGTGTGCTTGAGCATGGGTTGCATGTTCATAAATAATTGTGAATTATTTATCGTGTTAGCACATCGTTCCTCGGGGCATGGAACTCGAGCAAGGTTTGGCTCGGACTTCGGAAATTTAAGGTACGTGCGACGTACGAGCATTACTTTATATAAGAGCATTTGTGAAATGCATAATGTGTTTTAATTGCATTAGATGGATGTGGGTATGGCTATATATATATGTGTTGAAATGACTATGGAACGACCTAGTCCTGATATCGCTGCCACAAGTGTGCGTAATACTAGAGTAGTATGACCTTATAAGAGATATGGGGTGCTGGGTTTATATGACTATTGTAGGGCATTTGAGATGCCTAAGAATGATCGTGGAATCATGTATTCATTATAAGACATGTGAGATGTCTAAGTATAATGGAGAATTTGTAAGATAAATGCTAGGCATTTGAGCTATCTGTGATTGGTAGCAAAGTTGAAAATCAGTATTACATATCGAGATATCTATATTTGTATGTATAATGAATTTGGAATCATTAATTATTGATACTTGAGAACCAGGCATGCTATGAGTTAAATCAATGTGTTGATTTACTGATTTTTTAGATTTGATGAGTTTGATGATTGTGAGAACAGGGACAGTACACGGAATCCCGGATGAGGACGTTGCCATCCAGGGAGTATCATTTAAAATTCATTAATATTTACTTGTGTTGTAAATTATGAATTTCATTATTGTGATTATGAGATTTTGTGTATTGGTATGCTCACCCCGTTGGGGGCTGTCTCTGTTGGGGCAGGTGAACAGGTACATCGATGGCTGTGGAGCTGAGCTCGAGCTGTTGATTGGATGTACTCACAGGATCGTGATACCAGGGCTTGATGGAGCACGGTATCGTATAGAGTACTTATATACACCCGAGGTTTATATACACATTTATGATGCTCGCATGTGAGCACGGATATTCTTGTATATGGGTTGTATATAAAGGCATGAGCCTTTCTCTCTTTCATTATATGTTGCATGCAATTAAGGGTAGAATTGCTAATGATATGAGAGTCGTTAGTGTATTATGTGGGTGTTGAAACCCACTTTTGTCGTCTTATGTGTGGTGTCTTCCCTGGATGGGAATTTACTTTGTGCTCTGTATTCTGTTGAGTATTGTGTATTCCCTGGCCGGGAATTATATTATGTGATGTGCTTTTGTTTTGGGATAGCTCAATTTACGGGGAGACTCTGCCCAAATTTTTATAAAAGTCTACAATGTAAAAAGTGGCAAAAAGGGATGGTAATGGGCGAACTCGATGAGTCTATATGTTGTTAGGATGATGATCTTATAACATTGAGTATTAAAGAAATTTTGTAGTTGCCATTCAATAGTAAAGTATCATATGAGTTTCCCGATTGATTTTTATTGAAAGCATGTGCCACACATAGTGGTTAGTACACTAATCAAGGGTTAAGGGCTTGGGGTCCTTACAGTGGGGGATGTTGCTGGAAAGGACCCAGAGAAGAAGGTATATTTCCCTGAGGTAATTGGTGAACAAACTGCAAACCCCCTCTCCTCAGTCCAACTTCAGCTCTTTTTGCCCTCTCAACTGCCTCAGGATATGTAGTGATGTCCCCAGAAGTTACAAACGTATAGATGGAAGGATGCAGTCCCTCCACAAATCTAGTATACATCGCTCTAGAATTTGTTGCCACATAAGGTACATAGCTCAAAAGTGCAGAAAATTGTGATGCATACTCGGCCACAGACAGATTTCCTTGGACAAGATTATTGAATTCGGCTTCCTTTGCAGTGTAGTAGGATGGAGGGGAATACTGTTCCAAAAATTTCGTCTGGAAAATCTCCCATGTGATAGTAATCCCAGACTCAATCAATCCTTTCCTCGCAGCTTCCCACCACAATTGTGCTCTCTCTTTCAACTGATAGACTGCGAGCTTCAATCGTATTGATGGCGCATAGTTGACAAGGTCAAATAAATATTCCATCTCTCGGATCCACGATTCAGCTTTTTCACCAGAATCTATTCCATTGAATCTTGATGGGCGCATGTTCTGGAAACGAGCTACTACTGACTCCATATCCAACTCTTGAACTTGTTGCGCTAAATCATCCACATCATCAGCATGAGGAGTGTTAGATGCAGATTCATGCACCACACCCTTGCCCTTGCGACCTCTAGTTCCAGGTGCCATGTCCTTATACCAAAAATCTATTCCTAATCAGAATAGTATAGCAAAAAAGGTTTTATAGGAAGTTCAGCTATAATTTGATGCAAATAATTTCATAACATAATGGAATTCAGCATATATATCATGTACGGAACAGGTACAATCATAAAAGGACAAGTAGCCAATCACATGCACAAACATTTTATTTGTGACTAAACTCAGTGTCCTAACTCTATTTCGAGCGTATCCCAGACTACGCTCTGATACCATAATGTGAGGGCCCGATCCTAATATGGTGTTTAATTATCACACAGTGATTAATTTACGTAAACAGCGGAAGAATAATTTCAAACGTCTTCTTAAATGGCTCTAAAAATTTTTCGCTTTTAAGATACATATATATATTTATATCAAAAAATATATATATAATTCTATTTAAGCCATTCATTCGCAGATAATAAAACAACATGATTCAAAGTTATTGCAAAGTCCCGAAAATATCAGATCCCGAGTACAACATACACGGGGCATACCCCGGTAAATTTATTTTGTTTTTAAAAATCCATACCATACGATTACTGGGAAAGAAAAACCAACATAACCTGAGCTCTTCATCATGGAGCTCGGGTATCCCTTGATGCGACACCAAAAGCATCATCACCACGTCCTCCTGTAACGCCTGTCATGCCCGAACAACAAAAGACATGACAGCCCCCACAAAGGGGGTCAGTACCCCAGTACGAGAAATAAATAGATCATGTCAAATGACAAAGTATCATGCAATGCATACTATGTATGAATGCGATGTATGAATGGTACAAGGGAATCGAATATCAAGATACCAAAATCGGAGTCCAAAGGAAGGTATCATCAAATCATCATAGCTCGAGCAGAGGGTGACAGTATACGTACATTGCACTAGGAAAACTCATCCTATGTACGTTACTGCATCCAGCCCTCGTGTCTAGGTCCGGTCGCACCTGCACGTGACTACAGTTACTACCTATACTGCTTGTCATCGCCATGCTCGTCGTACCCGACACTCAGAGTAATTCAACTCAGTCAAAATCATGGATATCAAGGAAACGATAGCTCACTATGATATGCCCATGAATCATTATGCATTAATGACATATGCAACTCAATATATCATGCAATCTCATGTGAGAGTATATACAAATCATGTAATTTCACATATCATGTACTCCAAGACATTTATCATGTCAGATAGTCACAGAATCATATATTGACAAGAAAATCATATCAATCAAGTAATAGCAAGGTCATACAGTGGTATCATTACACGCCTTTGCCAGACGTCATGATACAACTCATTTCAACGTACCTCAGACCGAGAATAAACTACCGAAACCTCCTCGAGTAAACCCGGAGTCTATTAACCTGGTCAAATAAAATCCAAAATGACACTAAGTGCTCAAAAAGTGTATTGAATCAAATCTAACTTAAAAATATGACCCTAAACGATTTTTCCTACATTTTCAGCCTGACCCATTTTTGTATACAAATCGCTATAATTCAATACTTCATCAAAACGACTTGATTCCAGAGCTCAAAGTTCAGAAACTCAAAATAATACATTTCATCAGAGAAGTTGTCAAGCTGGTTCGACCATCTAGATGGTGTTTGAACACTAAAACCGCAACATTTAAAAATGTATTTTCCAGTTTGAGCAGTGTTGGCAAAAGTGTTATAACTTCTTCATTTAAAACCCAAAATTACTGATTCTAGTGGAAATTTACAGCCAACTGGAAATCCTATAATTCTTGTCTCTATACATGTTTCAAAATTCCTAGCCAAAAATGCTCAGGAACCCGAAGAACACACTGCATGGCATTTTCGCCCACATGCAGGACATAGATTGAGCACTTAATTTCAAAAATTCATAACTAATTCGAAAGAAGCCCAAATTAAGTTCTATGTTTTTTTAAATTCAAAAGAAAGCAAAGACCTACAATTTTTATTCGAAGACCGACAACAAATTCGGAATAAAATTTGCCCAGAATGCCGAATTACAGTCCACTTGCAACACGCATGGACATGCAGAGGCGAAAATGAGCACTGAACGAAAAATCGTCATAACTCCTACTCAGGAGACCCAAATTGCATGCTTCTTTTTTTTAAAAAGCATAATTTGAAAGCTCTACAACATTGATTTGAAGACCAAAATCAAAATCGAAAGTATAATTTGTCAAAAGTTCGGATTTCTACACTGCATGTGCATTCACAGCACATGCAGAGTCGAATCTGATGCCTCTTAGTAAAATGAGTATATCTCACTCATTTCAAGTCCAAATAGTCTCAAATTTTAACCACAGGACGACAACACCTATATCTACAACTTTTGTTTGCGGCTCAAAGACAGATTCGGAAGTTACAGAACTTGAAAGTATGGGACAACTTTCTGCATGCAACCATAGTTTCTGCTGAAACTTAGGATAGCATGAGTTCTTCTCTTTTTACAAAACAAGACTCAAAAATTCGAACCCTATCTGTAAAAATTCGAAGATTAGGAATAAAAAGAGGATGATATACCTCTCAAGCTTTCAAAAACACCACACCCTTGAAGCTCTTCTAATTTCCTATCCAAAACCAAGCTTGCATGCAAGTTTTGGGAAGATTTTGATGTAGGAAAAAATGGTGGATGATTTTCGAATTTTATAGGCTGAAAGGAGAGAAAGATTTCTTGTTGGGAATGAGAGAAGTGAATGTTAAAATCTGATTGAAGAAGAGGGGCACTCCATGCCTTTAAAAAGATGCAAAGGGGCGATACATACAAGGTGAAAAATTGGGATTTTTTAATAATTTCCTAACCCATTATGTCCATGTGTTCCAAAAGGGTGCTTCATCATTTTTAATGTAGGTGCATGGCTGAAAATGGTATACCATTTGGTATAATTTTGATGTATATTAAGTTGGTTAAAGATAAAGTGTTGTGACCCGGAACACATCAATTCGAATTCTTCGCTTTTAATCACCCGGGTTTACTAACTCAAGGTTAAGCGTACTTAATTAATAACGGGGCCTTACACTTCTTCCCCTCTTAAAAGATTTCATCCTCGAAATCAAAAGGTAAGAATTCATTCAACTTATATTATTTCATACGATTACAGATACATCGGATAATCATAAGTACAAGGCATGGAATACAAAAGAGTATCTTCAAATAGGTGTGGCCATTCTTGTCTCATTTTGGCCTCTAATTCCCATGTCGACTCTTCTGTACCATGACGACTCCATTGTACCAAAACCAATGGAATGGTTTTATTTCGTAGCACTTTCTCCTTCCTATTCAAAATCTTGACAGGTTGTTCAACATAGGACAGAGAACTATCTACTTCAATCTCTCCTGGCTGAAGAACATGAGAGGGATCTGATTCATACTTCCTCAGCATTGATACATGAAACACATCATGAATTTGCGATAAATGTTGTGGCAATGCTAAACGGTATGCCAACGAACCAATCCTCTCGAGAATCTGATAAGGTCCAATGTATCGAGGTGACAATTTTCCCCGACGCCCAAAGCGCATTGTTCCCCGAAAAGGCGATACCTTAAGAAAAACTCTGTCTCCGACTTGAAATTCTAAGGGCCTTCTTCGTTTATTAGCATAACTGGCTAGTCGGGGTCTCGTTCCGGGTCGTCTATCACTGAGTTCATCTTCTGCAATGAATTTGCCTGTGCCAATTCCTGAGTTAAATGAAAGTTATGATTTTTTTGTTGACCTCGATGTTGGTGGTTCTTCTATGACTGTCGAACCACAACAACCCCAACAACCTGCCGAACTTGTTGCTGCCCAAGCCCAAGAAAGACAACATGTGGAGTCATCCGGAGCCACTACAGCAGCAAGTAGACTACCTACTCGTGCCAAAAGAAGTAAGATATGGGATCACTTTGAACTCGGTCAAAAAGAAGGTACTAATGAATCTGTTGCAATATGTAAATTATGTAAGATCCAGTATTCATATAAAGCAGGTGGTTCCAGTGGAGGCACCGGAACATTTAAAAAACACTTAGTAAAAAAACATAATTTTGATGAGACAACATTACAACCATTAAGTCGAGAAACAACACAAGCACAAATTAATGTTCTTACTGGCACGAATTTTATTTTAACTGCTGAAATTAATCGTAGGTCACTTGTTAGATATGTGATCAGATGTGAACTACCTTTTATACAAGCTGAACGTGCTGGTTTTATTGAATTTGCTTCGTCTATACAACCCATGTTTAAACATATATCCAGGCACACACTAAAAAGAAATTGTATGGACGTATTTGTTGAATATAGAAATACATTGTTTCAACATCTTTCTAGTTTGCCTTGTAGGGTTAGTTTAACAACTGATATTTGGACAAATGTAAATTCTGATTCATATCTTGTTGTCACTTGTCATTGGATTGATGATAATTTGTGTATGCAAAAAAGGATTTTGTCTTTAGATGAGTTAGATTGTGCACATACTGGTTATGTAATTGCTAAATATGTATTCAACACTTGTAGACATTATGGAATTCAGGATAAGGTATTTTCAATCACATTAGACAATGCTGTGAATAACAATGCTGCGATGCGTGATTTAAAGACCTATCTTAAACCAATGCTTGATGGTATTTTTTTTCATGTTAGATGTGCATGTCATGTGATTAATTTGGCTGTTAAAGTTGGTTATGAGGACAATCACTCAGCATGTATTGACAAAATGAAATACTGCGCTAAATGGTTACGCACGAGCCGTGTTAAGCGTGATTGGAAACAATTATGTTTATCTAATGGTTTAAAGCATCTTCTTTTTCTATCACCAATAGAAACTAGGTGGAATTCGTTGTACAATTTGTTGAATGCTATGTTACCTTACAAAGATATTTTAACTCCATTTTATAATTCATATCAAATGCCTGATAGCGATGAAAGTATTTATTTGACTAATGAGGATTGGGAATTTGTTGAAAATTGTGTATCATTGTTAGGTACTTTCAAAGAAGCGACGGAACGTTTCTCTGGTGTTACTTATCCAACTTCCGTTTATTTCCTTCCTTTAGTATTTAACATGTTTGATAAATTTATAGAATTTAGAGATGACTATGACTTGCATGCTTTTGTTAGTGCAATTGAAACTAAATTTACAAAGTATTGGGAACAAATCCCACCCGTGCACTGCATCGCAACATTGCTAGATCCTAGTCAATGTTTAACTTCATTTGAGATATTTTTTGAATATTATGCTAAATTTTTGGGGAAGGTTGTTGACGATCAAAAGACGTCTACAATGCAATCTCTCCAAAATATGTTTCAATTGTATTATAATCAACAGGCAAGTGAATCATCGCAACAAAGGCCTGTTGAAGAACAACCCCAAGCTCAATCTAAAGGTGGGGGCATCAATTTGCTTAGAATGCTGGGCAGGAAAAAACTTAAGGGAAAAGGACCTTCTACTAGCACGTTGTGAGACCCCGTTATCACATCAAGACAATAAGGTGCAATTTAGAGAACTAAGCATTTATGTGAATATATCAGAGTAACGTGCCGTGTTGATTAACCTGAGCTTTAGAGATTACAGTACCAAAATGTTTCAAAAGGAAGACACAATTCCTACAAAGGTACTACATTATAGTCTTACTATACTCAGTAGAAGCTATACAAAAATTTTCTCTAACATGCTAATCCTGTAGCACTCCTTACAGCTCAGCATATCAACCTCGACCCTGGTTCTCGTCAACAAAAGCACCTACAAAGACAACCCCCAACACGTGAGCATAACACAATTCATATTCAACATAATATGAAAGTAAGACATAAATGCAAATCTTAAACACAAGCCCTTCCTGTATTTCCTGCATTTATATCGCCCATTGGTTGTCCCTGTATCATAATTCATAATAAAACACATTATATGAATGTATGGCTTCATAAATAAATGTCATGACATCCTTCCTCCTTAAATCCTTATTTCAATCCTGAGCCCTTATCATTAGTACATTTTAATGCTTCTTGCTACTCCATGTAAGCGGAATTCTTCCTCGCTTCCAATGGACCTTAGCGTAAGCAATTAAAATCCTTACTAAGATAACCTTGACTCGTGAAATACACCTCTTATGTTTCACAACATACATATGCAAAAACAATGCATAATAACATGTATCATAACCTTAATGCACCACATTGCATTCATAATGCGTCAAAAAGACAAACATAAAGCACATGTTACCGTTGGGATGCCCGTACGTCGCTTACGTATTCCAAAAGATAGAGGAGTCAATCAACTTTATCTCCTCGGTTGTGATGGCACCTGGGATGGTTCTACATAGCCACACAACACAATATTAGGCACCTCATTACAATCCAATATCAAAACTTTAACAAAATATATCAATTTAAATTTTTCAACATACTGGGTCTCTCGATCGATCGGCCCCTCTTCCCGATCGATCGAGAAGACGCCTAAAATTAGAACCAAGATTCTGCCTCGCTCGATCGATCGAGAAGAAATGTCGATCGATCGAGATGCCCTGTTCGAGAAATACTAACCCAGAATTCTCGAACACCTATATTCATACCCTTCGATCTAGCATAAAACATACACCACATGTTTGAACAATTATGCTAGCAATTACAATACACTACTCCGAGTGTATTCGTACCAAATTTACACCCTAAGCATAAGCCTACATGTATAAACGTCGATCACTTAAACAAGTACTGGATCAACTTTTCTGGAAACATTCCAGATTTCTTGAGCACCTCACTTCATGCTATTAAACCTATCACATATAGCATAAAGAAAGCTCGAACAAACATGCCATGGGCTTCACAAAACTACCATGCATATTTTCACATCAAAGTTTTACCAAAACCTAAGCTTGACGTGTATATAATGCCTTCATAAAAACACTCCCCACACATATATTTCCAGAAAAACAGGGCACTTGAACCTTGCCCAGAATTTTCGAACACTACCTTTCACATGATTAAATCCTTCACATAATACATGCAACATGCTCAAGGAAATATACTGGTACCTTCAACAAGCTACCATGCACAAAAGCACATCAAAGGTTCAACCAAAACCTAAGTTAGCATGCTTCAAATATTCATGGTAAAACCCTTCCTAACATGAAAAACAGAGCACTACCCTGCTCGGATGTTCGAGGAACCCTTTTCTCTACTACAAATCTAGCACATAAAGCATGCAAGTTTCTTAACTAAACATGCTAAGGGCTTCACAAACATCACATAAAGGTACTCACAACAATATAACATCATACCCTAAACTAGCATGCCAAATCTGCTACAAAGAACAAGCATGCCAGGAAACTGAAAACTGGGAAGAAAATGTGACTCCTCACCACTTTTGCCCTTCGATTTTCTATATGAAAGGATGCTTGAAATCCACTTTCCTCCTAGAAACCGTCCAAGTTGCAGACAAAAGGAAGGGAAAAAGAAGGAAGCTTTTTGGAAGAAGCAAGATGAAAATATCTAAGTCCCAAGTTGCCTCTTAGTCAATCTGCTTTCCAGAAAAACAGGGGAGGGGGGTGGGTTGAGTCAAGTGGGGGTGGGGTGGTTGCATGTAGGGTGGTTTTGGGGTGTTTAATTGTGTCCCGGTATTTCATACGATGTATAAAAATATCTCTCCTTGATATTTTATTATATTACCACATCAACACAACAATTAAAAACACCTAACATGCTCCCTAAACCACATCATCAAAAAAAATAAATCACTCCCACATAATATACGCCTTTAGCACATAGGCTCACAATTAACAACCTTTAATTGTATAATTACCCACATAATCATTTCAGGGATATCACACACGTCGACTGAGTTGCAAATTTATCTGAATTATCAATTTCTAACCGAAGACAACTTCGACGTCTTACAATGGTGGAAGTCCAATGCAGCACAATTCCCTATCTTAGCCAAAATGGCTAGAGACGTGTATGATGTACAAGCTTCAAGCGTCGCTTCTGAATCGGCATTCTCAACATGCGGCCGTATTATTGGAGACTACAGAAGTAGTCTATCAGCTGATTCGTTATGCATGCTCACGTTACTTAAAGATTGGTTTGAAGCAGAATGCAAAAATAGAAGAGATGGGACGGTTGACGAATTCGTAAATCATTATGACGAGCAAGAAGAAGAGATAGCCAAAACAATACTTATCAATTATGAAGACTATTAAGTACTAAATTGTAATATTTTTTTATTTAGATTTTCAATTGTCATGTCTTTACAATTATTTGTATGCTAGAAGTATTTAAACACATAGACATGTTTAAATAACCCATAAAAATTGTTAAATTTCTAAACCCTTTAAAAATTACCAAATTCCGAGAGGCGTAACTACGCCTCCAAAGTGGCGTAGTTACGCCTCTTAAAAAAAAAAGGACCGGACCGGTTCCAACCGGTAAGCAGCCCTAGTTTCTCACATGCATGCACTAGAGACCATGATCATTTAATTAATCAATGTTGATTTTAATGAACACAAATATGATATAGGCGATTCTTGATAATATTTTGGGCCTTTATTCATTGATATAAAGTTGTCATAGTAGCCCCTTTGAGCTTAAGTATAAAAGAATGAGGATTGAATTGTTTGCAATATCTTTTAGAATCTCATTCAAATTTTTTCTGATATTACCATGGTTTTCAGATGCAATTTAAGCATATTGGCCAAATCATGTAACTTATTTGTGAATTGAGAGTAGTATAGAACTTACTATAGTAACCTTTGAGGTGAAATACAGACATATGTGGCTTAGGAATGAGTTAGGCAATTTTTGATCGTTTGAGCCTTTGAAGCCACCAAATGACATCATTTTATCCCTAGTTACCCTTTTGAACTTAATACAAATCGAATGGCATGTGTTTAGGCACATGAATAACACCATTCGGCATCGTTTCAAGATACCACATCAACCACCTTGTTGAGAGCTTATACACTATTTCTCACCCTCAAGGGAGTAAGCTTCTGTAATGCCTCGATTTGTTTTATATACGTGTGATATGATTATGGTGTAATTATATCACTTGGCAGTATGATAATTGGGGTTCGGGTGGAACCAAAAATGAATTAATACATGTATGAAATGATATATGGCAAGGGCAAGGAATGAAACATGGTGTACAATGATTTACTAACATATCAAGTAACATGAATTAGTAGGCATGTGAATATGCATGTGAATTGAATTTGAATTGGAGTTGCATTTGAATTTGAATTTCATTTCATGTACATGTTACTTAACCTGTCATTAACTCCAAATGATATGACAACAAATGATTTAGGGAACTAATGACCTTATATCAAGGTGATTTAGGGAGGAGAATCACATAGTTCTCATTTTACACCTACTAAAACACTACACAAGCTCCTCTCCATCTCTTTCAAGTTCTTTGTGGTTTGAGCTTGGGATTCACTTGTGAATTGAGCTAGGAGGGTGTGTGAAGTGAAATTGTACCATTTTGGTAAGAAATTCATGGTTTTTATACTTGATTTATGTCATTGGTGTTGATGTATGAGAAGTAGCATATCAAATGTTCATGTGAAGAATCATAACATGTTTATATGCTAGTAATTGGATTGTAAGATGGGGGAAACATGTTGTTCTAGTATGAGAGAATGCATGAAACTTATTTACATGTTAAATTTCGAGTTGTAGGAGAAGAGCTAGGAAGATAAGCTCAAAATCGCCATGTTCTGAACTTTCTGGACATCGGCGATCGATCGCAAGCTTTGTGGCGATCGATCGCCGAGACATGGCAAAACATAAGGCGGTTTATACATGTAGAGATCGATCGGTGAAAATGTGGAGATCGATCGCGAGCAACAGAACACTTTGGCGATCGATCGCGAGGTATGGAGATCGATCGCGAGGGGGGCAGAACAGTATGGCGATCGATCGGTGAAATGTAGCGATCGATCGCCAGAGTCAAAATGTTGAAAATGTTATATTTTTGTAGAATTTGATTTTAATGCCTATGATAACATGATATATTGTTGGCATTGTTGTAGCATCATCTCAGGGGATGGGACAACGAGGCACTTAGCCAGTGACGCTTAATTTATCTCGTTTGTGTCGCAGTACAGGTACGTGTTGACGTACGGAGTATAGATATGATGTGATGATGATGTTATGGTTTTGATATCATATGATTTATGTTATCTTTGTGTCATATGATTGGTAGTATCATATGCATGTGCATACATGGATTTCATATGATTGAGTTGGATGCCTTGATAGGTATGTGTATATGCTTTGGTAAGATCATTGCCTTGATAGATATGCCTGGTGTGGTATATGCTTTGGCTGGGATCGTTGCCACGATAGATATACTACATATGCTTTGGCTTGAGAGATATACGCCTGGTTTGGGTATATGCTCTGGCTATTATCACAGATGAGTATAGTACTATGATATGTGCTGCTAATATGAAGATGTGATGTGGTTCCACTGACATATTGAGCTGAATAGGCATATCATATGGGGCTCGTGATAATAGGGTGATTGTTGAGATATGTCATGACATAGTGCATTTGTTGATGCATGATACAGAGCATTCACTATTGATGACTTTATTGTGCTTTATCATTAATGTTATTGTTTTGATATTGCACTGAGATAATTGTTACCCCTTGATCTACAGCTATGATCTACAGCTATGACAGACAGAGGGTATCATGAGGATGTTGGGGATGCCATGAGTGGCAATGCGAGTGTAAGAATGACGCCTGTGCCACCACCACCGATTGAGCAAGGGCCAGTGGAACAGGTATTGTTGCCTGGAGAATTGACTTTGACGCAATTTCTGAGTTATCAGCCACGCAGGTTTGAGGGGACTGAATCAGGAGAACTGGCGGAGGAATGGCTGGAACGTGTGGAACAGATATTTGTATCAGCACCGTGTGCCAAGACAGCTTGGTTACGTTTAGCTGAATTCCAGTTAGCCAAGAAAGCTATGATGTGGTGGAAATCCACAGTACTTGAGTTGAGGGCTCAAGGACAGACAGTTAACTGGGATGTGTTTAGAACGAAGTTCTTGGAGCATTATTTCTCTGTTGCTGCAAGGCAGAGGAAAGAGGATGAATTTACAAACTTGAGACAGGGAGCAATGACAGTATCTGACTATGCTGTGCATTATTCTTCTTTGCTCCGGTATGTGCCACATATCGCTGTAAACACAAAAGCAAAGATCAGACAGTTTGTGAAAGGTTTGAGGCCTGAATTATTTGATAGGGTAATGTCCAATAACCCTACATCATATGAAGAAGCGTTAACTAGAGCCGAGATGGATGAGATTGCTGTAGGAGTATACAAGGATGTTGGACAAGCCCAACCACCTACATCGGAAGTATGAGACCTAGAGGAGAACCATTTAAATCACCACGAGGTGGTGCATCTTCATCTAGGTTTAGTGGGAAACATTTTGGACCACGGAAAGGGGATGACCGAAGAGTTAAGGGACAATCCCAAGGAAGTAGTAGTAGTAGTGGACGAGGATTACAATGTTTTAAATGTGGAGGGCCACATTATCAAAGAAATTGTCCACAGTTTGATACAGTGGTTTGTTTCCGTTGTGGGAAACCAGGATATGTGATTCGTGATTGTCCTCAAGTGGGTGGACAACAGAGGAGAGGACCCATGTCAGAGAATACAGTACAATAGAGACCTCAGGGTGTACCACAGTCTGGTGGAGGACAGAGGACAGGACCACCTCAGGCTCAAGTGTATGCATTGAACAGGGAGGAAGCAGAGGCAGCTCCTGATGATGTGATAGCGGGTAAGTGTACTTTGTTTACTTATCCTGCTTTACTGTTGATTGATACTGGTGCATCACATTCTTTTATTGCACACGCTTTTATTGATCAGTATCATATATGCTCGTCTCCACTGTTGATGCCTCTTTATGTCTCGACACCCATGGGAACTACTGTGATGACTTGTCAGAGTGTGTCTGATTGTGATATTCAGTTTGAGACTGAGTATGGACTACAAGCTGATTTGATTGTGTTAGATATGACAGATTTTGATTGCATCATTGGAATCGATGTATTGAGTAAATATCAATCTGTTGTGGATTGTTGTCAGAAGATAGTGAGATTTCATTCTGATACTGGAACTCAATGGTTCTTCTATGGCCAAGGATCGAGGGCGAGGATTCCTTTGATATCAGCAATCCGAATGTCGCGTTTGTTAGAACGTGGACATGCGGGTTATTTGATTTATGCCCTTGATGTAACTGAACAGAAAAGAGAAAGGAAAGTGGAGGAGATACCAGTGGTTGCAGAATATGCGGATGTGTTTCCAGATGAGATACCTGGATTCCCACCGAGTCGAGAAGTGGAATTTGGTATTGATTTGAAACCTGGTACTTCTGCAATTTCACGAGCTCCTTATCGGATGGCACCAACTGTTGGAATATGCCCTAAGACAAGTCATTAGATGATTGTTTAAGACATACAATGTTTATGGTTTTATGAATGGCAATTCATTATTATATATTATTCTTTTAACTGTGCATTGTGAATTAATATATATGTTAATGTCCTTAGAATAATATTGTATTATTCATAAAGATGTCCCTAGTCAAGTATTATCATGAAAGGGATAATGATAATACGTAGAGACTAGTATGTGTTGATCGATGAATTGTTCATTGATATGATATATCAAATCAATACATGGGTACATGTTAGAGAACGATGTACTGGACAGACCCACCATGAGAATACAACATGGATAGTTATATGATCGTCATATGCAATTCTCATAGTGATAATAATGTATGTAATCCTTACGACTTGTGATCATCAGAGATCTCAACATAAGGAGTTATGTATCTTGATATCGTCAAACGTTACCCGTAACAGGGTAATCTATAAAGGCGACTATTGGATACACTACGAATTATGTAGAGGGATGTTGACTGGTCGAGATAGGATTTGTCCCTCCTATATAACAGGAGATGTGTTTGGCCCTTGATCAAGTGAGAACTAAAATGCATGGCCATGCTCGAATGAGTAGATATGAGATATCGAGCTTATTCGTTTATTCTAGTTCTACTTGGGGATCAAGAAATAAAGATTGGATATACGAGTATGACTATTCCATGACTCGTGTTCAATCTAAACACAAAGGACAAAGGGATTAAGTTACATGATTAATATTATCACAAGTTCTAAAGGTTATGTCGAGTCATTGACATTCTTGTAATTTGAGTAGCATTGATGTGTTGCTAGATACCGCTCAATGCTTGAGACGTAAAATGAGATTTTATGTCATTGCCAACATTACAAGATCCTATCGGGTCGCACAAAAGATTAAATCGAGAAGGGAAATTAAATTCATGAGATGAATTAAATAATTAAGAGGAGTCTTAATTAATAATCATAATGATTAATTAAATCATGGGCTTAAGCCCATGAGGCTTTATGAAAGCCTTTAATTAATCATATATAATATGATTGCAAGGTGTTTAATTATTAAGACAACTTCATATCATTAAACCTACATCCAAACTTGAAGCACACGGCCTCCAACCTCAAAATTGCTCTCGGCTTCCACTTGATAGCCGAAGAGGATTTTTGTGAAATATTGGGCGTGCCTTTCGATTTGGAATCGATTGTGTTTCTTGTTCTAGTTTAATAACTTGTCTAGCAACTTGTTATTAAACTATCCCTTCACCCGATTTGATCGTGTGGATACCGTTGAGGCAAACCTCATCGAGTTTTGCTAGTGACTCGGAGAAGGCGTAAGACGTGGTGCTGCTCCGTGGATTCTGCTTCAAACACGCTACAAGGGTGAGACCTTCGTATTCATTAATCCGATATGATAACCTATGTATAGATCTGCTGGTTTGTAATCCTAAAATTTTTATTCCGCTGCGTTGTATGCTCATAGGATTACTTACAGTAGTATCAGAGCCGTGTACAAGGCTCATATCGGATTTATGTGATTAAATTGTGTTAATCATATTAGAATTAATATTGCATGCTAATTAAAACTGTTTAATTCATATATGATATGAAATAATTATTTAGTTTTTTGAAAATCATCGTAAAGTTGTATTTGATATAATTAGGCGAATATCGAACCATATGTCATAAAGTTTTCGGCCATCACCATCACAAATGTCACCACGACTAGCCACATGAGGGCTAGGGTTTTCGAACCCTTGGCTCGAGATGGCTTAATCGTTGTGGCTAATAATTGTGCATGGAAGTGTCGAAAATTAATTAGGGTTTAGAACCCATTGGACGTGACGGCTAGCTCATGACGGCTAGGGTTTCGAACCCTAATAGCCGTGCATGGCTCGGCCATCATCGCCTTATTTTCAAAGTTTTGAGACGTGGATGAGTTTTGAACTCTTTGACTCGATAATGGTTCACGCATGCATGGATTAGTAACTTTACCACATGAGAGCAAGGTTTTTCGAACACTTAGCTCGAGATGGTTGAGCGAACCCCGTGCATGGCATGATCGTGACTCGTGGCTAACAAATTCCAGCGTTTAAAACAAGATGGCTTGATAAAAATGCATGAAGGTGCGAGGCGGCTAGGGTTTGGAACCCTAGCGCCGCCGCCGCACGAGCCATGGCTCGGCCATGGGCTAAGGTTTCGAACCCTAGGCCCACTATTGGTCCAGCCGTGTGCTTCATGGTTCGAACCATGGTGGTTCGTGTCTTAGTCGCTTTAGTTCGTGACATGTGATGTCCCGAGCGTACGATAATTTTTCAAAAATTATTTTACAGTTTTAATTAGAATTAAATTTAAAATGTTTAGAATTTAATTAATTAAATGTTAATGCATGCTTTATGTGTTTTTTGAGCATGGTGCGTGGTTATAGCCCTTTGACCTATTAGATAGGATTTGTGGATGTTTGTAATGTATAATACGACCTGCGTGTCGTGCCTTTCTCTATTTCATTCTAAATGTAATCCCTCCCCTATGTTCCCCTCGAATGTGAATCGAGGAATTCTATATCTTGTAAATAGTGTAGTTTATTTTATTGATGGTGATCAATGAAGATGGAGCATCGTGCCGGGATGAGGAGGCCATTCACAAATTGGAGCCAAAGGAAGGTGCTTGTGAAGTTACCTTAGGTTGACTCATAGGATTTTCTCATTGGCTTGAGAAAATCATTAGTAGGGGCTATAACCATGTCACGTTTTATTATGTATGTTGATGCATGATTTATCTTATGTTTTAGTTTGATAATAGTATTCACATATATGTAGATATGTATACAACTATATGTAGTGGACATATTTTAAATTATCAAATTAATCATGAGATCAATAAATCCCTCTAAAATATTAAGTTTTAGATGCCTTCCAAAATAAAAGTACTCGTCAATAACTTTGATTGTACATGTGTGGGTTTGCCAAAGCAAAGCACCGTGGCAATCTTAGTAAGGCGCGAAAGGATAAAAGTGATATCCGTTATACTTTAATTGGGTACGACTTAACTAGGTTATCTCAATAGGATTGGGAACCTAGAGGCATGGGTTGGATTTTAATTCATTTGATGAATTGAACAAAGTGTTGTTCGTCCAACTATCCAAGAATTATATGTGATGTAATTGACAAAGTGTTGTCTACCTAAATAACCGAGTCTTGGGCGATTAGCCAAAGCTAACTCAAGATTAGGCGAAATATGGATCTTGGCCCACTAAAGGTTTCGAGGGTTGATATTTTTCAAACAAAATAGTGGGAGTATCATTTAATATAAGACCATGTTAAATGATTTAAATCATAAACTTATTTTGCATATTTATATTGTAGATATCCATGGCAACTAACAACGTTACTAGCACTTTATCACTGCGATCGGTCCTTGAGAAGGACAAATTAAATGGGACAAATTTCCTAGACTGGCATAGGAACTTGAGGATAGTCCTCAAACAAGAAAAGAAACAATATGTCCTAGAGGAACCCTTGCCCGCTGAGGAACCTCCCCTAACAGCTACAAGAGCTGAAAAAGATGCTTACAAGAAGCATCAGAGTGACGCACTTGATGTTGGGTGCCTCATGCTTGCCACCATGAACTCTGAGCTTCAGAAGCAACATGAGGAAATGGAGGCGTTCGATATGATCGAACACTTAAAGCAGTTGTACCAACAACAAGCAAGACAAGAGAGGTATGACGTCTCTAAGGCGTTATTTCAGTGCAGGATGGTAGAAGGAAGCTTAGTTGGAACTCATGTGCTCAAGATGATTGGGTACATTGAGAATCTGGACAAGCTAGGTTTTCCATTGGACCAAGAGTTGGCCACCGATGTAATCTTGCAATCGTTGCCTGAGAGCTTCAGTCAATTTGTAGTAAATTACAATATGACTGACATGGAAAAGACTCTACCACAATTGCTTGGTATGTTGAGAACATATGAAGCAAATACTAAGAAGACTAGGGCCACAAATGTCCTTATTGTGAATAAGGGCAAAGGAAGGGCCAAAGCTAAAGGCAACAAGAAAGCAAAGAAGGTCTTTGCTAAATCTAAGCCAAAGTCTTCTGCACTGAAGCCAAAGGGAGGGATAGCAGAGGAAGGGAACTGTTTCCATTGCGGTGAGACCGGCCATTGGAAAAGAAACTGCAAAGTATATCTGGAGGATCTAAAGAAAGGAAGTGTGACTTCCGCTTTAGGTATTTTTGTTATAGAAGTCAATTTATCTACTTCTTCATCATGGGTATTAGATACTGGATGTGGATCTCACATTTGTGTAAATGTGCAGGATCTCAAAAGGAGTAGGACGTTGGCGAAAGGTGAAGTAGATCTCCGAGTTGGAAATGGAGCAAGAGTTGCTGCATTAGCTATAGGAGATTATCATTTAGCTTTACCTTCTGGTTTATCATTGATTTTAAAAGACTGTTATTTTGTGCCTTCTATTACTAAAAACATAATATCTATTTCTTGTTTAGACAAGTATGGTTTTTCATTTATAATAAAGGACAACTATTGTTCTATTTATTTAAATGATATGTTTTATGCTAGTGCACAAATGGTGAATGGTCTTTATGTATTAAATCTTGATATGCCTATCTATAACATAAATACTAAAAGGATTAAAAATAATGATTGTAATCCGACTTATCTCTGGCACTGTCGCTTGGGCCACATAAACGAGAACCGCATATCTAAACTTCATAAGGATGGAGTATTAGATTCATTTGATTTTGAATCATATGAAACATGCGAATCTTGTTTAATGGGCAAGATGACTAAAGCCCCTTTCAAGGGACATGTTGAAAGGGCAAATGTTTTATTGGGAC
Organism: Haberlea rhodopensis; assembly: GCA_907163345.1. Classification (NCBI taxonomy): domain Eukaryota; kingdom Viridiplantae; phylum Streptophyta; class Magnoliopsida; order Lamiales; family Gesneriaceae; genus Haberlea; species Haberlea rhodopensis. The sequence continues at coordinate 78,274 of CAJQUN010000403.1, forward strand.
TAATACATAGTGATGTATGTGGACCAATAAGTACACAAGCTAGAGGTGGTTTTCAATACTTCGTTACATTTACTGATGACCTCAGTAGATATGGGTATGTGTACCTAATGAAACATAAACATGAAACCTTTGAAAAGTTCAAAGATTTCAAGAATGAAGTACAAAACCAACTTGGCAAAAGTATCAAAATCCTTCGATCAGATCGAGGAGGTGAATACTTAAGCCAAGAATTTCATGACTATCTAAAGGAGTGTGGGATAGTCCCACAACTCACTCCTCCGTATACTCCACAATGGAATGGTGTATCCGAGAGGAGAAATCGAACCTTGTTAGACATGGTTAGATCAATGATGAGTCATGCAGATCTTCCGATATCGTTTTGGGGACACGCTCTAGAAACAGCGATTTTCTTACTGAACCGTGTTCCATCTAAATCAGTGGAAAAGACACCATATGAGATATGGACTGGGAAGCGTCCTAGTATGTCTTTTATGAAGATTTGGGGTTGTGAGGCTTTCGTTAGACGTCACGCCACTAACAAACTTGGACCCAAATCTGATAAGTGTTTATTTGTGGGGTATCCTAAGGAAACTAAAGGATACTATTTCTATTATCCCACCGAGAACAAAGTAGTTGTTGCTCGGACTGGTGTATTTCTTGAAAGAGAATTTATTTCTAGAAAAACCAGTGGGAGAAAAATAGAACTTAGTGAAGTTCAACCACAAGAAAACACTGAACCTGAGATTGAGATGGAAACAGAGCAGGCACCGCAAGCTGTTGTGGAAGAAACACCTGCTCAAGAGACACAAGCCCAGCGTAGGTCTGTAAGAGTACACCGGGAGCCACAGAGATATGGATTTCTTGTGACTCAACAAGGTGACTTACTACTTATTGATGAGGATGAGCCGTCATCTTATCAACAAGCTATAATGGGCAATGATTCTGAGAAATGGCAAGAGGCCATGAAATCTGAGATGGAATCCATGTATGCAAACCAAGTATGGACTTTGGTTGATCCACCTGAAGGGGTACGACCCATAGGGTGCAAATGGATTTTCAAGAAAAAGACCGATATGGATGGTAACGTACAAACCTATAAAGGTCGGCTGGTTGCAAAAGGATTCAAACAAATTCATGGTATTGACTATGATGAAACCTTTTCACCAGTGGCCATGGTTAAATCCATAAGGATCTTACTTGCAATAGCTGCATTTCATGATTATGAAATCTGGCAGATGGATGTCAAAACAGCTTTCCTTAATGGAAATCTGCTCGAGGATGTGTACATGACACAGCCCGAGGGTTTTGTCGATCCAAAGGATGCTGGAAAGATATGCAAGCTACAACGATCCATTTATGGATTGAAGCAAGCTTCTCGGAGTTGGAATCTTCGTTTTGATGATGCAATCAAAGAGTTTGGTTTTATCAAAAATGAAGATGAACCTTGTGTCTACAAGAAGGTCAGTGGGAGCGTAATCATTTTCCTAGTGTTGTATGTAGATGACGTACTTCTTATTGGAAATGATATCCCTGCCTTGCAATCTGTAAAGATTTGGCTAGGGAACTGCTTTTCGATGAAAGACTTGGGAGAAGCCACCTATGTATTAGGAATCAAGATCTATAGAGATAGATCAAGAAGGCTTCTTGGTCTAAGTCAAAGTACATACATAGACAAGGTGCTTAAAAGGTTTAGCATGCAAGAATCCAAGAAAGGATTCGTGCCTATGACACATGGTATTTATCTCTCGAAGGAACAGTGTCCTTCAACACCAGATGAAAGACAACGCATGAGTAAGATTCCATACGCGTCAGCTATTGGATCTATCATGTATGCCATGATATGTACTCGTCCCGATGTATCGTATGCTTTGAGCATGACGAGCAGATATCAAGTTGATCCAGTTGAAGGTCACTGGATTGCTGTCAAGAATATCCTGAAGTACTTGAGAAGGACTAAGGATACATTCTTGATTTATGGAGGTGAGGAAGAGCTCAATGTAATGGGTTACACTGATGCAAGCTTCCAAACCGACAAAGATGATTTTCGATCGCAATCTGGATATGTGTATTGCCTGAATGGAGGTGCTGTGAGCTGGAAGAGTTCAAAGCAAGAAACAGTAGCCGATTCTACAACGGAAGCTGAGTATATTGCTGCCTCGGATGCAGCAAAGGAAGTTGTTTGGATGAGGAAGTTCATTTCTGAACTTGGAGTGGTGCCTAGCATTAAAGATCCGATAGAACTCTATTGTGACAACAATGGAGCGATCGCATTGGCTAAGGAACCAAGATCTCACCAAAGATCCAAGCACATACTTAGGCGTTTCCATTTCATTCGAGAAATCGTTGAAAGGGGAGATGTTAAAATATGCAAAGTACCAACAGATGATAATGTATCTGACCCATTGACGAAGCCGCTGTCACAGCAGAAGCATGATCGTCATACTAGATCTCTAGGCATTAGGTATATGTCTGAGTGGTCTTAGTGCAAGTGGCAGATTTGTTGGGATATGCCCTAAGACAAGTCATTAGATGATTGTTTAAGACATACAATGTTTATGGTTTTATGAATGGCAATTCATTATTATATATTATTCTTTTAACTGTGCATTGTGAATTAATATATATGTTAATGTCCTTAGAATAATATTGTATTATTCTTAAAGATGTCCCTAGTCAAGTATTATCATGAAAGGGATAATGATAATACGTAGAGACTAGTATGTGTTGATCGATGAATTGTTCATTGATATGAGATATCAAATCAATACATGGGTACATGTTAGAGAACGATGTACTGGACAGACCCACCATGAGAATGCAACATGGATAGTTATATGATTGTCATATGCAATTTTCATAGTGATAATAATGTATGTAATCCTTACGACTTGTGATCATCAGAGATCCCAACATAAGGAGTTATATCTTGATATCGTCAAACGTTACCCGTAACAGGGTAATCTATAAAGGCGACTATTGGATACACTACGAATTATGTAGAGGGATGTTGACTGATCGAGATAGGATTTGTCCCTCCTATATAACAGGAGATGTGTTTGGCCCTTGATCAAGTGAACTAAAATGCATGGCCATGCTCGAATGAGTCGATATGAGATATCGAGCTTATTCGTTTATTCTAGTTCTACTTGGGGATCAAGAAATAAAGATTGGATATACGAGTATGACTATTCCATGACTCGTGTTCAATCTAAACACAAAGGACAAAGGGATTAAGTTACATGATTAATATTATCACAAGTTCTAAAGGTTATGTCGAGTCATTGACATTCTTGTAATTTGGGTAGCATTGATGTGTTGCTAGATACCGCTCAATGCTTGAGACGTAAAATGAGATTTTATGTCACTGCCAACATTACAAGATCCTATCGGGTCGCACAAAAGATTAAATCGAGAAGGGAAATTAAATTCATGAGATGAATTAAATAATTAAGAGGAGTCTTAATTAATAATCATAATGATTAATTAAATCATGGGCTTAAGCCCATGAGGCTTTATGAAAGCCTTTAATTAATCATATGTAATATGATTGCAAGGTGTTTAATTAGTAAGACAACTTCATATCATTAAACCTACATCCAAACTTGAAGCACACGGCCTCCAACCTCAAAATTGCTCTCGGCTTCCACTTGATAGCCGAAGAGGATTTTTGTGAAATATTGGGCGTGCCTTTCGATTTGGAATCGATTGTGTTTCTTGTTCTAGTTTAATAACTTGTCTAGCAACTTGTTATTAAACTATCCCTTCACCCGATTTGATCGTGTGGATACCGTTGAGGCAAACCTCATCGAGTTTTGCTAGTGACTCGGAGAAGGCGTAAGACGTGGTGCTGCTCCGTGGATTCTGCTTCAAACACGCTACAAGGGTGAGACCTTCGTATTCATTAATCCGATATGATAACCTATGTATAGATATGCTGGTTTGTAATCCTAATTTTTTTATTCCGCTGCGTTGTATGCTCATAGGATTACTTACACCAACTGAATTGAAAGAGTTGAAAACTCAATTACAAGATTTATTGGACAAGGGGTACATACATCCTAGTGTATCGCCTTGGGGTGCTCCGGTCTTATTTGTTAAGAAAAAGGATGGGACAATGCGATTGTGTATTGACTATTGACAATTGAACAAGGTAACAATAAAGAATAAATATCCTCTTCCTCGTATTGATGATTTGTTTGATCAGTTGCAGGGATCAAAGATTTATTCTAAGATTGATTTGAGGTCAGGATATCATCAAATACGTGTGAGGGAAGGAGATATACAGAAGACAGCATTCAGGACTCGTTATGGGCATTATGAGTTTCTGGTGATGCCATTTGGAGTGACAAATGCTCCCGCTGTCTTTATGAGTTTAATGAATCGTGTGTTCCAGGAATACCTTGATCGCTTTGTCATTGTTTTTATCGATGATATACTGATCTATTCGCAGAATGATGCGGAACATGTTCAACATTTGCATATGGTATTGCAATTGTTGAGGACACATCAGTTGTATGCCAAACTCAGTAAGTGTGAGTTTTGGTTGACTAGTGTCGGCTTTTTGGGACATGTAATATCAGAAGAAGGTATATCAGTTGATCCAAAGAAAGTGGAAGCAGTGTTGAATTGGTCAGCACCTACTTCTGTGCCAGAGATTCGTAGTTTCTTGGGTTTAGCTGGATATTATAGACGGTTTGTTGAAGGATTTTCAGCGATTGCCAAACCATTGACACATTTGACACAGAAGGAAGTATCATTTCAATGGTCAGAGGCTTGTGAGCGTAGTTTTCAGGAATTAAAACATCGATTGACTACAGCTCCAGTCTTGATCATTCCATCGGAGCATGACAGGTTTTCATTATATACTGATGCATCTTTACTTGGTTTGGGTTGTGTATTGATGCAGGACAAACATGTAGTGGCTTATGCATCACGACAGTTGAAGCCACATGAAATGCGATATCCAGTACATGATCTGGAATTGGCTGTCATTGTCTTTGCATTGAAGATATGGCGACATTATTTATATGGTACGTCGTTTACCATATACACAGATCATAAGAGTCTAAAATTTCTATTCACTCAAGCGGAGTTGAATATGAGGCAAAGGAGATGGATGGATCTGTTGAAAGATTATGATTGTGAGATTGAATATCATCCAGGAAAGGCTAATCTTACAGCAGATGCTTTAAGTCGGAAAGTACATCATACGGCTGATGAGATGATTCATTTATCAGCGTTGATGACTTCTTGTTGTACTTTGGGTTATGATTTTGATGTGGAAACAGTACCAGTACAGGTATCAACATTATTGGTTGAACCTGATATTTTTGACAAAATCAGAAAGGCACAAATGACTGATGATGAAGTACAACGTTGGAAAGAAATGATAAGTCAAGGACAAACATCACAGTTTGTACTTGCAAATGATGGAATTTTGAAATACAGGACTTGTTGGGTAGTCCCTGCTTCATTGGGACTACGCGAAGAACTACTACAACGTGCTCATTGTAGTAGATACAGTATACATCCTGGAGGAAAGAAAATGTATCATGATTTACGTACCCAATTTTGGTGGAAACGTATGAAACAGGATGTGTTGAGCTTTGTGAAACGGTGTTTGATCTGTCAACAAGTGAAAGCGGAAAGACAGAGACCAGGAGGTGAATTACCTAGTTTGGAAATTCCTCAGTGGAAATGGGAACATATCACGATGGATTTTGTGACTCATTTACCACGGACGTCTTCTGGTTGCGATGCTATTTGGGTGATTGTTGACCGACTCACCAAAGTATCTCATTTCGTGCCATATTGTATGACATTTACATATCTGAGAATGGCACAGTTGTACATTCAAAATGTAGTGAGACTACATGGTATTCCGATTTCCATTGTATCGGATATGGATCCGAGATTTACTTCTCATTTTTGGGAAGGGTTACAGACAGCGTTGGGAACTGAAGTGCGGTTGAGTACAGCATATCATCCTCAGACAGATGGACAAACAGAGCGTACGATACAGACGCTTGAGGATATGTTGCGTGCCTGTGTATTAGAGTTTGATATCTCTTGGCAAGAGTCGTTGCCATTAGTGGAATTTTCATATAACAACAGTTATCAGTCTAGTATACAGATGGCACCATTTGAGGCTTTGTATGGGCGACGATGTAGATCGCCATTGTATTGGGATGATGTGGATCAGTCTTCCTTACATGGACCGGATATGATTCATGAAATGGAAGAGAAAGTAAAGATAATTCGATTGAAACTGAAAGCTGCTCAAGATCGACAGGCTGCTTATGCCAATAAGCGACGTAGACCACTTGAATTTCAAGTTGGTGACCGTGTGTTCTTGAAAATGTCACCTTTTAAAGGTGTAGTACGGTTTGGCAAGCGTGGAAAATTGTCTCCACGGTATGTTGGTCCATATGAGGTGTTGCAACGTATTGGTACGTTGGCATATCGATTGGCACTACCACCAGCCTTGAGTAGTATTCATGATGTCTTTCATGTTTCACTGTTGAGGAAATATGAACCAGATCCGAGTCATGTATTACAGCTACCTGATGTACAATTGGATACAGATGTGTCGTATGAGGAACGACCGGTTATGATCTTGGATCGAGCTGAACGCAGGTTGCGTAATAAAGTGATTCCTATGGTTAAGGTACAGTGGGACAGACGGTGTCGAAGAGGCAACGTGGGAGACGGAGCAGCATATGATGCAACGCTATCCGGATTTGTTTTCTGGTATGATTTTACAGTTTTATGATACTGTTGGTACATACGTACTGTACTGTTGCATACATGATTATGTTTCCTCGCTTCATGTAGTAGGATTGTTGAGTTGCGTATCTATACATGCATGTTTGTATATGCAATTTTGAGGACGAAATTCATTGAGTGGGGGAGAATTGTAATGCCTCGATTTGTTTTATATACGTGTGATATGATTATGGTGTAATTATATCACTTGGCAGTATGATAATTGGGGTTCGGGTGGAACCAAGAATAAATTAATACATGTATGAAATGATATATGGCAAGGGCAAGGAATGAAACATGGTGTACAATGATTTACTAACATATCAAGTAACATGAATTAGTAGGCATGTGAATATGCATGTGAATTGAATTTGAATTGGAGTTGCATTTGAATTTGAATTTCATTTCATGTACATGTTACTTAACATGTCATTAACTCCAAATGATATGATAACAAATGATTTAGGGAACTAATGACCTTATATCAAGGTGATTTAGGGAGGAGAATCACATAGTTCTCATTTTACACCTACTAAAACACTACACAAGCTCCTCTCCATCTCTTTCAAGTTCTTTGTGGTTTGAGCTTGGGATTCACTTGTGAATTGAGCTAGGAGGGTGTGTGAAGTGAAATTGTACCATCTTGGTAAGAAATTCATGGTTTTATACTTGATTTATGCCATTGGTGTTGATGTATGAGAAGTAGCATATCAAATGTTCATGTGAAGAATCATAACATGTTTATATGCTAGTAATTGGATTGTAAGATGGGGGAAACATGTTGTTCTAGTATGAGAGAATGCATGAAACTTATTTACATGTTAAATTTCGAGTTGTAGGAGAAGAGCTAGGAAGATAAGCTCAAAATCGCCATGTTCTGAACTTTCTTGACATCGGCGATCGATCGCAAGCTTTGTGGCGATCGATTGCCGAGACAGGGCAAAATATAAGGCGGTTTATACATGTAGCGATCGATCGGTGAAAATGTGGCGATCGATCGCGAGCAACAGAACACTTTGGCGATTGATCGCGAGGTATGGAGATCGATCGCGAGGGGGGCAGAACAGTATGGCGATCGATCGGTGAAATGTAGCGATCGATCGCCAGAGTCAAAATGTTGAAAATGTTATATTTTTGTAGAATTTGATTTTAATGCCTATGATAACATGATATATTGTTGGCATTGTTGTAGCATCATCTCAGGGGACGGGACAACGAGGCACTTAGCCAGTGACGCTTAATTTATCTCGTTTGTGTCGCAGTACAGGTACGTGTTGACGTACGGAGTATAGATATGATGTGATGATGATGTTATGGTTTTGATATCATATGATTTATGTTATCTTTGTGTCATATGATTGGTAGTATCATATGCATGTGCATACATGGATTTCATATGATTGAGTTGGATGCCTTGATAGATATGTGTATATGCTTTGGTAAGATCATTGCCTTGATAGATATGCCTGGTGTGGTATATGCTTTGGCTGGGATCGTTGCCACGATAGATATACTACATATGCTTTGGCTTGAGAGATATACGCCTGGTTTGGGTATATGCTCTGGCTATTATCACAGATGAGTATAGTACTATGATATGTGCTGCTAATATGAAGATGTGATGTGGTTCCACTGACATATTGAGCTGAATAGGCATATCATATGGGGCTCGTGATAATAGGGTGATTGTTGAGATATGTCATGACATAGTGCATTTGTTGATGCATGATACAGAGCATTCACTATTGATGATTTTATTGTGCTTTATCATTAATGTTATTGTTTTGATATTGCACTGAGATAATTGTTATCTATACTCACGTTGTGTGAATGTTTCTGTAGGGTTTCATAGACGTGGGGAGCGTGAGTCTTATTCCGCTGCGAGGTGAACCACTGCATAGTAGCTGTACTGGCTTAGGTTGTTATATTTACATGTAATGTATTTGTAGAAAAAGTTAATTGGTTTTTGTACTAGTGGTTTGGTACAATTGTAACAACTTATCTAGTAAGATACTCTTAATCAGTGGATGTTATTACTTAATTCAGACTCACATATGTATGTTAACATGTTACATAATGAATTAAGTAACGAGGACCCCACAGCTTCTATTGCGCTTTAAAAGTTCAAATATCTCTTATGATCATAATTGAAAATTAGAAGTGATTAGCAATGAAAAAGAGAAAAATAATGAGGTGAATGATGAGGAGGATGAGAAAAGAGGATGAATTGAAATGAAAAGAAAATTGATGAATCATCAATAGAAGGAATCGAAATCGGGATGAGAATGCGCAAATTGATGATAATTTTAACTTACTCTCTTGCTTTGAATATCCTTTTCTTTTATTGAAGCCATGAGCCGAAGCCTAACGTTACAAGCTTATTAAGACCTATTGACCAAGCCATATTTGTCTAATATACTAGTGGAGAAGGTTATGAATAGTGAACCTATGACACTCGAGAAACACTTGTAATAAACATGTTTTGACATTCATATATGAGCATCTCATTACCTAGTCTTGATGCATTGTTAGCATTTATCAAAGCTACACTCCGTTTTTGAACAATGCAATTTGAACATATACATTGCAAAGTCCTATTGATTTGTGTGAGTAAATAGTGCTTTGAGTTAATGATTAAATAGAAATGGTAGAACACACACACTTGAGAATTCTTGAGTAAGTGATATGCATGCTTGAAATTGAAAATTTAAAACCATGTATTTCTGAGGCCTACTCAATTGGATTGTTTCACAACTTTGTTTTGTGTGTGTTTTCGTGTCAGTTTTGTTTTGATTTGTTTTTGTTTTTTTTTTTTTGCTCGGGACTAGCAAAAGTTTAAGTTTAGGGGTTTGATAAGTGTATTTTATACACTTATATTTCTTCTTATTTTACATGGTTTAGTGCTAGTTTTCGATCAGAATTACGCTTTTGGTTTTGTTGTTTTGTCTTGCAGGAATCCAGGTAACATGATTTGTGGACTAAAAGGGTGCAAATTGCTGATTGAAAGGATGAATTGAGGTCAAAAGTCTAAGCTTTCCATCAAAGAATCAGGCGTAATTATGCCTGATTCAGGCGTAAAGACGCCAAGGCCATGGCAATTCAAAGTTTGAAGAGTTACATTTGACGTAACTACGCCTCATTTAGGCGTAGCTACGCCAACGCTACGGCTTTTGTGATATTTTGAGAGGCGTAAAGATGCCATTTTGTGGCGTAATTACGCCAGTCACGCGGGAAGCCACATTTCTTGACACATCATCAGGCATAGTTACGCCAGTTTTGAGGCGTAATTACGCCAAATGAATTTTGGAAATTCTTGCTGCTTTTTTCCTTATCTGATGCACGGGATTTTAAAGAGAGATTTACCAAGGGATGAGGGGATATTCAGAAACACACATTCAGAGTGAGAGAAGAAGGAGGCTAGGGTTGAAGAAGAAGAAAATAAACAACGACGGCTCGGAGCAAAAATTAGAGATTTCATCACGAGACGGCGGCGATCATCGGAGAACGAAGAATGGCTTCTAAATCGTTTTGTATTTCTAAACTTTTATCAGTTTTTATGGATTATTTAAACATGTCTATGTGCTTAATTCATTCTAGTATGAGCTAACTCTATTTTCTAAGAGACGATGTAGCTTGTTTTGAAACTACGCTTATTATGAATTGATAAGTATTTGGATTTCCATATGGTTTATTTATGCTTTCCTATTCTTAATGCTTTTAATCTACTGGCCATGGATTGAATGATGTTATATTTGTGAACTATCACTCGAGAGAGGGGGTTGTGAATAAGAAAGAAGGGATTCATATCGTGGAAGTCATATTGTTCGAGAGGCCTATAACTCCATAGAAGGCGTTAAAGGAATTACTGCGCATTTACAATTGTTTGATAATTGATGTTAGATGGAGATATCAAGATTGATGTTAGATGATTACTTCTGCTTAACACTCGAGAGAGGGAGTAGAAAATAATAAAGAATTCCCGGCTAGTAAACTAGGAAAATCCATAACATGGAAATCAAGAAATGATAAGTGTAGTGGATGAACAAGTGAAATCGTACTCCTAGATTCGTCTCTAATTGATTTCTTTTCAACCCAATATTTGATCATTGTTAGTTAATTGATTTTTACTATTCGCATAAAACACTCAACCATTCGATTCTCTAAATAAAACAAAGATTATTTTAATTCAGTACTTAGATTTAACTACATATTCAATCTCTGCGGGTTCGATATCTTTTATACTAAAACTTGACTATCGTGCGCTTGCGGTAAAGGATTTTTACGCAACAGCATTCCCCTAGCAGGAAATGCCCGGAGAACATTTTGAGATGACCCTGCCTCTTCCTGTGCCGGGAACGAATACGGAGGGGGGCTCTGTATATTCCCCCTTGAAGTTTGTCCACGGCCCTTACTCTTAACCATTTTTCCTTGAACTCTTTGCAGGATGAAAATTTTCTTACTTCAACGTCTTTGCTCTAAAACATATTTCACACAGACGACGTCAATGATGTGATTCGATTTTTTTCCGGGTTAGGTAGATTTAAGTTTTTAAGGAAAATAAAAGAAAAACACCAAGATTTTTTTACGTGGAAAACCCTCGAATTGAGGAAAAAACCACGGGACCCAAGTCCAGTATAATTTGTACTAGTCACTCTTTCTATTGTTACAGGACTTGACACGATATCTAAATGAAAATCAACACTTAAGAATATCTGGAAAAATAACAAGGGATGACCGAACAGACAATATAATGTTCTCTTCAATATCCTCTTTTCCAAAAAAAAAGTCCAACCTTGTGATTACTTGGCGGAAAAGCTAGGATCAGATCTTCTTTGATAGTGGCGCTAATGTAGCGAGTGTGTCCGAGAAATCCGCACCCCGCTAATGCACGTTTATCTCCGTCGGTTAATCTGTTGTTTACAGCCGGGTCTTCCGCTAATCTTTGACCAAAATTACTGATAGGCCTAGATTTTAAGTGTTTTTAGCTGTAATTTCTTTCCGTTTTTCGAACTTTTTCCTAGATGAAATTACGCTCTTTGGTATTTATTTACTTGTTTCAGGAAAATAGGTCGGAAATGGAAGAAATGAGCTAAAATGAAGAAAAACGGGTGAAATCGAGGCGAAAAAGAGAAAAAAATGAAGAAAGATGATTTTTCAGAATTTCGATCGATCGTGATTATTTCTCGATCGATCGATCCAGGCAGAAACTTCAGCAAAAATTTTATCGAAGGATCGATCGATCGGAATGAAAATCTCGATCGATCGATCGAGGCAGAAACTTTTAAACGCTGAAGTAAGCAGTGCACCGATCAATCGAAAAATCTTTTCGATCGATCGAGACGCGATATTCTGAAAATCTTATCTTCCAAAAATAACTTGATTCTCAGTGGATTTAAAATGGTATCTCTTCCATATCATTAGACATCATATCAGAGAGGGAGGGAGCCGATTTTTGATCACCCAAGAACCCTAGCCGCCGCCAAGAGGAATCCGGGGAAAAGCCATCTTCCTCCGTTCTTCGTCCGAGCTTGAGCGAGCCATTTCCGGAGTGCAAGGAAGGAGCAAGAGAAGAGATTACGGTGCAACGCACGGATTCGTTCCAGCATTTATCATATTTCTAAACTCGGATTTATTTGATTTTCATTTTCATTGGATGTTTTTGAGGTTGAGAAACAATTAAACGTCTTATTGATTTGTTTTGAATTGAATAGAGTTTATTTTATCTAGTTTGAGTAAATTGTGTTTCATTTATTGATTCGATTGTGTTTGAGTGGATTGATTACTTATTGTTCATGAATTAAATGCTTATTAAGATCAAAGCCTAGCTAACTTTGATTGAATCTGTGAGTTAAAACCGAGATCGAGAGATAACGTTTTAATACACTACATTAATTCATGATGTATGTTTAAGATTGAGATCGAGAGATAAAATCACATACGTGAGCACTTTGAATCGAGAGATTGAGAGTAACGAGGTTTTGAAGATTTATGCAACATTGGATTAGTAAATAAGTGAACGAGAGTTACTTGTTCTAATTTGATATTAGTTTCTTTACAGCTCAAGAGAGTGTATCGAATAATAACGAAAACCTTTCACCTTAAGAATCAATTCTTTGGTAATTGCTTATTCAAACGAATCATTGAAGATAACATAGTTGAACGAAGATCTAGATAAATTTCTCGAGCGAATTGCCTTTGCATATCCGGAACCTATCTATTTTATCTTTTCTTGTTTTATTTGGATCCTTTAGTTCTAAGTTTACATTAGTTAATCTCCCCTCTTTAATCGTAGGCTAAATATAATTTTTCTAGTTTTATTTGGTACTTATACGTTAGTCCCTGTGGATTCGACAACCCTTACTTTCATTTCACTCTACTAAAACTTGACAACCGTGCACTTGCGGTATCGAATCGCGCTACTCTGAAATCTTTTGTTTAGAAATATCGCGGTCATGTTTTTGGCGCCGTTGCCGGGGACTAATCTGTATAATATCATATGAGATTAGTTAATTGTAATTTAGCCAATTTTATTATTGCATTTTTGTTTTCTTTTTCTTTTTGTTATTTTCAAAAAAAAAATTATTATTTTATTTAAGTATGTTATTTGTTTTTCTTGCGAGGTACTTGTGATGCTTCATCAACAAGTCTTCACAAGATTTGCTCAACAATTTTCAGAGTCGTTTTGTTCGGCGTGGGAGAGATTCAATGAACTGGCAGACACATTCAGGTATCACAACTTTTCGAACTATACTCTTCTGCAACATTTCTTCAAAGGTTTGGATGCACAGACACGAGGATGGGTATTCAGAGGAGCATTGGTGACTGGGAGTCCCCTGGTTGATAGAGATGAGGACGGTGTATTACACCTGTTCAATGATATGGCGGACTTCGATTACCACTGGCATTGTGATCCTTCCTTGCAAGGTTGGAGTCACCAATACCCACCAGAGCCCCACTACCCTTAATGATACGCACCAAACCTTTGAGCATCACGGTGAGAAGAAAGATAGTTTTGTAGAAGGAACGGCTCAATCAGAGAATATGTTATTTAGACTCATGGCATCAACTGAGCAACGTTTAGAGAACCAGACCAATTATATACGTCATCTAGAGCAGCAATTAGAAATCCTAGTAGAAACCATCTCAATGAGCTGCCAAGAGAAGGAGACGAGATCTACAAATCAGGCCTGGTTACATGATGATGATCACTCAACCAATCAAGTTTGGGGGAGTGATCCCACTCATGTGGAAGAATCAAGGGAAGTTGAACCTATGGAAGTGATTGAGCCTACAGTGGAAAAGTCATCTGAGGAGATCCTATGGGAAAACAAGCCAAGAGTGATGTTGGAGGATGAGAGTTTCGAGAACATTGATATGCACCCATCGATGGAGACATGGTATATGCCATATGTGGATACATATTTCCCATCGATGCTACCAACTTCACCGCACTACGCCCCATATGAGATGAAGTCAAGTAAAGAATCATTCTCCCATGCTCACTATGTCATGACGAAAGTTGTTGGAGCGACGAGTTTACACTGGAGACATGTGAGACCCCGTTATCTCAAACATATTATTAGGTGCAATTAAAGAGAATTAGTCATATAAAATCAGAGTATTGAATCGTGTTGAAAACCTGAGCTTATAGAGATTACAGTACCAAAAGTTCAAAAAGGAATTTCACTCATTCCTACAAAAGGTACTACATCATAGTCTTACTCTACTTCTTGTAGAAGCTATACAAAAGAATTCTCTAATATGCTAATCATGTAGCACTCCTTACAGCTCAGCATTTCAACCCCGACCCTGGTTCTCATCATCAAAAGCACCTACAAAGACAACCCCCAACACATGAGCATATCATAATTCATATTCAACATAATATGAATGTAAGACGTAAATGCATAATCATAAATACAAAACACTTTGTGACATCCCCGAAATGGTTAATTGCTATTTGGCTTTAATTGTGTTTACATGATTAATTATGTGGTAATTGATTATGTGTTGGAATTTATTTACCTTATGGAAAATGCATGGTCATATGGATAGGGTGACCCGGGGTTGCATTTCAGGGTGCATGTGGTGCATGTTGGGTAAATATTATTGGAAGCATGATTTATTTGCATTGGTTAGCAATTTATGAGGAATCATGTGTTAATTGATATTTGGTGCATTTTGAGTAAATGCTTTGAAAATATCATGTTGGGGTGTTTTATACACCATGGAATTGCCTTGGATTGCATTTTAATTTAAAAACCCACCTTTATACCCAACCCCACCCCATCCACTCATATTTTACTTTACCAAATTATCTCCAACACCCAAACCCTTCCCCTCTTCCCATATTTTCGAGTTCCACCTTTGAGGTGAAGAGGAGACCTTGCAAACTTTGATTTGTGGAAGATTGTTGGGTGATTTGAGATCCCCAAGAGGTATGGGTACCTCATGTATTAATTTTGTAAGGTTTTGGTTGAGTTTAGTTTGGTTTTAAAGGGTTTAAAATGGGTTGTGTTGGGTGTTGTGATTTTGGTAGTGTTTTGGTTGGATGTTGTTTATTTGAGTTTATGTTGATGTTATGGGTGGTTTTGAGTTATTGGGTTTGATTTATGTTGGGGTATGTGGGTGTGTATGAGAAGGGGTTGAAGATGGGTGAATAGTGCCCAAATCCCGCTTGACCACAGCTCGGCGATCGATCGGCGATTTTCTCGCGATCGATCGCGAGCATCAGGGCTGAGGCAGTGAGCCTCAGCGATCGATCGCGAGCTTGGCGCGATCGATCGGCGAGGCCGCGATCGATCGGCGCTAGCTCCGCGATCGATCGCGGATTGTGCAATTTTGTTGCCCGAGACAGTGTGTTCTCGCGATCGATCGGGGCTTGATGGCGATCGATCGCGAGACACCAAAAATGGTGTTTTTGGGTGTTTTTGTGGGATTTTTGGTATTGGACTATTATTGGGTTCTAATATTGGTATTTGTGAATATGTAGAACCAACCCAGGTGGCAACGCAGCCAAGGAATTGAGGTCCAATCACATTCCACATTTTGGAAAGGTACGTAGTGGACGTACGGGCACCCAACGGTAACATGTATTTTATATGCTCATTGTTTATGCATTGTGGATGCGAGTATATATGTGATATTGCATTGTGGATGCATATACATGTTGATTTATGCCATATGAGGTATTGCATTGTGGATGCATATACATGGTAATTTATGCATATTGATGTTAGATGCATATTATGATTATTGGATGCACATCCCATGAGTCGTGGTCATCCTTTGATGATTTTAATGCTTGCCGCTTTTTGTATTGGTTCCGCCAAATGTGAAGCGAGGGGTGGGAGCGCCGCATGTCACATTTGAGCGTGGTTGTCATATGGGGCGAGGAAAGGGTATTTGCCGCTCTCTGTGAAGCGAGGGGTGGGAGCGCCGCATGTCCATTGTAGCGAGGTTATCCTATGCCGCCCATATGAATATAAGCGAGGGGCATTAAAATACACTGTGATGGACAGACTAGGGAATGGTGACCAATATGTGGTACAGTTGAGATGGTATATGATGTCATGACATGTTTTGGCCATTAAAAATAATCTGTTGATTATACTCATGAGTTATGGTACAGGGACAACCAAACGGGAAGCGTTTGAAATGCATGGAAAACAGGAAGTGTTTTATATTGATTATGCATTTACGCTTTATCTTCATATTGTGTTGAATATGAATGATTATTATTGCTCATGTTTGGGGGTTGTCCTTGTAGGTACCTTTTTGGCATGATAGACGGGCTTGAACGGGTTGAGACAGTGAGCTTCACGAGCATCTTTGGTAGATGAAAGGACAGGATTCTTTTGTATAGTGCCTACTCTAGGAGTAGCGTAAAACTATAGTGGACACATTCATTTGTTGGAATGTAATTAATCCTTTTGGTAGTCCTTTATTTTGGCATGTAAATGCTTAAGCTCATAGACTCAACTTGTTTACTCTACTCTGATCATTTATTTAGCTCTATTATGCCTTTATTCCGCACTTAAGGATTAGGGTCCTTACATTAGTGGTATCAGAGCAGTGGTTAGAGAACCCGGGAACGAGTGAAGGGTAGCCTTAGCATGGTTGGCTAGGTGCTTACATTTGGAGCATGTTTATGCATGTGGTGCATATTATTGTATATCCTGTTATACTAACATGCTTATATCACTCCTGTTATCTAACGACATGTTATATATTGCTTTGGATTGTTGTTAACATTTGTGTTACAGCATGGCTGCTAATGAGGAAGTCGGAGATGTTGGGAGTGTAAATGCGAGTATTGGACAGGCTAATCCTCTACCTCCACCGGCTGTAGGAATGGAACCAGTGGTCCAGTTATTGCTACCGGGTGAGATTAGCTTGACGCAGTTTCTGTCTTATCATCCGCCCCGGTTTGAGGGGACAGAGTCCGGAGAAGAAGCTGAAGAGTGGCTGGAGAGGCTTGAGCAGATCTTTGTATCGGCTCCGTGTGCTATTACTGCTTGGCTGAGGCTGGCGGAGTTCCAGTTGGCTAAGAAACCATTGATGTGGTGGAGGAGCACAGTGATGGAGATGAGAGCACTGGGTGCTGTGATTGACTGGACGCTCTTCAGGACCAGATTCTTGAACCGATACTTCTCCGCGGCAGCAAGACAGACAAAAGAGGATGAATTTGCAAGCCTGAGGCAGGGGAACATGACGGTGGCAGACTATGCCACACAGTACTCATCACTACTTAGGTATGTCCCCCATATTGCCTCTGATGGACGTGCCAAGATGAGAAATTTCATGAAAGGACTGCGACCGGAGCTCTATGACCGGGTTATCATCAATAACCCAACTTCTTTTGATGATGCTCTCACAAGAGCGGAGCTTGCTGAGCTAGGAGTGGGAGCTTATGCCATGCCACCACCGGTACCGCAACAGAGGCAGACTAGTGACAGTTTGAGGCCTCGGGGTGAGCCATTTAAGCCCCGTGGTGCCTCTTCATCTTCGCGGTATGGTGGGAAGAAACACTTTGGACAGAAGCAGGATAACAAGAAGGGTAATTGGTCGGCCAATCGAGGATCTTCACAAGGGGAGAGGCCGGGAGAGCCTAGGTGCAACAATTGTGGAGGACCGCATTCTTCAAATAAGTGTCCTGCATGTTATGTCTGTGGCAAGATGGGCCACATTGCTCGGTATTGTCCCACCAGGGGAGGCCAGTCAGAGTATCAGGGCAACAGGCCAAGGTTTGAGGACAGGACAGTGCAGCAGAGGCAGCAATTTGGGCCTCGTCCATCGGGAGGTCAGACAGTGGGACCACCCCAGGGACAAGTATATGCACTGACCAGGGAGCAGGCTCAGGCAGCCCCGGAGGAGGTGATTGCCGGTACGTGCCATTTATTTACGTACCCTGCTTTTGTTTTGATAGATACAGGTGCCTCCCATTCCTTTGTGTCAGTAGGATTTGTGGAAAGACACCATATGCGCACGTCTTCTTTACCCACGCCTCTCCTTGTCTCGACACCCACTGGAAGAAATGTCGTTGCGGATCAGTTTATGGCAGACTGCCTCATTTATTTTGAGGGCAACGAGTTGAGATCAGACTTGATTGTGCTGGGTATGTCAGACTTTGACTGCATCTTGGGAATTGATGTTCTGAACAGATATCAGGCAGTGGTAGATTGCCGACAGAGGACAGTGAAGTTCAGACCTGAGTTGGGCAGTCAGTGGACTTTCTTTGGCAACGGATCTCGTGCGAAGATTCCGTTGATTTCAGCGATCAAGATGTCTCAGCTGTTGGAACGTGGACACACGGGCTATCTTATTTATGCCGTGGACACGTCTGGAAAGAGTAAAGAACTGAGGGTTGAGGATGTACCAGTTGTGGCAGAATTTGCTGATGTATTTCCAGAAGAGATCCCAGGATTTCCACCGGCCAGGGAAGTTGAATTTGGGATCGAGTTACTGCCAGGGACATCCGCTATCTCTCGTGCACCTTATAGGATGGCACCGGCTGAGTTGAGAGAGTTGAAAGATCAGTTGCAGGATCTCTTGGACAAGGGGTATATACGCCCGAGCGTGTCGCCATGGGGCGCACCAGTTCTCTTTGTGAAGAAGAAGGACGGTTCGATGCGGCTGTGCATCGATTACCGGCAACTGAACAAGGCGACAGTGAAGAACAAGTATCCTCTCCCAAGAATAGACGACTTGTTTGATCAGTTGCAAGGTACCAGGGTGTATAGCAAGATTGATTTGAGATCCGGGTATCATCAGATTCGGGTCAGAGAGGAAGATGTGCAAAAGACAGCGTTCCGGACTCGATACGGGCATTATGAGTTCTTGGTGATGCCGTTCGGTGTGACGAACGCCCCGGCCGTCTTTATGAGTCTGATGAACAGAGTGTTTCAGCCGTATCTTGATCAGTTCGTCATCGTGTTCATTGACGACATTCTTATCTACTCCCGGAGTGAGGAAGATCATGTGAAACACTTGAGGACAGTGCTTCAGATTCTCAGAGAGCATCAGTTGTATGCTAAGCTCAGTAAATGCGAGTTTTGGCTGAGCAGTGTGGTGTTTCTGGGGCATGTCATTTCGAGCAGTGGGATATCTGTGGACCCCAAGAAGATTGAGGCTGTGATGGAGTGGGCTGCCCCCACTTCTGTGCCTGAGATCCGGAGTTTTCTTGGTTTGACCGGGTATTATCGGCGCTTTGTTGAGGGCTTTTCGAAGATTGCCAAGCCGCTGACTCAGTTGACTCAGAAGGGTGTGCCTTTCTTTTGGTCAGAAGCTTGTGAGGAGAGCTTCCAGGAGTTGAAGCACCGGTTGACGACGGCGCCAGTGTTAGTGATCCCGACGGAGAACTCCAGATTTGTTCTTTATACTGATGCATCACTGCAGGACCTTGGATGTGTTCTGATGCAAGATAAGCATGTGGTAGCTTATGCATCGAGGCAGTTGAAGCCGCATGAGACCCGATATCCAGTTCATGACTTGGAATTGGCGGCTATCATCTTCGCCCTGAAGATCTGGAGGCATTATTTGTATGGTACATCGTTTACCATCTATACGGATCACAAGAGCCTCAAGTTTCTATTTACTCAGGCGGAGCTGAACATGAGACAGAGGAGATGGATGGACCTACTCAAGGACTATGATTGCGAGATTGAGTACCATCCGGGAAAGGCCAATTTGACAGCGGACGCCTTGAGCCGGAAAGTGAGGAATTCTGCTGAGGACGTCATCCATTTGTCGGCTATGATGACCTCCTATTGCCATATGGGCTATGACTTTGACATTGATGCATCACCTGTGTATGTATCGACTTTGCTAGCTGAGCCAGATATCTTTGAGAGTATCAGGAGAGCTCAGAGGTCAGATGCTGAGGTTCAGAGATGGTTGTCTATAGTGCATCTTGGTCAGCCGACGAAGTTCAGAGTGGCCGACGACGGATCTTTGAGATTGGGTAACCGCTGGGTAGTTCCAAGTACGCCGGAGTTGCGTAAGGAAATCTTGGAGTGAGCTCACAGTAGCAGACTTAGCATCCACCCAGGCGGGAAGAAGATGTACAGAGATCTGCGTGGTCAGTTTTGGTGGAAGAGAATGAAGTCCGATGTCGTCGCTTTTGTGAAGAGGTGTCTGATCTGCCAGCAGATTAAGGCAGAGAGGCAGAGACCTGGCGGCAAATTGAGAAGCTTGGAGATACCGAAGTGGAAGTGGGAGCACATTTCCATGGACTTCGTGACTCATTTGCCGAGGAGTGCTTCAGGCTTCGATGCTATTTGGGTGATTGTGGACAGATTGACCAAGGTAGCCCACTTTATCCCCTATAGCATGACGTTCACATTTTTGAGGATGGCGCAGTTGTATATTAGAGATGTGGTGAGATTGCATGGGATCCCCGTTTCTATTGTGTCAGATCGAGATCCGCGATTCACATCTCATTTCTGGGAAGGCCTTCAGTCAGCTTTGGGAACTGAGGTCAGATTGAGCACTGCTTATCATCCTCAGACGGATGGCCAGACCGAGCGCACTATCCAGACGCTCGAGGACATGCTGAGAGCTTGTGTTTTGGAGTTCGATGCCTCTTGGCAGGATTCAGTGCCTTTGGTAGAGTTTTCGTATAACAATAGCTACCAGGCGAGTATTCAGATGGCTCCGTTTGAAGCTCTTTATGGCAGACGATGTAGATCACCCTTATGTTGGGATGATTTGGACAGTAGATCAGTCGGAGGGCCTGAGTTGATCCGGGAAATGGAAGAGAAGATAAAGACTATAAGGCAGAAAATGAAAGCAGCCCAAGACAGACAGGCAGCTTATGCAAATAAACGGCGGAGACCGTTAGAGTTTCAGTTGGGAGATAAGGTCTTTTTGAAGATCTCGCCTTTCAGAGGCGTTGTGCGGTTTGGGATGCGCGGGAAACTGTCTCCGAGGTATGTTGGACCGTACGAGATTTTGCAGCGCATTGGCACATTGGCTTACCGACTGGCTTTGCCGCCTTCTTTATCTGGTATACATGATGTGTTTCATGTATCGATGCTGCAAAAGTATGAGCCGGATCCGTCTCACGTGTTACAGCCTTCCGAAGTTCAGTTGGAATCAGATGTATCTTATGTGGAACGGCCTGTTAGAATTCTGGACAGAGCAGACCGTAGACTTCGGAACAAAGTGATACCGATGATCAAGGTTCAGTGGGATCGCAGGGGTGTCGAGGAGGCTACGTGGGAGACGGAGCAGCATATGGTGCAGCACTACCCGGAACTATTCTCTGGTATGAGTTTATGTTTAGTTTCTGTTGGGGTAAGTGCA
Organism: Haberlea rhodopensis; assembly: GCA_907163345.1. Classification (NCBI taxonomy): domain Eukaryota; kingdom Viridiplantae; phylum Streptophyta; class Magnoliopsida; order Lamiales; family Gesneriaceae; genus Haberlea; species Haberlea rhodopensis. The sequence goes on from CAJQUN010000403.1 coordinate 99,844, forward strand.
TGTGATTTCGAGGACGAAATCTTATAAGTAGGGGAGTATTGTGACATCCCCGAAATGGTTAATTGCTATTTGGCTTTAATTGTGTTTACATGATTAATTATGTGGTAATTGATTATGTGTTGGAATTTATTTACCTTATGGAAAATGCATGGTCATATGGATAGGGTGACCCGGGGTTGCATTTCAGGGTGCATGTGGTGCATGTTGGGTAAATATTATTGAAAGCATGATTTATTTGCATTGGTTAGCAATTTATGAGGAATCATGTGTTAATTGATATTTGGTGCATTTTGAGTAAATGCTTTGAAAATATCATGTTGGGGTGTTTTATACACCATGGAATTGCCTTGGATTGCATTTTAATTTAAAAACCCACCTTTATACCCAACCCCACCCCATCCACTCATATTTTACTTTACCAAATTATCTCCAACACCCAAACCCTTCCCCTCTTCCCATATTTTCGAGTTCCACCTTTGAGGTGAAGAGGAGACCTTGCAAACTTTGATTTGTGGAAGATTGTTGGGTGATTTGAGATCCCCAAGAGGTATGGGTACCTCATGTATTAATTTTGTAAGGTTTTGGTTGAGTTTAGTTTGGTTTTAAAGGGTTTAAAATGGGTTGTGTTGGGTGTTGTGATTTTGGTAGTGTTTTGGTTGGATGTTGTTTATTTGAGTTTATGTTGATGTTATGGGTGGTTTTGATTTATTGGGTTTGATTTATGTTGGGGTATGTGGGTGTGTATGAGAAGGGGTTGAAGATGGGTGAATAGTGCCCAAATCCCGCTTGACCACAGCTCGGCGATCGATCGGCGATTTTCTCGCGATCGATCGCGAGCATCAGGGCTGAGGCAGTGAGCCTCAGCGATCGATCGCGAGCTTGGCGCGATCGATCGGCGCTAGCTCCGCGATCGATCGCGGATTGTGCACTTTGTTGCCCGAGACAGTGTGTTCTCGCGATCGATCGGGGCTTGATGGCGATCGATCGCGAGACACCAAAAATGGTGTTTTTGGGTGTTTTTGTGGGATTTTTGGTATTGGACTATTATTGGGTTCTAATATTGGTATTTGTGAATATGTAGAACCAACCCAGGTGGCAACGCAGCCAAGGAATTGAGGTCCAATCACATTCCACATTTTGGAAAGGTACGTAGTGGACGTACGGGCACCCAACGGTAACATGTATTTTATATGCTCATTGTTTATGCATTGTGGATGCGAGTATATATGTGATATTGCATTGTGGATGCATATACATGTTGATTTATGCCATATGAGGTATTGCATTGTGGATGCATATACATGGTAATTTATGCATATTGATGTTAGATGCATATTATGATTATTGGATGCACATCCCATGAGTCGTGGTCATCCTTTGATGATTTTAATGCTTGCCGCTTTTTGTATTGGTTCCGCCAAATGTGAAGCGAGGGGTGGGAGCGCCGCATGTCACATTTGAGCGTGGTTGTCATATGGGGCGAGGAAAGGGTATTTGCCGCTCTCTGTGAAGCGAGGGGTGGGAGCGCCGCATGTCCATTGTAGCGAGGTTATCCTATGCCGCCCATATGAATATAAGCGAGGGGCATTAAAATACACTGTGATGGACAGACTAGGGAATGGTGACCAATATGTGGTACAGTTGAGATGGTATATGATGTCATGACATGTTTTGGCCATTAAAAATAATCTGTTGATTATACTCATGAGTTATGGTACAGGGACAACCAAACGGGAAGCGTTTGAAATGCATGGAAAACAGGAAGTGTTTTATATTGATTATGCATTTACGCTTTATCTTCATATTGTGTTGAATATGAATGATTATTATTGCTCATGTTTGGGGGTTGTCCTTGTAGGTACCTTTTTGGCATGATAGACGGGCTTGAACGGGTTGAGACAGTGAGCTTCACGAGCATCTTTGGTAGATGAAAGGACAGGATTCTTTTGTATAGTGCCTACTCTAGGAGTAGCGTAAAACTATAGTGGACACATTCATTTGTTGGAATGTAATTAATCCTTTTGGTAGTCCTTTATTTTGGCATGTAAATGCTTAAGCTCATAGACTCAACTTGTTTACTCTACTCTGATCATTTATTTAGCTCTATTATGCCTTTATTCCGCACTTAAGGATTAGGGTCCTTACACACTTCCTGTATTTCCATCGCATTTACAACGCCTATTGGTTGTCCCTGTACCATAATTCATAATCAAAACACTATATGAACATATGGCTTCATAAATAAATGTCATGACATTTCATCTCTTTTTCTTGAGTCAGTCATCATCAGTTATTTTAATGCTTCATCGCTTCATAATCTAAAAAACAAGCGGTATCTCATCCTCGCTTCTTCGTACAAGCGGTATCTCATCATCGCTTAGTACGGTATACCCCGCCTCCATGTGCAAGCGAGCCTCCCCCCTCCCGCTCCACATTTTTAGCGGTCAAGCGTAAGCATTAAAATCTTCACTGTGATCACCCCTGACTCGTGGAATACACCTCTTTTATTCCACATCACAATATGCAATCACAATGCATAATAACATGTATCATACTCTTAATGCATCACATTGCATTCATCATGTGTCAAATAGACAAACTTAAAGTACATGTTACCGTTGGGATGCCCGTACGTCGCTTACGTACCTTTCCAAAATGTAGTGTGTTGTGGGACTCTATCCCTTGCGCTGTGTAGCTGTCTGTGAAGGCTCTACACCAGTGTACAACACAATATTAGATGTCTCATTACAATCCAATATGAAAAATTAAACAAAATATAACAATTTATATTTTTCAACATTCTGGGTCTCTCGATCGATCGGCCCCTCTTTTCGATCGATCGAGAAGACGCCTTCATTCAAAGCCAAGGTTCTGCCTCGCTCGATCGATTGAGATTAAATTTCGATCGATCGAGATTAAATTTCGATCGATCGAGATGCTCTGTTCGAGAAACACCATTCCAGAATTCTCGAACACCTATTTTCATACCCTTAAATTTAGCATATAAAATACACCACATGCTTAAACAATTATGCTAGCAGCTACAATACACTACCCTGAGTGTATTCATATCAAATTTACACCCCAAACATAAACCCACATGCATCAACGTCGTCCATTTACATAAGTACTCGACCAACTTTTCCGGAAACAGGGCAACATTTTCATTTCCAGATTTCTTGAGCACCTCATTTCATGCTATTAAAGCTACAACATATAACATAAAACATGCTCGAACAAAAATGCTAAGGGTTTCACAAAACTACCATGTATGTACTCAAATCGAAGGTTTACCAAAACACCCATCTAACATGCATGATATCACCTTCTCAATATCATTCCCATTCCATATTTTCCAGAAAAACAGGGCAATTATCTACCCTTTAGATTTTCGAACACCCTTTTTCACATGCTTAAATCCTTCACATAAAACATGTAACATGCTCAAGGAAAAATACTGAGAGCTTCATAATAACACCAAGTAAGCATTAAATCGAAGGTTTTAAGAAACCCAAGCTAACATGCCATTTCACACCACTTAAAAGCAAGAACTTAAACAAGCTTAAATAAAAAATAGAGCATGGTTTCTCACCCTACTTTGCTCCAATTTTTGAGAGGCTTCCAAGGAATGAAAATGGCAAGGCTCCTCACGATTTTGCTTAGCAGATGCTGGAAGTTATTGGGAGAGAAAGATCGAGATTTGGAATGGAGGAGAAGGGCTGAATGATAGTGCCAAGTGGGGTGGATAGTCAACCATTGCACAGTTGATCCTCACTTGATATTTATAGTATTTTCTCAATAAAATACTTCAATTCCCATTTAAACATGCTTCACCAAAACAAATAACACATACCCCAAATAAACATGCCACAACCCCAAAACCCCAACATATATCACATGCACCGTGAAATGCATCTCCCCAATCATATCAATACAACCCCATGAATTAACACCAAAATCCTCATAACTTAATTAATGATTAAAATCACATAATCATTCGGGGATATCACAAGACATCTGGCCAATCTTGAGGGCATACTGAATGAAGACCCATTAGTGGTATCATACGATACTTACTATGGGCGGCACCCGCTCTTTGATGGTTGCTTCTGATGGTCAAGCCGACGACTAGAAATCAGCGCTTCTTGGGAGGCAACCCAAGCGTATCCTTTTGCATTTAGCTTTGTTTTATTTTCAATTTTGCATTTAGTTTGTTTTTCTCTCTTGTCGATTTTTTTTAGCATCCTTCTTTTGCGAGGTACTCAAGTGGAGCGATGAACCCCTACAGCAGTGGAGCTTTCAAAAGCCAAACTTCCTAAATCCTCATGCAAGCGTCTTGATCAGGGGAGTTTACTTTTTCCCTTTTGATTCTTTTAAACATTGAGGACAATGTTTCAGTTAAGTTTGGGGGAGTGGTTTGCGTGTTTAACTTGTTTTATCCACATGTTGTGTGCTTAATTGTCACTTGAATCGTCCTTGAGCACTATCAACATATTTTTTTTTTTTTAGAAAATGAGTCAATACTTGAGAAATGATGAGTTGGATTTACAATGATACTACATGATGAAATTAATCCCCATCTAGATAGGAGTCATGAAAATTTTTAACTTGTTTGTATATATCCTTTGTTGAGCTTATGTCAAAATTGAGGAATAGTTTGAGCACGTTTTGAGTTATGATTGAGTGAAGTATGTATTGAATAAAGTGAAAACTTGTGTTAACTATGATTAGTCTTGAGCATCTTAGAAAACTCTACAATTTATTTGAAAGCACTTTAAGGCGAAATTTTATAATTAGGATCTTGACTTGGAGATGATTTAGGCGATCTTTGGACCGTTTGTGCCTTTCAAGCTTACCTTGTGTACATCATTCCTTAGTGTCCCCGCTTGAGCCTTATTGAAAAAAAAAAGAATGGTATATGCATTGCATATAATTAGACCCCCATTCGACATTTTTGGCTAACTCATTATACCCACCTTGGATTGAGCCTAAATGAAAAATGTTATCCGTCTCTAAGGGAGTATAATGAATCTCATTCATTGCACTGAATTATATATGTAGATGAGTTCATTGTGAAAAACAGAATGAACAAAAGAATGAGCAGTAAGAAAACATGTAGAGAAAAGCCTTGAAAAAATGAAAAAAAAAAAAATTCAAATAAGACCCAAAGTGGCCAAGGCTAGAAAAAAGTTGAAGAGAAGCTCAATATTGTGCGAACAAGTTTGAACTGATTCGTTTATACTCTCTTCTTTGCATTCATCCTACCTTTTCTTTGGAGCCGACACCAAAAGGCCTAACGCTATAAGCTTTTAAAGACCTTCTGATCCAAGTCTAGGGAATAATTACATTAGTGGAGAGTGCTGGATAGTAGATTTGTAGAGTATTTTAAAGTAATCTTGACTTTGAGTTTTTATGGCACAGTTTGATCTGAAAGATATGATTATACCTCATGATTGACAATAGCACACACGCACGTTCCGATATTGCGATGTATTGTTTAGCTTAGGAGAAAACGCTTCCTGTTGAACTTTGAATGACTCTTATTGATGTGTAAGTAGGATTGCTGAGCTTTTACCTTGAGTTGTAAAGATGATTCATTCAAAGTATTAAGTTTAACTTTACTTTTTGAGCTTATTGCTTGCTCGAGGACGATCAAGTCTAAGTTTGGGGGAGTTGATAGGCCTAGATTTTAAGTGTTTTTAGCTGTAATTTCTTTCCGTTTTTCGTACTTTTTCCTGGATGAAATTACGCTTTTTGGTATTTATTTGCTTGTTTCAGGAAAATAGGTCGGAAATGGAAGAAATGAGCTAAAATGAAGAAAACGGGTGAAATCAAGGCGAAAAAGAGAAAAAAATGAAGAAAGATGATTTTTCAGAATTTCGATCGATCGAGATTATTTCTCGATCGATCGATCCAGGCAGAAACTTCAGCAAAAATTTTATCGAAGGATCGATCGATCGGAATGAAAATCTCGATCGATCAATCGAGGCAGAAACTTTTAAATGCTGAAGCGAACAATGCACCGATCAATCGAAAAATCTTTTCGATCGATCGAGACGCGATATTCTGAAAATCTTATCTTCCAAAAATAACTTGATTCTCGGTGGATTTAAAAGGGTATCTCTTCCATATCATTAGACATCATATCAGAGAAGGAGGGGGCCGATTTTTTATCACCCAAGAACCCTAGCCGCCACCAAGAGGAATCCGGGGAAAAGCCATCTTCCTCTGTTCTTCGTCCGAGCTTGAGCGAGCCATTTTCGGAGTGCAAGGAAGGAGCAAGAGAAGAGATTACGGTGCAACGCACGGATTCGTTCCAGCATTTATCGTATTTCTAAACTCGGATTTATTTGATTTTCATTTTCATTGGATGTTTTTGAGGTTGGGAAACAATTAAACGTCTTATTGATTTGTTTTGAATTGAATAGAGTTTATTTTATCTAGTTTGAGTAAAATTGTGTTTCATTTATTGATTCGATTGTGTTTGAGTGGATTGATTACTTATTGTTCATGAATTAAATGCTTATTAAGATCAAAGCCTAGCTAACTTTGATTGAATCTGTGAGTTAAAACCGAGATCGAGAGATAACGTTTTAATACGCTACATTAATTCATGATGTATGTTTAAGATTGAGATCGAGAGATAAAATCACATACGTGAGCACTTTGAATCGAGAGATTGAGAGTAACGAGGTTTTGAAGATTAATGCAATATTGGATTAGTAAATAAGTGAACGAGAGTTACTTGTTCTAATTTGATATTAGTTTCTTTACAGCTCAAGAGAGTGTATCGAATAATAACGAAAACCTTTCACCTTAAGAATCAATTGTTTGGTAATTGCTTATTCAAACGAATCATTGAAGATAACATAGTTGAACGAAGATCTAGATAAATTTCCCGAGCGAATTGCCTTTGCATATCCGGAACCCATCTATTTTATCTATTCTTGTTTTATTTGGATCCTTTAGTTCTAAGTTTACATTAGTTAATCTCCCCTCTTTAATCGTATGCTAAATATAATTTTTCTAGTTTTATTTGGTACTTATACGTTAGTCCTGTGGATTCGACAACCCTTACTTCATTTAACTATACTAAAACTTGACAATCGTGCACTTGCGGTATAGTATCGCGCTACTCTGAAAACTTTTGTTTAAAAATAGCGCGGTCAATTACCGAGCAGGGTTTGTCAGTCGTTCAGCTATAATCTGTTCGGTGTATTGTTGTTCGGTTATAGTCGGTTTGGTGCACTGTTGTTCGGTTATAATGTGCTTGTTCGATTTCTTGCAGGAGATTTTACCCGAGAAGGCCAATATGTCATTTGGCATCATATATATATATAAACAAAGTTATAACTAAGACGACTTGAATTAAATATATAGAAGAAATAGCGGGTGGTGGTCCAAGTTCGGTGTAGGGTCTTCCTACCTTAACCTCATCTTAATACACAATTTATGGACTAAACAAGCATTAATAACGTCTTAGGGTTCCGATTGTAGCTTTGAGCTAAAAAGATTTCAGGCCAACAATGAAATTTCAACCTTAATTAATTACATTCTCAACACGAATGTTAAAGCGATAGAATTATACTACTACTAGAGTAGAGACTATCCAGAAATCCTGAATCCTAACATCTTTCATGCTCCTCATAGCTCACTGCCTCAACCCGGCCCTTAGTCCTTTAGTCCAAAAGTGTACCTACAGGAACAACCCATCATGAGCATGTATATCGTTACTTAACATCATAAGGCAATGGCATATAAATAAATGCATGAAAATAATTGGTAACGCATACTTTCCTGGTTAATTGCATTAACCCTCTTTGGTTGTCCCTGTTTCATAGCCATGCATATAATCATTAATTCTTGACATGAATGATTAAAATCGTCGTCTTATAAATATCGTCATCTTACAACATCATCATCATATAAGCATTATCATCTTATACATATCATCATTTATAACATCATCATCATATAAGCATCATCATCTTATATCATCATCTTATAGCATCATCATCTTATAACTTCATCATCTTATAGCATCATCATCTTATAACTTCATCATCTTATAACGTCATCCTATTATAACATCATCATCATTTAAGCATCATAACAAAATACAACAATAAATGTACGAAGTCTTGGTTAAGTAACTTGCTGGTTATTCGTTAACTTCTTCTTGTTAACCCTGATTTACCTTCGTGCATATGGGCATCTTACCCCGTGGTATCTTACCACACAATAACATCGTATGGCCTCTTACCATATGAGCATCTTACCCCGTGGCATCTTACCACATAATAACATCGTATGGCATCTTACCATATGGGTATCTTACCCCGTGGCATCTTACCACACAATAACATCGTATGACATCTTACCATATGGGCATCTTACCCCGTGGCATCTTACCACATTATAACATTGTATGGCATCTTACCATATAGGCATCTTACCCTTTTATAAACATCGTATATCATTATTGTAAATTTACTTATCACAATCATCATCATATACATCATCATCATAAACTTACTTATCATAATCATCATCATCATAAACATCATCATCATAATCATCATCGTAAGCATCATCGTCATAAACATCATCATCATAATCATCATCGTAAGCATCATCATCATAAACATCATCATCATAATCATCATCATCATAATCATCATCATCATAAACTTACTTATCATAATCATCGTAAACATCATCATCATATACATCATCATCATAATCATCATCGTAAGCATCATCATCATATACATCATCATCATAAATACTTATCAAATTAATGCATGGTCAGAGTTAGGAGTGCGTTACCGTCCGATGCCCGTACGCTTCTTACGTACCTTAATTCCAAAAATGGAGAAGTTGTAGAGCTTTTAAGCAAAAATATTGAGTGTTTGCTATTAAAATAAAAATAGCTTAATAAACTCTAGTTAATTACAATTGCCACCAAACAACTTAAACAGTCAAAAGCATGTCATGACATGCTTCTCTGCTTTCTATTTGTTCTGCTTATTTTTAGAGAAGTAATAGTAGAAGCAAAGAAATAAAATACTCAAAAGCTGTTTTTTTTTTATTTGAGAAGCAGATAAGTAGTTTACAAAAACATTTGCAAACACCCACTTAATAACGATAATAAATAATAACAAATGAAATCGTTAATAATATTATGAACTCTCCTTAAAAACTTAATTTTCACGCACTAATCTGAAAATTCTTATAAGAAAACATTGGACAAGGAAATATGTATTTATTTCTTTTCTATCAATTTTTAACAAACTCATATGTTTTTAATGTAAATTATAAATATATTATCACCTTTTCCTCGTCAAAACTATTGATGTAACTGTAACGAGTGTCTAAAGTCAAAGTCTTCGATCGAGGAGACCATTGACTTCATTTTTCCAAAGTATGCCCACAAACCCTAAGCCGTAAAGGAAGAATAAAAAAGGATTTGGTATAAAGTTGATGTATATTTCTCTTATGGAGTGGGCGCAAAGCATCCGAATAATAAGTTCGTCACAGACAAGCTAATCTGTAATTTGTGAGAAATTTAATAACAAAATTATCAGCGATTATTGGAGAAAATGATCTAATCTTATCTTGGTAATATATATATATATATATATATATATATATATATATATATATATACGAATTACTTTTAACATTAAAACTTATAACAAAAAACTATTTTGCAAGCACAGGACCAATAATATATATATATTGAGAATCTATAAGATTGTTTATAATAGTTAGAATGACTTTTTTGAGTAGGGTTATTAGACACGATAATTGTGGTACTAGAAGTATTTTGGGTATTTAAAAAATTTACAAGGTGTGTTTGGTATAGATAATAAGGAGTGATTAATATTTTAATCTCTTACCTATCATGCGTTTGATAATCATGATAAAAAATGTGATAGCTCGTCCGGTCCGCTTTCGGCCCTCACTGTATAGATTCTAATCATTCTTTTGTTGGTTAAATAATACATTGGGATTGAATGATAGTGTATGATTATATTTTTTTCCTATAATGTCCTTGAATTTAAAATACTTAGAAATTACCAAATTTAATAATATGTAAATATAATCTATAATGAATAATATTATTATTAGTAACATTTATTACTATTAAAATTAATATTCAATTTTTTTTATTATTTTAGTTGTTACTATAATTATATTATTATTAAATTTTAATTTTTTTTATATGTTACTAATTAATATTTGGTAGTTAGTTTGGTTATATTTAGTTTTTATATTATATATTTTATATTGAATTATTATTATTTATTATTATTATTTCTAATAATATATTTTATTTTATACATTATTATTATTATTATTATTATTATAATAAGTAGTTTATTGTTTTGTTTTAATTTATTTTATAATTATTAATTTAATATATCTAAATTATAATTATTTTATAAAATATCTTTGTAAATATTTAATTATTTATCCAGTTAATTAAAAAATATGTTCTTAATTTGGCCTTTGTAATATCTTAGTAATTGTTAATATATTATGCGGATATTTTGGTAATTGTAATGCAATACACAAAATATCATATTACTTTTCACACTATAATATTTATCACCAACTTTATCTTTCTAATCAATCTTATTATTTATCATTCATTTATCACATCCTACGTGCTAAACGGTATCTAATAATATAATATAGATAATAAACTTATATATTGAGATTAAATCGCATTATGGATGGGACTCGAGTGTCAAGACCCACAGGTCATCGTAGTGCTGCAAAAATACAAGTCATTAGCGACCGGTTTGGGGTGTGGGACAGGGTTTAATAATAATATCGCATACCGTGTTTGTTTCAATCTTTTAAAAAAATTATCCCATCATATTTATCTTATTGTAATCTCATTTTATAACAAAATGAAATAAATATCCATTTTTAACTTTTTCTACGATCTCAAAACTTGAAATTTCGGCAAAAACTTACAACTTATTTCCTACAACTTTATTATTATATTTGTATTGCTTTATTTTATTTTATTATTATTATTTTATTATATATATTTTATTATTATTATAATTTATATATATATATATATTATTATTATTATTATTAAATTTATTAATATAATATTTATATATGTGTATATATATATAAGGAGACATGTCGCATCGTCCAATAATATTCTCCTTAAAAACTGTACGAATTATTAATTAGAAAATCCCAACAATTTTATTAATGAGAATAAAGTGGATTTTGAATAGTCAATTGGCTAAAGAAATCCCACATTAGAACTTTGAGACACTTTTGATTTGTTTATATTGAGAAAAAAATCAATAGAATGTAGTTAAGTAAAAAAGAAGGGTGCTCCTCGTGCGCCGTCCGTCCGCTCGGCTCGGCTCGCTTCGCGTATCCCTGCCGTGAAGGCAGCCCTATCTTTTTACTACTCGGATTTCTGGAAAAAGTGACTTTTCACCTACCTGACTTTTCATCTTCTACTGACTATTAAGTGTTAGACTTTTCACCTCCTGTAGAATTGATATCAGATTTAAGTGTGAGACTTAAATCTGTGATAAGTGTGAGACTTAAATCCTGGTAAGTGTGAGACTTAAATACGTGGTAAGTGTGAGACTTATCATCTGTCCCAGTAAGCATTTTCATTAATTTTTCTGACTTTTGGGAGGTCTGCTGCTCAGCTATATAAGCTGCTCCAACATCATACTTCAATCAATCCGAAATCATTCTCCATTCATACATTTCATACTGTTTGAGAGTACTGCACACTACTAGTGTTCGAATAGTCTGCTCGGAATTCTGCTTCAATCCGAGCATAGGTGATTGGGCGTTGTACCTTGGAACTCACTTTTCCAAGAGACCAGAAGCTTATTTAGGAGGGTAAATTTGAGTTTACGGGCACACGGCTTGTTGTTGCCTCGTCCATAATCGTTCCAGATTCTTGTTGTTAAGTCAGTCTTTGATTTATCACTACTGTTATAAGTCTACTGCTGTTGTATTTCGATTTATTTGTTGCTTTAAATCTACTGTTTATGTATTTATTTTTGTTTTATTTTGCATTGAGATTATTTGAACTGATTCAATCCCTCCAGTTATATATAATGGAACCAACAATCGTAAACTCAAATTTTTTCTTTCTGTTCTTTATTTTTCGGAACTGAATCAGTTGGAATAATCCTACTTTGCTAATTATAAATTTGTTGATTTTTCAACCAAACACTGTTTGTGCACTGTCAAATGATTTATCCTATTATTTTTTAAATTTAGATTGATATTTGTGCTCTGTCATTTGTGTTCTGTTTTAGCTTATGGCTGACCCGATTCCAAACCAAAATGCTGAGAATACTGAGATTCCAGTGGTGAAAGCTAGCGGCGTTGACGTTGTTATGCCAGTTCTGAGAAACTCAATATCGTTCTCTCAATTTGAGAAACGGAAAAGTTCAAAGGTTCCAACTTTAAGCGTTGGCAAGCAGAAGATGATGTTCTTCTTGACCACCTTGAACTTGACAAGGTTTCTAAAAGAGGAGAAATCAGTGGAGGACAAAGAAGATCTTCAATCTGTTGTAATAGTCAAATCATAGCTGAATGCGGACTACCTCTATCGCAACTACGTACTGAATTCTCTAGACGATGCACTTTTCATTGTATATTCCCCCAAAGAAACTGCGAAGGATCTTTGGGAATCGTTAAAATGAAGTATAAAATTGATGACACATGCGCAAAGAAATTTACAGCCATACGATTCCATGACTATCGAATGGTAGATGGCAAGAGCGTTGTTGATCAATGAGAAAAGCTGGAGCTGATATATCATGAACTTGATGTCGAAGTTATGGGGCTAAATGATACCTCCAAGTGGCGATGATGATCGAAAAATTACCGCAATCTTGGAAGGATTTCAAGAGCTACCTAAAGCACAAGCGAAAGATGATGAGTCTCGAGGACCTTATCAGGAGGCTGTGCATCGAGCAAGACAACCGAAAAGTTGACAAGAAATCAATGGGAATAATTTCCAAGGCCAACGTGCAGCTCCCGCTGAATAAGCGCAAGCGCACTTATGATTCCAAGGGAGATACTCAGAACAGGAGGTTCACCGGTGAACTGTTACGTGTGCGGTAAACCTAACCATAAGGCCAATTACTGCAATCAACGCCAAACCAATGAGGGTAAAAGGAAGGCAGTCTCAACCAAAAGCAAATGCAAGAAACCTGCTCATGCCCACATTGTTTAGGACAACCTGAGCTCAGACATGGATGACATGCATCTGAATGCTGTGGCATCGGAGGTGAACCTTGTTGGTGGGAACTCTAAGTAATGATGGGTGGCCACTGGGGCTACTCACCACATATGCGCCAACAAATGGATGTTTAAGACCTATCAACCAGTAAATGATGAGCACTCTACATGGGAAATTGAGCAGTCTCAAAAGTTGAAGGCAAGCGGACGGTTATGCTAAAGATGACTTCTTCACTCTTACCGAGGTGCTCCACGTGGCAGATCCGAAAGAATCTCATATCGGGAGCACTGCTGAACAAGAAAGGCTTTTGGCTCGTGTTTGAATCCGACAAAGTCATTCTGTCCAAGGGTGATATGTTCATGGGGAAAGGCTACTTGGCCAATAACCTTGATCGCTATTATTTTAAACAATTATTTCTCAGTGTAGCGATTCTACCGCAAGTGCACGGTGTCAAGTTTTAGTATAGTGATATATAAGAAAGGATGTTGAACCCACAGGGACTAACGTATAAGTACCAAATAAAGTAGCAAAACTATATTTAGCCTACGAAAAAGATGATTAATTAACTAATTAAACTAAAGACTTAAAAATAAAACAACTCCTTTGAAGATGCGAAGGAATTCCACTCAAGAAATCTATCAAGATGTTAGTTCAATTGTGTTATCGTCAATGATTTGTTTGTTAAAACAATTACTTATCAATCAATTCTTAAGGTGACGGATTTCCGAATATAATCAATACACTCTCTCGAGCTATATTGAAACTAGTAATAAATTGACACAAGTAACTCTCATTCACTTAAACCAATTTAATACCGAATACATCTCTATGAAAACCGTTGATCTTTAAATCTTTCAATTTAAAGTGACCACATAATTCATCATATAAACATAATTAATGCCCAAATTGCATATAATTAATTTCGGGGCATCACACTTATCCAGGCTGTCTTAGCACAAGGAGCTGCCACAAATATCTGTTCTATTCTCTCCAACCATTCCTCAACCATCTCCCCCGTCTCGGTTCCTTCGAACATCGGGGGTCGGTATGTCAGAAATTGAGAAAAACTTAGTTCTCCCGGTAATAACTGTTGCTCAGAGGGTTCCTCGCCTAAGGCTGGGGGTGGTAGGGGATTTGTACGCCCAGCACTTGCATTGACGCTAATAGCATCACACACTTCCACATTTGCTGCCATACTGCAACACAAGGGTTAACAACGATACCCAAAAGCAATTTATCTAATACATCGTTAGAGAAACAAAACACGTTAGTATAACATCATATACTTCATATGCAACATACATATAAAACATGTTTAAAAGTAAGCACCTAGCTAACTTATTGCTAAGGCTACCCTTCACTCATTGCCGGGTTATCTAACCACTGCTCTGATACAACTAATGTAGGGTCTTCCTACCTTGACAGTGATTAATAACATAAAATGGACTAAACATGCATTAACGACATTTTAGAGTTCCGGTTGTTACGTGAGCTAACAAGATTACAGGCCAAAAATCAAACTTCCAAAAACTTATTAATTACATTCCCATAATGAATGCTAACATTTAGATTTATACTACTCCTAGAGTAGATACTAATCAAAAGCTGAATCCTTGACATCTTTGTATTCTTTTAGCTCACTGCCTCAACCCGACCCTTAGTCCTTTAGTCCAAAAGTGTACCTACAGGGACAACACATCATGAGCATATACATCTTTACTTAATATCCTAAAAACATAACAGTAAATGCATGAAATCTTAGTTAAGTAAACTTGCTGGTTATTCATTAACTTCTTTTTATTGTCCCTGATTCACATTCATGCATATGGGCATCTTACCCTATCGTATGATATTTTACCATATCATAAACATCGTATGTCATCTTACCATATGGGCATCTTACCCAATCATAACATCGTATGGCATCTTACCATATGGGCATCTTACCCAATCATAACATCGTATGGCATCTTACCATATGGGCATCTTACCCAATCATAACATCGTATGTCATCTTACCATATGGGGATCTTACCCAATCATAACATCGTATGGCATCTTACCATATGGGCATCTTACCCAATCATAACATCGTATGGCATCTTACCATATGGACATCTTACCCAATCATAACATCATATCATTATATAAACATCATCATTTCATCGTAAATACTCATGCGACATAGTCATAGTGTAGAGGTGTGTTTTACCGTCCGATGCCCGTACGTCTCTTACGTACCTTTTCAAAAGGAGGAGGAGTCAACAGACTTTATCTCCTTAACTGTGCTGGTACCTGGGATGGTTCTACACAACCACATAATACAATATTAGGCACCAATACCAGAATGATAATCAATTCTTCAAAATAATTCAATGAAAAAAAATGTCAAGGTTCTGCCTCTCTCGATCGATCGGCACCAACATCTCGATCGATCGAGAAAACAAGCTAAAACAGTGCCCAAACACTCTGCCTCGATCGATCGATCGGAAGGAAAAATCGATCGATCGACAAGTCTCACCGATCGATCGGTAAATCCTTCGATCGACCGGTCCCTGACTTTCAAGACTTATACCCAACGTTCTGCCTCGCTCGATCGATCGGGACAAAATCTCGATCGATCGAGCACTCTGAAAAAAATCGGGATTTCCTAGATTTTCGAGCACCTCATTTCGAGCACCTCATTTCAAACCATTCAAACCACTTCATAACACATATAAAATGCCTGAACAAACATGCCAATAGCTTCATAAAACTTCCATTCATGTACTCAAATCGAAGATTTAATAAAATCTAAGCTAGCATGCATCATAACATCTTCATAAACTTAGATCTCATCCAATCTTTACAGAAAATAGAGCATGCACCTCTTGCCCAGATTTTTGAGCATATACTTTCATAACTAGAAATATAACACATAAAACATGTAACATGCTAGAGTAAACATGCTAGTAGCTACAAAATACATCCATGTAAGTACTCATACCAAGGTTTCATCCAAACCTATACTAGCATGCATGAAGAATCACCCAACCAAACTTAAACCCAACCAAAAACCCTGAAAACAGAGTACTCATCCTTACCCTTCTTCTTGTTCCTCTTCTTGCAAGGACTTTTTGAACACTTTTACCAAGCTCTTTCCTTGCCTTAAAGCTGCTTACCAGGCACGAAAATGGATGGGAGAAGGAGGAGAAGGGAATGATAGAGAGAGGAAATGATGGTGATGACAAGGTGATGAGTAGAAGGCATGGGTTGGTCCAAGTGGAGCATAGGTTGCACTTGGGGGAGGGTGGCCGAGTGATTGGGGGGTGGGGTGGTGTGGTTGGAGTGCCATGTGGTATTTAGTTGTGTCCCGGTATTTAGTACGATGTATTAAAATATCCTCACTCGATATTTTATAACTTCACTTAATTAATACATCCCTTAAACACCCAACATGCCCCCTAAATCACATCATCATAACATAATCATAACCCCCAATTTAAATGCACCACCACCCTTAACCATAACATAATCATATATGTTAACACATAATCACATAACATTTCGGGGGTATTACACTGTGAATGGTCCAGACCAACGAGACCGCAGTTTACCTGGAAAGAGTCGTAGTCTGGAGTTGAACAAGAGTACTTTATCTCCTACATTGAATTCCCTTCTTTGTATATGAGAATCATGCCACTTCTTGGTTCTTTCTTTGTAAATCTTGGCATTCTCATTTGCCTGATTCCTAAATTCCTCCATCTCATTCAGCTGTAAAAGATGTTTTTTCGCCTGCAACATGACAATCAAAGTTTAGCCATTTAATAGCCCAATATGCTTTATGCTCAAGTTCAACTGGTAGGTGACATGCCTTACCAAATACCAACCTATAAGGTGATGTGCTAATAGGTGTCTTAAAAGCAGTCCGATAAGCCCATAAGGCATTGGCTAAGCGTAAGGACCAATCCTTCCGGGTTAGAGTCACTGTCTTTTCTAAAATACGTTTCAACTCTCGGTTTGAAACTTCTACTTGTCCGCTGGTTTGTGGGTGATAAGGTGAAGACACTTTGTGGGTGACACCATATTTACTCAAAAGATTTTCAAATTGTTTGTTGCGAAAATGAGTGCCACCATCACTAATAATTGCTCGAGGGGTGCCAAAACGAGTAAAAAAATTTCTTTTCAAAAATTGCACAACCACTCGAGCATCATTTGTGCGTAAGGCTTCGGCCTCAACCCACTTTGACACATAGTCCACTGCGACAAGTATATATTTGTTTGAACATGAGCTTGGGACAGGTCCCATAAAATCTATTCCCCATACATCAAAAAGTTCGCATTCAAGAATATTGTTTAAGGGTAATTCATTTCTCCTAGAGATATTACCGACCCTTTGACATCTATCACAAGTGGAGACATGCTTGAATGCGTCCTTAAACAACGTTGGCCAATAGAAGCCAGAGTCAAGTACCT
Organism: Haberlea rhodopensis; assembly: GCA_907163345.1. Taxonomy (NCBI): domain Eukaryota; kingdom Viridiplantae; phylum Streptophyta; class Magnoliopsida; order Lamiales; family Gesneriaceae; genus Haberlea; species Haberlea rhodopensis. The sequence goes on from CAJQUN010000403.1 coordinate 117,554, forward strand.
TAGCAGCTGTTCTGGTTGGGCCAAAATGCCCACCTATCTCTCCACCGTGACACTGCTTCAAGATAGATTGCATGTCCCTTTCGGGGATACATCTCCTTATAATGTTATCTGCACAAACTTTGAAAAAATAGGGCTCCTCCCATATAAGATGTTTAACCTCAGAAAAGAATTTTTTCTTTTGATAAAAAGATAGACTTTGTGGGAGGATACCACTAGCAATATAGTTCGCATAATCTGCATACGAAGGTAAAATGTCAGCGTTAAACAATTGCTCATCAGGAAATTTCTCATTGATTTCTTCTATCTCACTTTCAATTGTATCCTCTCCATTGTCTATTCGCGACAAATGATCTGCTACCACATTCTCTACACCCTTCTTATCTCTTATCTCTAAGTCAAATTCTTTCAACAACAATATCCACCTAATTAAGCGTGGTTTGGCATCCTTCTTTGCAAGCAAGTATTTAAGTGCAGCATGATCGGTGTACACAATAACTTTGGCAAGACATAGATAGGAGTGAAACTTATCGAATGCAAAAACTATGGCTAGAAGCTCTTTTTCAGTAGTGGCATAATTCATTTGTGCTTCATTCAAAGTGCGACTAGTATGTAGATGGTATGAAATACCTTGTTCCTCCTTTGGCTTTGGATTCCTTTCACTGTTGTTGGTGGTGGCAATTGTTGTATCACTTGGATTTTTGCTCGGTCTACTTCAATACCCTTTTCGGATATCTTATGTCCCAAGACTATACCTTCTTTGACCATGAAGTGACACTTCTCCCAATTCAATACAAGATTTGTCTCCTCGCATCTTGTCAACACCAAATCCAAGTTATATAAACATATATCAAATGAAGATCCAAAAACAGAGAAGTCATCCATGAATACTTCTAAAACTTTCTCTATCATGTCATGGAATATGACTACCATGCATCTTTGAAAAGTGGCAGGGGCATTACATAATCCAAATGGCATTCGTCTAAAGGCAAATGTACCATAAGGGCAAGTGAAAGTAGTTTTCTCTTGGTCCTCTGGTGTAATAGCGATTTGGTTATACCCTGAATACCCATCTAGAAAGCAATAAAAATCATAACCTGCTAATCTTTCTATCATTTGATCAATGAAGGGAATGGGAAAGTGCTCTTTACGAGTTGATTCATTTAATCTCCTATAGTCAATGCACACTCTCCACCCCATGACTGTCCTAGTAGGTATCAATTCATTGTTTTCATTAGGGACAACAGTAATGCCACCTTTCTTTGGTATACATTGAATAGGACTTACCCATGAACTATCAGAGATAGGGTAGATAATACCTGCATCCATTAGCTTAATGACCTCGGCTTTGACTACCTCTTGCTTTTTTGGATTTAGACGGCGTTGTGGTTGTACCACGGGCTTGAAAGTCTCTTCCATCAGAATTTTATGCATGCACACCGATGGACTAATTCCTTTAATATATGCTATCTTCCATCCAAATGCCTTCTTGTGCTCCCTAAGGACTTTAAGAAGCTTCCCCTCGTTTTCACCTATCAAAGATGAAGAAATAATGATTGGTAACGAATTTCCAGTATCTAGGAATATATACTTGAGATGAGATGGGAGGGGCTTTAGTTCAAGCGTGGGTGATTCTTCGATGGATGGCCATTGAGGCTTTATGTCTCTTTTTCCTAACTCTCCAAGATTTTCAGTGGCTCGTTTCATGTAGGGAACGATGTTGTTCAATTGAGCTATGATCTCAATTTCCTCTTTGTCATGTTGTTTATCGGCTTCCACAAGGTATGCTTCCAATTTCTCTTTGTAAGTACCTTGCAACACATCAACAGTCAAAGCATCAATAATATCAATACTAAAACACATGAGCACGTCGTGTGGGTGTTTAAGTGCTTTAAAGACATTAAACACAACTTGATCCTCCCCTACACGGAGGATCAACTTCCCTTGTTGGACATCTATGATTGCCTTTCCCGTTGCTAGGAACGGTCGGCCCAAAATCAGTGGTGTCTCCCTGTCCTCTTCCATATCTAGTACTAGAAAATCAACTGGGAATATGAATTTGTCCACTTTGACTAACACGTCTTCAGTGGTGTCTCCCTGTCCTCTTCCATATCAGCCAACTGCAGTGAAACTTTTGTGGGTTTCGGCTCTCCTAGTCCCAACCTCCTGAAAATGGAAAAAGGCATCAAATTTATACTCGCACCCAAATCACACAATGATTTAGTAAATTCAACTGATCCAATAGTGCAAGGTATAGTAAAACTCCATGGGTCCTTTAACTTTGGAGGCATTTTGTTTTGCACAATTGCTGAGCACTCCTCTGTTAAGCTTACCGTTTCGTATTCGCCCAACTTTTGCTTGTTAGAGAGAATTTCCTTCAAAAACTTAGCATAACTAGGCATTTGAAGTAGAGCATCCGCAAATGGTATATTAATATGCAATTTCATAAATACTTCAAGAAACTTACCAAATTCAGCGTCCATTTTAGCTCTCTTTAATGCAGCGGGAAATGGGGGAGGAATTACTACCTTATCAGTGCGTGTGATTGGTGTGGTGTTGGAATTTTTACCTTTTTCGATTGCCTTTTCCTCAGTCTTACTCTTGTCTTCAGTGGTGGTTTCACAACTTTCTTGTGCTTCAGTCTGTGTCCTTAGCTCTTTTCCACTCCTTAGTGCTATGACATTCGCTTGCTCCTTTGGATTTATCACTGTATCACTCGGTAGTGTACCTTGAGTTCGTCCGAAAATCAACGTTGCAAGTTGCCCCACTTGTCTTTCCAAGTTCTTTATAGATGCCTCCTGATTTTGCATCCTAATCTCAGTTGATGATATGAACTTGGTCATTAGCTCCTCCATACTCGGCTTAGGCACATTTCCCGGTTGTTGTTGTGGGTTCAACACGTTGTTTTGGTTGGACCATTGCAAGTTCGGATGATTTCTCCATCCCGGGTTGTAAGTATTGGAGTATGAGTTGTTGGGCTGCCTGTTTCCTACATAATTGACGGACTCATTAGATTGTATGAATGGATTACCTGCCTGGCACTCAGTGCTTGGATGATTGCTTACACATAGTTCGCAAGTGATAACTTGAGCTTGCATTGCTGTCATGCTCATGCTATCTATCTTTTTGTTCAGCGCTTCCAACTGTGTCGAAAGAGCAGTGATGTCATCAATTTGGTGAACTCCAGCTGGTTTCTTTGGCACATTCCTCTCCGATTGCCATTGATAGCTATTAGAAGCCATCTCTTCTAAGAGTTCATACGCTGCTTCCGGTGTTTGGCTCATAATGGATCCTCCTGAGGCTGCATCAATCATAGAATGGTTAGATGAAAATAAACCGTTATAAAAAGTCTGTACCTGAAGCCAAATAGGAAGACCATGGTGTGAGCATCTCCTAAGCAAATCCTTGAAACGATCTCATGCCTCATATATGTTTTAGGGTCATATTGCCCGAATGTGGTGATATCGTTCCTCATCTTTGCCGTTTTGGAAGGGGGGAAATATTTGATAAAAACCCTTGTGTCATCCCCTCCCAAGTGGTGATAGATCCTGCAGGTAGAGAGTTCAACCAAGCTTTAGCTTTATCTTTTAACGAAAAGGGAAATAACCTTAACCTGATGGCGTCGTCAGAAATGCCATTATGTTTGAAAGTGTCACAAATCTCCAAAAAGTTGGAGATGTGAGCGTTCGGGTCATCAGTGGCTACTCCCCCAAACATCACGAAATGCTGGATCATCTGTATGATAGCTGGCTTTATCTCAAAATTGTTGGCTTGAATGGTTGGCCTCGTAATGCTTGATAATGATCCATGAAAAGCTGGTTGAGCATAATCCATCATCGATCTTGGATTCAGTGCTTCATTGTTCGCGCCCCCTTCTTGATTGTTGTCAGCCATCGCTCGAGCTTCCCTAATTTTCCTTAGACACGTACTCTCGATTTCTGGGTCAAACGGCTAGAGTGTGGGGTTGCTACTCCTTAGCATGCACCAATAAGATGACTACCTATAAAAATAAACCCAAAGGAAAAATACGAATGTAGTAAACCTAATGGTCAAGAGTGACAAACAAAAAAAACAAAAATAAAAATTGGCTAAATTACAATTAACTAATCTCGTATGATATTATACAAATTAGTCCCCGGCAACGGCGCCAAAAAGTTGATCGCTATTATTTTAAACAATTATTTCTCAGTGTAGCGATTCTACCGCAAGTGCACGGTGTCAAGTTTTAGTATAGTGATATATAAGAAAGGATGTCGAACCCACTGTGACTAACGTATAAGTACCAAATAAAATTAGCAAAACTATATTTAGCCTACGAAAAAGATGATTAATTAACTAATTAACTAAAGACTTAAAAATAAAACAACTCCTTTGAAGATGCGAAAGAATTCCACTCAAGAAATCTATCAAGATGTTCGTTCAATTGCTATCGTCAATGATTTGTTTGTTAAAACAATTACTTATCAATCAATTCTTAAGGTGACGGATTTCCGAATATAATCAATACACTCTCTCGAGCTATATTGAAACTAGTAATAACTTGACACAAGTAACTCTCGTTCACTTAAACCAATTTAATACCGAATAAATCTCTATGAAAACCGTTGATCTTTAAATCTTTCAATTTAAAGTGACCACGTATGTGATTTAATCTCTAGATCTAAATCTTAAACATACAACATGAATTATTCTAGTGTATTATAATTTCATATCTCGATCTCAATTATAATTCACAAATTCAATCAAAGGCGGCTAGGCTTTGATAACATTAAGCATATAATTCATGAACAAAAGAAATCAATTCACTCAAACACAATAAAATCAAAGATTCAAACACAATATTCCTTAAACTTGATAAAATAACTTAATTAAATTCAAATCAAATTAATAAGATGTTTAATCGTCTCTCAACCTCATAAACATCAAATAAAATCTGAAAATCAAATAACTAGAGTTTAGAAATACGATAAACGTATGAGCGACTCCGTGCGTTGACCGATGCTTCTTCTCTCGCTTTCTTCCTTGCACTTCAAAGGATTCTTCAACCTTCTCTTGTTCCGGGAAGATGAATGGCGGCTCAAGAATATTATTTAGGTCTGATTGTACTCTGAATATTGGATGCAAATTTCGTGCCCTACTTCCCATATTTATAGAGGAGGGAGGATATGAAAGAGTTTCCAAAAATCAAACCAAATCAAGACTTTATTTTTCTGAAAATTATGTGTCTCGATCAATCGGTGCATAAGTCTCGATCGATCGAGGGCCTTTAGCTTCCGAGTCTGACTTTCTCTGCCTCTCTCGATCGATCGATTGAGGTGAAGCTTCCGATCGATCGAGCTTCCTTCACATTTTCTTGCCAACTCTCTGCCATGCTCGATCGATCGAGCATGTCTTTCCGATCGATCGAGAGTCTCTTTTCTTTGTTGGCCAAAAATTCTGTCACCTTCGATCGATCGAGCTCCTGTTCCGATCGATCGGTCATACCAGAACTCAGATTCTTCATTTCTTGCCTTGATTTGATCCTTTTTCTTCATTCTAGTTCAATTCTTCCATTTTCCACATAGATTCCTAAAACATTCAAATATATACCAAAAAGCATAACATCTTCCAGGAATCTACACGAAAATATATATAAATCAAAGCCCTAATATACGTAATAATCAACCCTATCAAACCTCTTAAAGATGACTGTAATTACTTTCTCCTAAGGCTAAGTCTAGTATAGAGGTTAAGATTGATGTAAATGCAGGCAATGAGGCTAGCACAACCAAAAATAATGTAATGATTGTTGTAAATGCGGCTAACAAAACTTTAAAGTTTGATTAGCCTTGTGAGTCGTTACATTTGTGGCATGGTAGATTAGTACATGTGAATTATAAGTCCTTACAAAGGCTAATGTCTAAATTTAACATCAATCATAAACACAAGTGTGAGACTTGTGTAGATGCGAAATTACCAAGCATTCATTCCACTCAATTGAACGAAGCACCGAACCGTTAAACTTGATCCATACGGATGTATGTGATCTAAAGTATGTACAATCTAGATGCGGTACAAATTATTTTATAACTTTTTATTGATGATCGTACAAGATATTGTTATGCCTACTTAATGAGAAGTACAGACGACGCAATTGACATGTTCATTTACTACAAAAATGAAGTTGAGAATCAACTAGATAAAAAGATCAAAAATCTTCGAAGTGACCGATGTGATGAATATGAGTCACCATTTGCACAAATATGTGATGAGAGTGACATTATTCATCAAACCACTGCGCCTTATTCTCCCGAGCAAAATGGTATTGCTGAAAGGAAGAATAGAACTCTAAAGGAAATGACGAATGCAATGCTTATAAGTTCCGACTTACCTCGAAACTTGTGTGGAGAAGCTCTACTTTCCTTCAACTATGTGCTAAATAGAGTACTACATAAAAAGTTGAATAAAATGGCTTATGAATTGTGGAAGGTCACACACATAGCTACAAATTTTTAAGGGTTTGGAGCTGTCTAGCGAATGTACTTATTCCAGCTCCTAAATGGACTAGGATAGGACCTAAGACAGTGGATTATGTATTTATCGGATATGTGCAAGATAGTAGTGCCTATCGAATTATAGTACACAAGTCAGATAATGTCGAAATGCATGTAAATACTATCATTGAGGCTAGAGATGCTTCATTCTTTGAGGAAATCTTTATCCACATAACTCAGATAGTGACTGAAACCAATGTTGAGAGATATATGGGGGATAGAGAATCTCAAGAGAATGTAGAATCATCTAGACGAAGCAAAAGATCGAGAAAAGAGAAGTCTTTTGGCTGGGATTTCCTATCATATATGTTGTAAAAGGATCATGCTACTTTCAAGGGAGCAATGTCCTCTCAAGACTCTGATCTTTGGAAAGAAGTGGTGAATAGTGAGAGAGAATCTATATTACATAATCATACTTGGGAACTAGTGGATCTTCCTACAGGTTGTAAACCACTAGGCCACTAGTGGATCTTTAAGAGGAAGATGAAAGCTGATGCTACGATAGATCACTACAAGGATAGACTTGTAGTCAAAGGCTACAGACAAACTGGGTGTTGATTATTTCAATACATACGCTCATGTATCCAGGAAAACATCGATAAGGTTAATAATTGCATTTGTTGCATTATATAACCTAGAGATCCATCAAATGGATGTAAAACTTGCTTTTCTAAATGGAGATTTAGAAGATGAGGTTTACATGGACCAACCTGAATGGTTTGTAGTTCCAGTTAAAGAAACGAAGGTGTGTAGACTTGTGAAATCCTTGTATGGATTAAAACAAGCACCTAAACAATGGCACAAGTTTGATAGCGTTATGCTTTCAAATGGGTTTAAAACAAACCAATGCGATAAATGTGTCTACGTGAAAGGAGACAATACAAACTATGTGATAACATGTCTATACGTTGATGCCATGATAATTGGTGGTAATAACAATAACATCAAAATTACCAAGAAAATGTTGTCGTGAAATTTTGAGATGAGAGACCTAGATCTTGCAGATGTGATTTTTGGGATAAAGATCACCAAACATGCAGATGACTATTCCCTCTCCCAGAGTCATTATGTCGAGAAGATACTTGACAAGTTTGACAAGGAAAATAGTACCATTGCGAGAACACCTATGGTGGTGGTGTCAAATCTTTGTAAGAATCATGAAAAAGGTGTACGACAACTTGAGTACTCTAGGGTCATAGGCAGTCTAATGTGTTGGGATATGCCCTAAGACATATCATTAGATGATTGTTTATGACATACAATGTAATATGATTTTATGAAATGGCAATTCATTATTATATATTATTCAATTAACTGTGCAATGTGAATAAATATATATGTTAATGTCCTTAGAATAATATTGTATTATTCTTAAAGATGTCCCTAGTCAAGTATTATCATGAATAGGGATAATGATAATACGTAGAGACTAGTATGTGTTGATTGATGAACTGTTCATTGATATGAGATATCAAATCAACACATGGGTACATGTTAGAGAACGATGTACTGGACAGACCCACCATGAGAATGCTACATGGATAGTTATATGAGTGTCATAAGCAATTCTCATAGTGATAATAATGTATGTAATCCTTACGACTTGTGATCATCAGAGATCCCAACATAAGAAGTTATGTATCTTGATATTGTCAAACGTTACCCGTAACAAGGTAAACTATAAAGGCGACTATTGGATACACTACGAATTATGTAGAGGGATGTTGACTGATCGAGATAGGATTTGTCCCTTCTATATAACAGGAGATGTGTTTGGCCCTTGATCAAGTGAGAACTAAAATGCATGGCCATGCTCGAATGAGTCGATATGAGATATCGAGCTCATTTGTTTATTCTAGTTCTACTTGGGGATCAAGAAATAAAGATTGAATATACGAGTATGACTATTCCATGACTCGTGTTCAATCTAAACACATGGACAAAGGGATTAAGTTACATGGTTAATATTATCACAAGTTCTAAAGGTTATGTCGAGTCATTGACATTCTTGTAATTTGGGTAGCATTGATGTGTTGCTAGATACCGCTCAATGCTTGCGACATAAAATGAGATTTTATGTCACTACCAACATTACAAGATCCTATCGGGTCGCACAAAAGATTAAATCGATAAGGGAAATTAATATTCATTGGATGAATTAATTAATTAAGAAGAGTCTTAATTAAAAGATTATAAGGATTTAATTAAATCATGGGTTTGGGCACATGAGGCTTTAAGAAAGCCTTAAACCTTAATTAAATCTTATAATATAAATACAAGGTTATGATTAATTGTTAACAACACAATTCATATCATTCCAACCTACACAAAAAGGCACACGGCCGCCTCATAGAATCTCGAAGTTGCTCTCGGTTTTTGCTTGATAACCGAAGAGAGACTTGGTGTATTCCGGCGATTATTCGATTGTGAATCGAGTGTGATTCGTGTATTGGTTTAAGAACAAATCTAGCACTTTGTTCTTAAACTATTCCTTCCCGATTTGATCGTGTGGATACCGTTGAGGCAAAACTTGATAAGTTTTGCTAGTGACTCGAAAAAGGCGTTGGACGTGGTGCTGCTCCGTGGAATCTGCTGAAACACGCTACAAGGGTGAGACTTTTGTAAATCCTTTATCCGATATGATAACCTATGCATAGATCCGCGGTTATAGTAATCCAAATTTTAAATTCTGCTGCGTTGTATGCTTGTTGGATTACTTACAGTGGTATCAGAGCCGTCTACAAGGCTCATATCGGATTTATGTGATTAAATTGTGTTAATCATATTAGAACTAATATTGCATGCTATTTAAAACTGTATGAACATATATGATATGTTAATATCGAGTTTGTGAAAATCATCGTAAAATTGTATTTGATATAATTGGCGAATAATTGTATACGATACACGTAAAATCGAGGTGTTGGCTCAAGGTGGTTCGACCACTTCATGACTTGACCCTCGGCCACCGCTAGTGAGCTAGGGTTCGGACCCTTGGCTCATGCATGGGGACGCGCCGCCGCCAAAGTGCTAGGGTTTCGAACCCTAGTCACCACAACTCTCGGCCGCCGCTTAGGAGCTAGGTTTTGAACCCTTGGCTCGAGCATGGGTCGAGCCGTCGCACTATCTAGGGTTTTGAACTCTATTGGCTCGATAAAGTATTGAGAAGGTGCAAGTTGGTTCGATCATGGTCCACGGAATTATGAGGGTCGACGGCTACACCACATGAGGGCTAGGGTTTTTCGAACCCTTGGCTCGAGATCGTTAAGGTGCCACCGTCATGAACCGTGCATGGTTGGACCGTGGCTCGTGGCTCATGAATTCCGGCGTTTCGAACAAGTTGGCTCGATAGAAATCAACATGGTGCAAGGCGGCTAGGGTTTGGAACCCTAGCGGCGCCGCACCCAAGCCATCGACTCGAACCATATCGTGGGCTAGGGTTTCGAACCCTAGGCCCATAATTGGTCCAGCCGTGGTGTATGGTTGGTTCGAACCATGGTGGTTCGTAGCTAAGTCGCATTAAGTTCGTGGCATGTGATGTCCCGAGCGTACGATAATTTTTCAAAAATTATTTTACAGTTTTAATTAGAATTAAATTTTAAAATGTTTAGAATTTAATTAACTAAATGTTAAAGCATGTTTTATGTGTTGTTTGAGCATGGTGCATGGTTATAGCCCTTTGACCTATTAGATATGATTTGTGAATGTTTGTAATTTATAATACGACCTGCGTGTCGTGCCTTCTCTATTTTATTCTAAATGTTATCCCTCCCCTATGTTCCCCTCGAATGTGAATCGAGGAATTCTATATCTTGTAAATAGTATAGTTTAATTGTTGATGGTGATCAATGAAGATGGAGCATCGTGTCGGGATGAGGAGGCCATTCACAAATTGGAGCCAAAGGAAGGTGCTTGTGAAGTTACCTTAGGTTGACTCTTAGGATTTTCTCATTGGCTTGAGAAAATCGCTAGTAGGGGCTATAACCATGTCACGTTTTAATTATGTATGTTGATGCATGATTTATCTTATGTTTTAGATTGATAATTGTATTACACATATATGTAGATATGTATACACCTATATGTAGTGGACATATTTTAAATTATCAAACTAATCATGAGATCAATAAATCCCTCTAAAATATTAAGTTTTAGATGCCTTCCAAAATTAAAAGTACTCGTCAAAAACTTCGATTGTACATATGTGGGTTTGCCAAAGCAAAGCACTGTGGCAATCTTAGTAAGGCGCGAAAGGATAAAAGTGATATCCGTTATACTTTAAATTGGGTACGACTTAACTAGGTTATCTCAAAGGATTGGGAACCTAGAGGCATGGGTTGGATAATAATTCATTTGATGAATTGAACAAAGTGTTGTTCGTCCAACTATCCAAGAATTACATGTGATGTAATTGACAAAGTGTTGTCCACCTAAATAACCGAGTCTTGGGCGATTAGCCAAAGCTAACTCAAGATTAGGCGAAATATGGATCTTGGCCCACTAAAGGTTTCGAGGGTTGATATTTTTTAAACAAAATAGTGGGAGTATCATATTAATATAAGACCATATTAAATGAGTAAATCATAAACTTATTTTGCATATTTATATTGTAGATATCCATGGCAACTAACAACACAACAAGCACATTATCACTGCGATCGGTCCTTGAGAAGGACAAATTAAATGGGACAAACTTCCTAGACTGGTATAGGAATCTGAGGATAGTCCTCAAGCAAGAAAAGAAACAATATGTCCTGGAGGAACCCTTACCTGTTGAGGAACCTCCCCTGACGGCTACGAGAGCCGATAAGGATGCTTACAAGAAGCATCAGAATGACGCACTTGATGTTGGCTGCCTTATGCTTGCCACCATGAACTCTGAGCTTCAGAAGCAACATGAGGAAATGGAGGCGTTCGATACGATCGAACACTTAAAGCAATTGTACCAACAGCAAGCTAGACAAGAGAGGTATGACGTCTCTAAAGCGTTGTTCAAGTGCAGGATGGTAGAGGGAAGCCTAGTTGGAACTCATGTGCTCAAGATGATTGGGTACATTGAGAATCTGGAGAAGCTGGGTTTTCCATTGGACCAAGAGTTGGCCACTGATGTGATCTTGCAATCGTTGCCTGAGAGCTTCAGTCAATTTGTAGTAAATTACAATATGACTGACATGGAAAAGACTCTACCACAATTACTTGGTATGTTGAGAACATATGAAGCAAATACAAAGAAGACTAAGGCCACAAATGTTCTTATTGTGAATAAGGGCAAAGGAAAGGCCAAAGCTAAAGGCAATAAGAAAGCAAAGAAGATCTTTGTTAAATCTAAGCCAAAGTCTTATGCACTGAAGCCAAAGAGAGGGATAGCGAAGGAAGGAAACTGTTTCCATTGCGGTGAGACCGGTCATTGGAAAAGAAACTGCAAAGTATATCTGGAGGATCTAAAAAAAGGAAGTGTGACTTCCACTTCAGGTATTTTTGTTATAGAAATCAATTTATCTACTTCTTCATCATGGGTATTAGATACTGGATGTGGATCTCACATTTGTGTAAATGTGCAGGACCTCAAAAAGAGTAGATTGTTGGCGAAAGGCGAAGTTGATCTCCGAGTTGGAAATGGAGCAAGAGTTGCTGCATTAGCTATAGGAGATTATCATTTATCTTTGCCTTCTGGTTTATCGTTGATTTTAAAAGATTGTTATTTTGTGCCTTCAATTACTAAAAACATTATTTCTATTTCTTGTTTAGACAAGTATGGATTTTCATTTATTATAAAGGACAACTGTTGTTCCATTTATTTAAATGATATGTTTTATACTAGTGCACAAATGGTGAATGGTCTTTATTTATTAAGTCTTGATATGCCTATATATAACATAAATACTAAAAGGATTAAAAGTAATGATTGTAATCCGACTTATCTCTGGCATTGTCGCTTGGGCCACATAAACGAGAACCGCATATCTAAACTTCATAAGGATGGAGTATTAGATTCATTTGATTTTGAATCATATGAAACATGCGAATCTTGTTTAATGGGCAAGATGACTAAAGCCCCTTTCAAGGGACATATTGAAAGGGCAAATGTTTTATTGGGACTAATACATAGTGATGTATGTGGGCCAATAAGTACACAGACTAGAGGTGGTTTTCAGTACTTCGTTACATTTACTGATGACCTCAGTAGATATGGGTATGTGTACCTAATGAAGCATAAGCATGAAACCTTTGAAAAGTTCAAAGATTTCAAGAATGAAGTACAAAACCAACTTGGCAAAAGTATCAAAATCCTTCGATCAGATCGAAGAGGTGAATACTTAAGCCAAGAATTTCATGACTATCTAAAGGAGTGTGGGATAGTCCCACAACACACTCCTCCGTATACTCCACAATGGAATGGTGTATCCGAGAGGAGAAATCGAACCTTGTTGGACATGGTTAGATCAATGATGAGTCATGCAGATCTTCCGATATCATTTTGGGGACATGCTCTAGAAACATCGATTTTCTTACTGAACCGTGTTCCATCTAAATCAGTGGAAAAGACATCATATGAGATATGGACTGGGAAGCGTCCTAGTATGTCTTTTATGAAGATTTGGAGTTGTGAGGCTTTCGTTAGACGTCACGCCACTAACAAACTTGGACCCAAATCTGATAAGTGTTTATTTGTGGGGTATCCTAAGGAAACGAAAGGATACTATTTCTATTATCCCACCGAGAACAAAGTAGTTGTTGCTCGGATTGGTGTATTTCTTGAAAGAGAATTTATTTCTAGAAAAACGAGTGGGAGAAAAATAGAACTTAGTGAAGTTCAACCACAAGAAAACACTAAACCTGAGATTGAGATGGAAACAGAGCAGGCACCGCAAGCTGTTGTGGCAGATGTACCTGCTCAAGAGACACAAGCCCAGCGTAGGTCTGTAAGAGAACACCGGGAGCCACAGATATGGATTTCTTGTGACTCAACAAGGTGACTTACTACTTATTGATGAGGATGAGCCGTCATCTTATCAACAAGCTATAATGGGCACTGATTCTGAGAAATGGCAAGAGGCCATGAAATCTGAGATGGAATCCATGTATGCAAACCAAGTATGGACTTTGGTTGATCCACCTGAAGGGGTACGACCCATAGGGTGCAAATGGATTTTCAAGAAAAAGATCGATATTGATGGTAACGTACAAACCTATAAAGGTCGGCTGGTTGCAAAAGGATTCAAACAAATTCATGGTATTGACTATGATGAAACCTTTTCACCAGTGACCATGGTTAAATCCATAAGGATCTTACTTGCAATAGCTGCATTTCATGATTATGAAATCTGGCAGATGGATGTCAAAACAGCTTTCCTTAATGGAAATCTGCTCGAGGATGTGTACATGACACAACCCGAGGGTTTTGTCGATCCAAAGGATGCTGGAAAGATATGCAAGCTACAACGATCCATTTATGGATTGAAGCAAGCTTCTCGGAGTTGGAATCTTCGTTTTGATGATGCAATCAAAGAGTTTGGTTTTATCAAAAACGTAGATGAACCTTGTGTCTACAAGAAGGTCAGTGGGAGCGTAATCATTTTCCTAGTGTTGTATGTAGATGATATACTTCTCATTGGGAATGATATCCCTGCCTTACAATCTGTAAAGATTTGGCTAGGGAATTGCTTTTCGATGAAAGACTTGGGAGAAGCCACCTATGTATTAGGAATCAAGATCTATAGAGATAGATCGAGAAGGCTTCTTGGCCTATGTCAAAGTACATACATAGACAAAGTGCTTAAAAGGTTTAGCATGCAAGAATCAAAGAAAGGATTCGTGCCTATGACACATGGTATATATCTCTCGAAGGAACAGTGTCCTTCAACACTAGATGAGAGACAACGCATGAGTAAGATTTCATATGCGTCAGCTATTGGATCTATCATGTATGCCATGATATGTACTCGTCCCGATGTATCGTATGCTTTGAGCATGACGAGCAGATATCAAGTTGATCCAGGTGAAGGTCACTGAATTGCAGTCAAGAACATCCTGAAGTACTTGAGAAGGACTAAGGATACATTCTTGATTTATGGAGGTGAGGAAGAGCTCAATGTAATGGGTTACACTGGTGCAAGCTTCCAAACTGACAAAGATGATTTTCGATCGCAATCTGGATATGTGTATTGCCTAAATGGAGGTGCTGTGACCTGGAAGAGTTCAAAGCAAGAGACAGTAGCCGATTCTACAACGGAAGCTGAGTATATTGCTGCCTCGGATGCAGCAAAGGAAGCTGTTTGGATCAGGAAGTTCATTTCTGAACTTGGAGTGGTCCCTAGCATTAAAGATCCGATAGGACTCTATTGTGACAACAATGGAGCGATCGCATTGGCTAAGGAACCTAGATCTCACCAAAGATCCAAGCACATACTTCGGCGCTTTCATTTCATTCGAGAAATCGTTGAAAGGGGAGATGTTAAAATATGCAAAGTACCAACAGATGATAATGTATCTGACCCATTGACGAAGCCACTGTCACAGTAGAAGCATGATCGTCATACTAGATCTCTAGGCATTAGGTATATGTCTGAGTGGTCTTAGTGCAAGTGGGAGATTTGTTGGGATATGCCCTAAGACATATCATTAGATGATTGTTTATGACATACAATGTAATATGATTTTATGAAATGGCAATTCATTATTATATATTATTCAATTAACTGTGCAATGTGAATAAATATATATGTTAATGTCCTTAGAATAATATTGTATTATTCTTAAAGATGTCCCTAGTCAAGTATTATCATGAATAGGGATAATGATAATACGTAGAGACTAGTATGTGTTGATTGATGAACTGTTCATTGATATGAGATATCAAATCAACACATGGGTACATGTTAGAGAACGATGTACTGGACAGACCCACCATGAGAATGCTACATGGATAGTTATATGAGTGTCATAAGCAATTCTCATAGTGATAATAATGTATGTAATCCTTACGACTTGTGATCATCAGAGATCCCAACATAAGAAGTTATGTATCTTGATATTGTCAAACGTTACCCGTAACAAGGTAAACTATAAAGGCGACTATTGGATACACTACGAATTATGTAGAGGGATGTTGACTGATCGAGATAGGATTTGTCCCTTCTATATAACAGGAGATGTGTTTGGCCCTTGATCAAGTGAGAACTAAAATGCATGGCCATGCTCGAATGAGTCGATATGAGATATCGAGCTCATTTGTTTATTCTAGTTCTACTTGGGGATC
The DNA here is from genome assembly GCA_907163345.1 of Haberlea rhodopensis. Taxonomy (NCBI): domain Eukaryota; kingdom Viridiplantae; phylum Streptophyta; class Magnoliopsida; order Lamiales; family Gesneriaceae; genus Haberlea; species Haberlea rhodopensis. The sequence continues at coordinate 133,343 of CAJQUN010000403.1, forward strand.
AAGAAATAAAGATTGAATATACGAGTATGACTATTCCATGACTCGTGTTCAATCTAAACACATGGACAAAGGGATTAAGTTACATGGTTAATATTATCACAAGTTCTAAAGGTTATGTCGAGTCATTGACATTCTTGTAATTTGGGTAGCATTGATGTGTTGCTAGATACCGCTCAATGCTTGCGACATAAAATGAGATTTTATGTCACTACCAACATTACAAGATCCTATCGGGTCGCACAAAAGATTAAATCGATAAGGGAAATTAATATTCATTGGATGAATTAATTAATTAAGAAGAGTCTTAATTAAAAGATTATAAGGATTTAATTAAATCATGGGTTTGGGCACATGAGGCTTTAAGAAAGCCTTAAACCTTAATTAAATCTTATAATATAAATACAAGGTTATGATTAATTGTTAACAACACAATTCATATCATTCCAACCTACACAAAAAGGCACACGGCCGCCTCATAGAATCTCGAAGTTGCTCTCGGTTTTTGCTTGATAACCGAAGAGAGACTTGGTGTATTCCGGCGATTATTCGATTGTGAATCGAGTGTGATTCGTGTATTGGTTTAAGAACAAATCTAGCACTTTGTTCTTAAACTATTCCTTCCCGATTTGATCGTGTGGATACCGTTGAGGCAAAACTTGATAAGTTTTGATAGTGACTCGAAACAGGCGTTGGACGTGGTGCTGCTCCGTGGAATCTGCTCAAACACGCTACAAGGGTGAGACTTTTGTAAATCCTTTATCCGATATGATAACCTATGTATAGATCCGCGGTTATAGTAATCAAAATTTTAAATTCCGTTGTGTTGTATGCTTGTTGGATTACTTACATAATGTACCTCACGGACTGCACTAGACATGATATAGGTAACTTAGTGAAGAGATTGAGCAGATATATGAGTAATCGCAATTATGAGTACTGGAAGGCATTAGTTCGAGTTCTTAGATATCTAAGATACACTACTAACTACGGACTACATTATACGATATATCCATCAGTAATTGAAGGATACTCAGATGCAAATTGGATATCGGACTCCAAGAATATAAAGTTCACGAGTGGATATATCTTTATAATTGGAGGTGCAGCTGTTTCATGGAAATCATGCAAACAGATGTGTATTCAAGATCATCTATGAAATCTGAATTCATAGCTTTAGACCTTGCAGCAGAAGAAGCTGATTGGGTTCAGAGTTTCTTGGAGACATTTCAATGTCGTCAAAACCTGTGCCACCCATTAGTGTGCACTGCGATAGTCAGTCAGCTATGGGAAAAGCACAAAACAATGTGTATAATGTGAAATATCGACACATACGTCGGAGACATAAATTCGTGAGAAATCTACTGAAAACCGGTGTTATTTCTTTAGATTATGTGAAGTCTAAAGAAAAAATTACGAACCCATTAACGAAAGGTCTAACGAGAGACCGAGTAGAGGTTTCATCGAGGGGAATGGGGTTGAAGCTCATGAAATTGATTTCCAACCATGATGGCAACCCAACCTGAATTGTAAAATTCAATTTGCAGATTCATTGGGATATATCAAATGTGAAGGGGTCGTTTCTATGATATGACCCAAGGGCTAAATCTCTAGAGCATTCGATGAAACAACCAAGGCAGTCCAGGGTCAAAATGACAACAAAGAAATAACCAATAGTAGTGTGGAGATGAAGCTGTGTGAGTATTGTTGTCTTGGTATACATAAAACGTCGAACAGTTCAAAGCATCGCATCCACTGGTTGATAATTACATCCGATGATACTTCATTAAGGAAGGTTCAATATTAACCACCACATATCCTGATACAGTGAATTCTCACAGTGCTCTCATATCTACATCTTGGTGAATTGTGCAATTTTTTCGCTAATAGCATTCATGTGGGAGATTGTAGGAATTATTAATTAGAAAAGCCCAACATTTTTTGTTAATGAGAACAAAATTTGGTAAGTGAATTTTGAATAGTCAATTGACTAAAGAAATCCCACATTGAAACTTTGAGACACTTATGATTGTTTATATTGAGAAACAAATCAATAGAGTGTAGTAAGTAGAAAAGAAGGGTACCCCTCACGGGCCGTCCGTCCGTCCGCTCCCCTCGGCTCGCGTCGCGTCTCGCTGTCGCGAAGCCTATCTTTTTACTACTCTGATTTCTGGAAAAAAGTGACTTTTCACCTACCTGACTTTTCACCTCCTACTGAGTATTCAGTGTGAGACTTTTCACCTCCTGCAGAATTGATATAATATTTAACTGTGAGACTTAACTCCGTGATAAGTGTGAGACTTATCATCTGCCCCACTAAGCATTACCATTAATTTTTATGGCCTTTGGGATGTCTGCTGCTCAGCTATGTAATGTGAGACCCCGTTATCACATCAAGTCACTAAGGTGCAATTTAGAGAACTAAACATTCATGTGAATATATCAGAGTAACGTATCGTGTTGATTAACCTGAGCTTTAGAGATTACAGTACCAAAATATTTCAAAAAGGAATAACACAATTCCTACAAAGGCACTACATTATAGTCTTACTCTACCCAGTAGAAGCTATACAAAATTTCTCTAATCATGCTAATCCTGTAGCACTCCTTACAGCTCAGCAAATCAACCCCGACCCTGGTTCTCGTCAACAAAAGCACCTACAAAGACAACCCCCAACACATGAGCATAAAACAATTCATATTCAACATAATATGAAAGTAAGGCATAAATGCACAATCCTAAATACAAGCACTTCCTGTATTTTCCTGCATTTATAACGCCCAATGGTTGTCCCTGTACCATAGTTCATAATAAAACACATTATATGAATGTATGGCTTTACAAATGAATGTCATGACATTTCCTCTTTTTCTTGAGTCAGTCATCATCAGTTATTTTAATGCTTTCATATCTCATAACAAGCGGTATCGCATACACGCTTCATCATACTAGCGGCATCTCTTCCTCGCTTAGTATGGTATACCTCGCCTCCATGTGCCAGCGAGCCTCCCCCCACCCGCTCCACATGCGCAGCGATAAAGAATAAGCATTGAAACCTTAACTGTGATCGCCCTGACTCGTGGAATACACCTCTTTATCCCACATCACAATATGCAACAACAATGCATAATATGCAACACAATGCATAATAACATGTATCATAATCTTAATGCATCACATTGCATTCATCATGCGTCACACAGACAAACATAAGTACATGTTACCGTTGGGATGCCCGTACGTCGCTTACGTACCTTTCCAAAATGTGGTGTGTTGCAGGACTCTATCCCCTGCGCTGTGTAGCTACCTGTGAAGGCTCTACACCAGTGTACAACACAATATTAGATGTCTCATTACAATCCAATATCAAAACTTTAACAAAATATAACAAATTATATTTTTTCAACATTCTGGGTCTCTCGATCGATCGGCCCCTCTTCCCGATCGATCGAGAAGACGCCTAAAATTAGAACCAAGGTTCTGCCCCGCTCGATCGATCGAGATGAAATATCGATCGATCGAGATGCTCTGTTCGAGAAATGCCAACCCAGAATTCTCGAACACCTGAAATCACACCCTTAAATCCAACATGTAAGACATACAACATGCCCAAAAAAACATGCTATTAGTTACCACACACTGCCCTGAGTGTATTCATACCAAAATTACAGCCCAAACATAAGCCCATAAGCATAAACGACGACCATTTACACAAGTACTCGATCATCTTTTCGGAAACAGGACAACACATTTTATTTCCAGATTTCCTGAGTACTTCATTTCATGCTATAATAACTATCACATATAACATAAAGCATGCTCGAACAAACATGCCAAGGGCTTTATAAAACTACCATGCATAAACTCAAATCGAAGGTTCACCACAAACCCTTCTAACATGCATGATACCACCTCCTCAAAATCACTCCCTAACCATATTTTCCCAGAAAAACAGGGCATACACCTACCCAGATTTCCGAACACCCTTCTTTACATGCTTATATCCTCAACATAAAACATGCAACATGCTCAAGGAAAAATACAGAGAGCCTCACAATAACACCATAAAAGCATTTAAATCAAAGGTTTCAAGAAACCTAATCTAACATGCCGTTTTCTCGCCACCTAAAAACATGTACTCAAACAAGTTTAAAAACAAAAACAGAGCATGGTTTCTCACCCTACTTTGCTCCGATTTTTGAAGGCTTTCCAGGCGATGAAAAGGGGCAAGCTCCTCAGATTATTGCTTAGCAAGTGCTGGTGAGGAATTGGGAGAGAAAGGTCGAGATTTGGGATGGCTGAGAGTGGTCAAATGATTGAGCCAAGTGGGATGGGAAGTCAGCCTGGGCACAGTGTGATTGGCATGGGTTGGGGGGGGGGGGGTGGTTGGGTGTTGGGTGGTATGATGTGTTATGTTTTGGTCCCGGTATTTAGCACGATGTATAAAAATATCCTCACATGATATTTATAGTATTTTCTCAATAAAATACTTCAATTCCGTTTAACATGCTTTACCCAAAACAAACAACACACACCCCAAATAAACAAGCCACGACCCCCAAATTCTCAACATATATCACATGCGCCCTGAAATGAAACTCCCCAATAATACTAATCCAAACCCATGAATTAATACCCAAATCATCATAATTTAACTCAAATGATTAACATCACAATAATCATTTCGGGGATATCACAATACTCCCCTACTTATAGGATTTCGTCCCCGAAATCAAACATGCTTACCAACATGTAGTAACCAATACATAAAAGCATACCAAAAAACAGCTCTGGATAGTGCTGCACCATGTGTCGCTCTGTCTCCCACGTGGCCTCCTCGACACCCCTACGATCCCACTGAACCTTGATCATAGGAATAACCTTGTTCCGAAGTCTGCGGTCTGCCCTATCCAAAATCCTGATAGGCCGCTCAACATAAGAAACATCGGACTCAATCTGCACCTCTGAAGGCTGCAACACATGTGAAGGATCCGGCTCATACTTCCTCAGCATAGACACATGAAATACGTCGTGTATACCAGACAGAGAAGGCGGTAACGCCAAACGGTACGCCAGAGTACCAACACGCTGTAAGATCTCATACGGCCCCACGTATCTAGGAGACAACTTCCCCCGCATACCAAACCGTACCACGCCTCTGAAAGGTGAGATCTTCAGAAAAACTCTGTCGCCCAACTGAAACTCCAACGGCCTACGCCGCTGATTGGCATATGCTGCCTATCTGTCCTGAGCTGCCTTCATCTTTCTCTTGATGACCTTAACTTTCTCTTCCATTTCCTGAACCAACTCTGGTCCTCCAACCGACTTACGGTCCAAGTCATCCCAACACAAGGGTGACCTACAACGCCTACCATAGAGGGCCTCGAAAGGAGCCATCTGTATACTTGCCTGGTAGCTGTTGTTGTAAGAGAACTCCACCAAGGCTATCGAGTCCTGCCATGATATGTCGAACTCTAGCACACAAGCTCTCAACATATCCTCGAGCGTCTATATCGTACGCTCGGTCTGTCCGTCCGTCTGAGGGTGATAGGATGTGCTCATCCTTAACTCTGTACCTAGAGCTTTCTGCAGACCCTCCCAAAAGTGAGATGTGAACCGCGGATCTCGATCGGACACTATCGAAACAGGGATCCCGTGTAGTCTCACCACATCTCTGACATATAATTGTGCCATCCTCAAGTGCGTATATGTCATACAGTAGGGAATGAAGTGAGCCACTTTAGTCAGTCTATCCACGACTACCCAGATGGCATCAAAACCCGAAACAGTCCTCGGTAAGTGGGTCACGAAATCCATAGACACGTGCTGCCACTTCCACTCGGGTATCTCCAAACTCCTTAGTTCACCTCCAGGCCTCTGCCTCTCAGCCTTCACCTGCTGACAAATCAAACAGCGCTTGACAAATGAGGTGACATCTTGTTTCATACGCCTCCACCAGAACTGGCTGCGTAAATCCTTATACATCTTCTTCCCTCCTGGGTGGACACTCATCCTACTGCAATGAGCTCGCTGTAATAAACCCTGACGCAACTCAGGTGCATCTAGAACCACCCATCTGTCACCAAGTCTCAGAGAACCGTCCTCAGCCACTCTGAATCTCGATGGCTGACCTGAATGAACCACTAACATCCATCTCTGAACCTCTACATCGGTCCCCTGGGCCTTTCTGATGTGATCATAAATAACAGGCTCCGCTAGCAAGGTCGAAACCTGTACTGGTGAAGAAGATACGTCATAATCAAATCCCAAATGGCAGTAGGAGCCCAACATAGCTGATAAACAAATGGCATCCTCTGCAGTGCTCCGCACTTTCCGACTCAGGGCGTCGGCTGTCAGATTTGCTTTCCCGGGATGGTATAGGATTTCACAATCATAATCCTTCAGCAGGTCCATCCATCTCCTCTGCCTCATGTTCAACTCAGCCTGTGTAAACAAGAACTTCAGGCTCTTGTGATCAGTGAAGATGGTAAATGAGGTACCGTATAAGTAGTGTCGCCATATTTTCAAGGCGAACACTATAGCTGCCAACTCCAGATCATGGACTGGATACCTCGTCTCGTGTGGCTTCAACTGTCTCGAAGCATAAGCCACCACATGTCTGTCCTGCATCAGTACGCACCCTAATCCCTGTAGCGATGCGTCGGTATAAATAACAAATCCTTTGTTCTCCTTGGGAATCACTAGAACTGGTGCAGTAGTCAGTCTGTGCTTTAATTCCCTGAAACTCTGCTCACAAGCCTCTGTCCAACAGAATGGGACTCCCTTCTGAGTCAGCTGTGTAAGTGGCTTGGCGACCTTTGAGAAACCCTCGACGAAACGTCGATAATAGCTAGCCAGACCAAGAAAACTTCGAATCTCACTGACTGAAGTAGGGGCAGACCAATCCATAACTGCCTCTATCTTCCTCGGGTCTACTGATATCCCCTCTCGTGATATGATATGACCCAAGAATGCAACACTGCTCAGCCAAAACTCACACTTGCTGAGTTTGGCGTACGACTGATGATCCGTGAGGATCTGGAGCACTATCCTCAGATGATTGGCGTGATCCTCCTCATTCTTTGAATAGACCAGGATGTCATCAATGAACACGATTACAAACTGATCGAGGTACTCCTGAAATACCCTATTCATCAAGCTCATAAAAGTAGCAGGGGCATTCGTCACCCCGAATGGCATCACCAAGAACTCATAGTGCCCATACCGAGTTCTAAAAGCCGTCTTTTGGACATCACCAGCTCTAACCCGCACTTGATGATAGCCTGACCTCAAGTCTATCTTGGAGTACACCTCTGTACCCTGAAGCTGGTCGAACAGATCATCAATCCTCGGAAGTGGATATCTGTTCTTCACTGTGACCTTGTTCAATTGCCTATAGTCAATGCACAGACGCAGTGATCCATCCTTCTTTTTCACGAACAAGACTGGTGCACCCCAAGGCGATACACTAGGACGAATGTATCCCTTGTCGAGGAGCTCCTGTAACTGTACTTTCAGTTCCCTCAGCTCTGCCGGTGCCATCCTGTAAGGAGCACGGGATATAGCAGAAGTCCCTGGCAGCAGCTCAATAGCAAATTCCACATCCCTGACAGGCGGAAATCCCAGAATCTCATCTGGGAACACATCAATGAACTCCGCCACAACCGGAATGTCCTCAGCTCTTACTTCCTTTTCCTCAGATACATCCACAGCATAAATGATGTAACCTGTGTGGCCGCGCTCCAATAATCGCGCCATCTTAACCGCTGATATTACCGGAATCTTTGGACGAGAGTCGTCCCCATAAAAGATCCACTGAAACCCCTGATCAGACAGAAAATGTACAATCCTCTGCCGGCAGTCTACCACAGCTCGGTATCTGCTCAACACATCAATGCCGATAATACAGTCAAAGTCTGCCATCTCTAACTGAATCAGATCGGCCCTCAGATCATTGCCCTCAAAATAAATGAGGCAATCAGACAATAGCCGATCCGCAATCACATGCTTCCCCGTGGGTGTCGAGACCATAAGAGGCGTGGGTAACAGAGACGAGCACAAACGGTGTCCCTCCACAAAAGCAGTAGATACAAAAGAATGGGAAGCACCTGTATCTATCAATATAAGTACAGGTTACGTAAATAAATGGCACGTACCAGCAATGACCTCCTCTGGGGCTGCCTCAGCCTGCTCCCTGGTCAGCGCATACACCTGTCCCTGCGGCGGTCCTGCCGTCTGACCTCCCTGTGGTCGTGGTGCAAACTGCTGTCTCTGTGGTGCCCTCCCCGCATCAAACATCGGCCTATTCGGCCCTGAGACTGTCTGACCTGCCCGATTGGGGCAACCTCGAGCAAAGTGGCCTACTGATGTGACTAGAAATAGACACATCTATTACGCTTAATTGTCTACGATTTGGTATATTTTGATGGATAAATTGATACATATGCTACCTAATCGTATATTTGTGTAAATGTAGGGAAAAGTGAAGAAATCAAGCTAAAATGATGAAAGAAGCAATAAAGTTGAAGAAAAGAGGAAAAAACCGGAATCAAAGACACATGTTGCTCCTTTCTCCTCAAATTTCTATGTATTCCAGCCAAGTTTTGGGAATGTGGTCCATATAAAAGTTGTAGAACTTTGAGTTATCTTCGCGTGGACAGCTGACTCGTCGAATTCGGGGTTCGTATGTGAAAGTTATGGCCAAAATACAAAACTCGCCAGAAAAATGGAGGACAGGCGTAATTACGCCATTCACAGGCGTAATTACGCCAACGCTACGGCATTACAGGCGTAGCTACGCCACTTTCAGGCGTAATTACGCCTATAGAATTTTGGAAAATTAAAATTCTTGATTTCTTTCCTTCCCACATGGATTTTACCCTACTCCATCAGCCTCCATACCTCATATACACGATTTTTTACCTCATTTTAAGCATAATTTCATACTCTTAGAATATTTTAGGATTTTAGATTAATTTTCTTTCAAAGTTTTCTTCAAGAACGACGAAGAACGGAACCGGAATTGACAAGCCGGAATCGTGATTTATATTAGTAATTTCTTTTCCTTTATTTATTTAATGTTTTCCATTGAATTTTTATTGCTTTTAGATTTAATTATGCTAGGCTAAAACCCTTCGATTCTTGGTTGAAGGGATACCTACTTTTGGATTTAAATCTTTTATGAAAATTCGGTTTGATTGTTGAATTAATCTTCGATTTCAATTGGTTTCTCAGAATTCGAATTCCATGATTGTTGTGCTTGTGTATTAGACCGATCACCTAATATTCAATAACATAATCGATAGTTTGCTAAGAAACAACTAAGATTAATAATTAACCGGCTGTAGGTGTTATTGAATTCTTAGGAGAAACGATTGAGTAATCAATTCTAACGGCTGTAGTTTTTATTGATTAGATTTGTCGAACTCATTAGTTTTGAAAACTATCATTGATTTAATCATTAACGGCTGTAGTGGTGATTAGAGATTTGGTAAGGGTTGAATTGAATGCTGTTTTCCCTTTGACTACGAATAAGATGAGTAGGAATTGAATTTCCAATCGATAGATAATTGAAAGAATTTGAATGTTTTGATTTGATGACTAAAAGATAATTTTCGAAAAGTACGGTTACCTGAAAACCAAGAATCGCTTTAATCCCATAAGTTTTAATCATTTTAGTTAGACTCGTTAATTAGTTTGATATTTGCTAAGTAGTAGTAATCCAGTCCAAATCCCCCATTGTTACTAGTTCTTTGATAATTGACACAAAATAAATTTACCTTCCCTGTGAGATCGATCCCTACTTCCACTACTACATATTTTTGTTATTAACTGAAGAAGGGTTAATTTGGGCGTACACGATAAACGCTACCAAATTTTGGCGCCGTTGCCGGGGAGGGCAACATTTATTTGTGTCGATTTTTTTTATTTTTTTTATCCCGCATTACTACTTTGGTTTGTTAATGAGTACAGGTGGATCGATCACCACGTGGAATGACTTACAAAGAGTATTCCTAGAAAAGTACTTCCCAGCTTCACGGGCAACGAACTTGAGGAAAGAGATATATGGTGTGAAGCAGCTCTACGAGGAATCACTACACGAGTACTGGGAGAGATTCAAGAAGTTGTGCGCAAGTTGTCCACAACACCAGATAAGTGAACACCTTCTCATCCAATACTTTTATGAAGGTTTACTTTCTTCTGACAGGAACTTAGTGGATGCGGCAAGCGGAGGAGCATTTATAGACAAAACAGCGGAGGAAGCTAGAAGGTTGATAGCTAACATGGTGGCCAACTCCCAACAATTCGGATCTGTGCGCCATGGGCAACCGCAAAGAAAAGAGGTAAACGTATCAAACTTAGAACAACAACTGATAGACCTCACTTTTCTTGTGCGTGGTATGGCAGGTGGAAATGTAGGAAAGACAAAGCCGTGTGGAATCTGTCTGGCTGCGAACCATTCCACAGACGCGTGCCCCTCACTACAAGAGACAACCACGGAGAACGTGAATGCTGCGGGAGGATTCCCAGGGCCACCACAAAGGAGTTATGACCATCCACCAAACAACTACAATCAAGGGTGGAGAGAACATTCAAACCAATGCTATGGTAACCAACAGATGAACCAACCTCCACCCTATAGACCGCCATATCAGCGACCTCCACCACCGCCAGTGCACCCTTCTTCTGACAGGTTAGAACATAGCATTAAAATTATTGCTGAAAATAGCTTGCAATTTCAACAGGAGACGAGGGCAAGCATCCAGAGCTTGACAACACAGATGGGACATTTGGCAACTTCAATCAGCAAGATCGAAGCAAGGATTTCAAATGGACTGCCATCACAACCAGAGATGAACCCCCGGGAAAATGTGAGTGCTATCACAGTGAATGTGAATAAAGATGCAGCTGAAGAAAAGGTGGTACTGACACCACCCCAAAAAGAAGAGATGACGGAGACAGAGACAGATGTTGAAGAGCCAATGCAAGGGGAGGAACCACGAGGTAAGTACCCCAAACTTTCTGAATATAAAGAACCACCCCCCTTTCCCCCAAGCATTGAAGGACAATAGGAAAGGTGCCGGACTCAAAGGCCTCTACGAGATGAGTCCACGCTACAAAGAGCAAGCCCCATTGCATGAAACCGTGAATGAGGATCGAAACAAGAAACACAAGGGGCAGCCCAAGGTCGAGCTCAATGACAATGTTTCGGCGGATAACCAAAGAAGCATCCCCATTAAATGCAAGGACCCAGGTATGTTCTTTATCCCATGTGAGATTAGAGGTATTAAGATTGAGAAGGCTATGCTCGATTTAGGGTCGTCCATAAATGTCTTGCCTTACTCAATGTACTCTCAACTGAAGATGGGACCTTTAAAAAGAAATAGAGCAGTTATTCACTTAGCTGATAAATCCATGGTCACACCTAAGGGGATAATAGAGGACGTAGTTGTGCATGTAAAGAATTTGGTCTTCACAGCCGATTTCTATGTCTTAGACATGAGAAATGGTGATCCTTCTAGTCTAATTATTTTAGGAAGACCATTCTTGAAATCATCAAATTCAGTAATCAATATGAATAGCGGTTTGATAACCATGGAGTCTAATGGTGAAATTGAAAAATTCAACATGTATGAACCCATTAAACCTCTTGAGCATTCTCGTTACGCTATTGATGTACATGATGACTATGATTCTGATTTTGATAATGATGAGTTGTGGGACATGAGAAAGGCTACTGATGGCCTTGACGAGAAGAAAGGTATGGATTCTAACTTAGTGCATACTGTTCATATGATTGCTACTCTGTCTACTCACGATACTTCTGATCCTCTTATGTCTCACTTGCAGGATCGTACCGTTGGAAAGAAGCATCCTCCGGATCGACCATGTCAATCACGTGCCGAAGGAGTAAGGACTGAGGACGACCACTCAAAGGGCAACAGGCCGAAATACCGAGGAGTGAAGAAGATATTGAGGTGGTTAAGGAAGGATAGAGCAACACTGCATCAACCACCTTGATAGAGGACTGGCGTCGGGCCACCGACGTTAAACAGAGGCGCTGCTTGGGAGGCAACCCAAGGGGAGTTAGTTTCTTTTCTCCCTTTTATTTTTTATTGCTTTATTAGTTAGACTTTTCTTTTCTCTTGTATTTTTGCCTTACATTGGGGACAATGTAAGATTTAAGTATGGGGGAGGGATTAATAGTGTGTTATTGTTTTTCTATTACAAAAATACAAAAAAATCAAAAATTTGAAAATTTTGAGCTCATAGTTAGTAATGAACACATGCTTAGATTCACTAGCCCATGATGAAACCTAATTGATATCATGCATGCTTTTGAACATAGGTGAATTGTGAACCTTGGAACACTTTGAACTCTAATGCAAAGTTTACTTTAACTTAGTAGTTGAATATTTTGAGCACATTATTGTCATGGCTTGTGAAGTGTGCATAGCTTAGTGAAGATTGTGTGAACTTTGTGATAGTCTTAAGAAGTCTCTAATACATGCTAGAACTTAACTACATGCTCTTTGAGGCGTATGTCTAGACTACTTGCGAACATGAAAGTGATATAGGCGGTCTTTGATGCGTTTGAGCCTTTCAAGCCTACCATGTAAACAAAATCATTCTCTAGTACCTATTTCGAGCCTTAAATGTAAAAGAATGGTAGTATGCTAAGCATACTAAAGACCCCCATTCAACATTTCTTGACTAGCTTATCATCCTACCCTTAAGCCTAAATGTAATTTTAATCCATACCTTTTAAGGGAGTATGATGTATTTCATTCAAATACACTTGGGAATCATTGAAGTTTATTTGTGAGCTTAATTGTCAAAAGAATGGAATGCATGAAAGAAAAAGGGATGCCTTGAAAAATAGATGAAAAATATGACTCCAAGGGGAGCCAAGGCACAAAAGAAGCAAAGTGTTGAAATAGACTTTGTGAAAAAGAACAAAGTTGAAAAATTCATACAAGAAGAGAAGCTTTTAGTGTGCATTTCATCATACTCTCTTGTTTGAATATCCTTACCCTTTCTTTCATAAGCCAATACCTAGGCCAAGCTACAAGCTAATAAAGACCTACTTGATTTGTGTTTGCAAAGTAGCTAAGATAGTGGAGAAGATTGTGCAAGTGAGCTTATACTTGTGTTAGTGTATGACTTGAACTATTATGGCTTTGCATATTTTGAATCTATAATTTGTACACAACACTTGTTTATGACCACACACACACGTTCACTACTTCGTTGGGTACGAAATGTTTAGGGATTGAACTTGTTCCACTGTTAACTTTTCACCGCCGTTCATTATTATGCATGTTAAAATTGTTGAGGCAGTAAAGTGAGGACAAGTTGCTTTGTTATGAACCTATGAGCCAACCAAAAATATTGTAGGTTTGATTGTTTACTCGAGGTCGAGTAAAGAGTAAGTATGGGGGTGTTTGATGTGACTAGAAATAGACACATCTATTACGCTTAATTGTCTACGATTTGGTATATTTTGATGGATAAATTGATACATATGCTACCTAATCGTATATTTGTGTAAATGTAGGGAAAAGTGAAGAAATCAAGCTAAAATGATGAAAGAAGCAATAAAGTTGAAGAAAAGAGGAAAAAACCGGAATCAAAGACACATGTTGCTCCTTTCTCCTCAAATTTCTATGTATTCCAGCCAAGTTTTGGGAATGTGGTCCATATAAAAGTTGTAGAACTTTGAGTTATCTTCGCGTGGACAGCTGACTCGTCGAATTCGGAGTTCGTATGTGAAAGTTATGGCCAAAATACAAAACTCGCCAGAAAAATGGAGGACAGGCGTAATTACGCCATTCACAGGCGTAATTACGCCAACGCTACGGCATTACAGGCGTAGCTACGCCACTTTCAGGCATAATTACGCCTATAGAATTTTGGAAAATTAAAATTCTTGATTTCTTTCCTTCCCACATGGATTTTACCCTACTCCATCAGCCTCCATACCTCATATACACGATTTTTTACCTCATTTTAAGCATAATTTCTTACTCTTAGAATATTTTAGGATTTTAGATTAATTTTCTTTCAAAGTTTTCTTCAAGAACGACGAAGAACGGAACCGGAATTGACAAGCCGGAATCGTGATTTATATTAGTAATTTCTTTTCCTTTATTTATTTAATGTTTTCCATTGAATTTTTATTGCTTTTAGATTTAATTATGCTAGGCTAAAACCCTTCGATTCTTGGTTGAAGGGATACCTACTTTTGGATTTAAATCTTTTATGAAAATTCGGTTTGATTGTTGAATTAATCTTCGATTTCAATTGGTTTCTCAGAATTCGAATTCCATGATTGTTGTGCTTGTGTATTAGACCGATCACCTAATATTCAATAACATAATCGATAGTTTGCTAAGAAACAACTAAGATTAATAATTAACCGGCTGTAGGTGTTATTGAATTCTTAGGAGAAACGATTGAGTAATCAATTCTAACGGCTGTAGTTTTTATTGATTAGATTTGTCGAACTCATTAGTTTTGAAAACTATCATTGATTTAATCATTAACGGCTGTAGTGGTGATTAGAGATTTGGTAAGGGTTGAATTGAATGCTGTTTTCCCTTTGACTACGAATAAGATGAGTAGGAATTGAATTTCCAATCGATAGATAATTGAAAGAATTTGAATGTTTTGATTTGATGACTAAAAGATAATTTTCCAAAAGTACGGTTACCTGAAAACCAAGAATCGCTTTAATCCCATAAGTTTTAATCATTTTAGTAAGACTCGTTAATTAGTTTGATATTTGCTAAGTAGTAGTAATCCAGTCCAAATCCCCCATTGTTACTAGTTCTTTGATAATTGACACAAAATAAATTTACCTTCCCTGTGAGATCGATCCCTACTTCCACTACTACATATTTTTGTTATTAACTGAAGAAGGGTTAATTTGGGCGTACACGATAAACGCTACCACCTACCTTGCCACAGACATAGCAACCCGGACAGTCCCGTGACAAGTGCCATCCTCCAGAGTTGCTACACTTGCTTCCCACAGTCTTGCTCCCCTGTGTGGGTCCCTTATTATTCTGTTTCTGACCCTGAGACTTCTTCCCACTAAATTTGGAAGATGATGAGGCTCCACGAGCCTTGAACTGATCCCCTCGAGGCCTCAGACTATCAGTAGCAGGCCTCTGTGGTGGTACAGAAGGGGGTACAACATCCTTGTACGCGTCCACCGCAATCTCCGCTAACTCTGCCCGTGTCAGGGCGTCATCAAATGAACTGGGGTTGTTGGAGATAACCCTATCAAATAGTTCTGGCCTTAATCCCTTCAGAAAGTTCCTCATCTTTGCATGGCTGCTGACAGCAATATGAGGTACATACCTCAGCAGTGAGGAATACTGCATAGCATAGTCCGACACTGACATGCTACCCTGCTTCACAGCATTGAACTCGTCCTCCTTTAACTGTCTGGCAGCTGCAGAGAAATACCGGTTAAGGAACCGGGTCCGGAATACAGTTCAGTCAACTGCCACACGTAGAGCTCTCAGCTCCATCACCGTGGTCTTCCACCACATAGCAGGCTTCTTAGCCATCTGAAACTCGGCTAACCTTAGCCAGGCCGTGCGTGCACAGGGTGCAGTCACAAGTATCTGCTCTATACGTTCTAACCACTCCTCAGCTACTTCACCAGACTCAATCCCCTCAAACATGGGCGGATGGAAACTCAGAAACTGCTTCAAACTGAGCTCCCCTGGCAGTAACATCTGTACACTGGGCTCCACGCCCACAGCAGGTGGTGGTAGAGGATTCGGCGGAGCAATACTGGCATTCCTACTGTCCATATCCCCTATCTCCTCATTGGGGTTCTCCGGATTAATCTCAGCCATGCTGTAATACAAGAGTTAACAAAATACCAAAAGCAGTTCATAATATAAGCCGTTAGATAACAAGAGTATCATATTCAAAGCATGTTAGTATAACACTTATACAACCATATGCATCACATGCATAAGCATGCCCAAATGAATACCTAGCCAACTTGTCTCTAAAGGCTACCCTTCACTCTTCCCTGGTTATCTAACCACTGCTCTGATACCACTAACCCGTTATCACATCAAGTCACTAAGGTGCAATTTAGAGAACTAAACATTCATGTGAATATATTAGAGTAACGTATCGTGTTGATTAACCTGAGCTTTAGAGATTACAGTACCAAAATATTTCAAAAAGGAATAACACAATTCCTACAAAGGCACTACATTATAGTCTTACTCTACCCAGTAGAAGCTATACAAAATTTCTCTAATCATGCTAATCCTGTAGCACTCCTTACAGCTCAGCAAATCAACCCCGACCCTGGTTCTCGTCAACAAAAGCACCTACAAAGACAACCCCCAACACATGAGCATAAAACAATTCATATTCAACATAATATGAAAGTAAGACATAAATGCACAATCCTAAATACAAGCACTTCCTGTATTTTCCTGCATTTATAACGCCCAATGGTTGTCCCTGTACCATAGTTCATAATAAAACACATTATATGAATGTATGGCTTTACAAATGAATGTCATGACATTTCCTCTTTTTCTTGAGTCAGTCATCATCAGTTATTTTAATGCTTTCATATCTCATAACAAGCGGTATCGCATACACGCTTCATCATACTAGCGGCATCTCTTCCTCGCTTAGTATGGTATACCTCGCCTCCATGTGCCAGCGAGCCTCCCCCCACCCGCTCCACATGCGCAGCGATAAAGCATAAGCATTGAAACCTTAACTGTGATCGCCCTGACTCGTGGAATACACCTCTTTATCCCACATCACAATATGCAACAACAATGCATAATATGCAACACAATGCATAATAACATGTATCATAATCTTAATGCATCACATTGCATTCATCATGCGTCACACAGACAAACATAAGTACATGTTACCGTTGGGATGCCCGTACGTCGCTTACGTACCTTTCCAAAATGTGGTGTGTTGCAGGACTCTATCCCCTGCGCTGTGTAGCTACCTGTGAAGGCTCTACACCAGTGTACAACACAATATTAGATGTCTCATTACAATCCAATATCAAAACTTTAACAAAATATAACAAATTATATTTTTTCAACATTCTGGGTCTCTCGATCGATCGGCCCCTCTTCCCGATCGATCGAGAAGACGCCTAAAATTAGAACCAAGGTTCTGCCCCGCTCGATCGATCGAGATGAAATATCGATCGATCGAGATGCTCTGTTCGAGAAATGCCAACCCAGAATTCTCGAACACCTGAAATCACACCCTTAAATCCAACATGTAAGACATACAACATGCCCAAAAAAACATGCTATTAGTTACCACACACTGCCCTGAGTGTATTCATACCAAAATTACACCCCAAACATAAGCCCATAAGCATAAACGACGACCATTTACACAAGTACTCGATCATCTTTTCGGAAACAGGACAACACATTTTATTTCCAGATTTCCTGAGTACTTCATTTCATGCTATAATAACTATCACATATAACATAAAGCATGCTCGAACAAACATGCCAAGGGCTTTACAAAACTACCATGCATAAACTCAAATCGAAGGTTCACCACAAACCCTTCTAACATGCATGATACCACCTCCTCAAAATCACTCCCTAACCATATTTTCCCAGAAAAACAGGGCATACACCTACCCAGATTTCCGAACACCCTTCTTTACATGCTTATATCCTCAACATAAAACATGCAACATGCTCAAGGAAAAATACAGAGAGCCTCACAATAACACCATAAAAGCATTTAAATCAAAGGTTTCAAGAAACCTAATCTAACATGCCGTTTTCTCGCCACCTAAAAACATGTACTCAAACAAGTTTAAAAACAAAAACAGAGCATGGTTTCTCACCCTACTTTGCTCCGATTTTTGAAGGCTTTCCAGGCGATGAAAAGGGGCAAGCTCCTCAGATTATTGCTTAGCAAGTGCTGGTGAGGAATTGGGAGAGAAAGGTCGAGATTTGGGATGGCTGAGAGTGGTCAAATGATTGAGCCAAGTGGGATGGGAAGTCAGCCTGGGCACAGTGTGATTGGCATGGGTTGGGGGGGGGGGGGTGGTTGGGTGTTGGGTGGTATGATGTGTTATGTTTTGGTCCCGGTATTTAGCACGATGTATAAAAATATCCTCACATGATATTTATAGTATTTTCTCAATAAAATACTTCAATTCCCGTTAACATGCTTTACCCAAAACAAACAACACACACCCCAAATAAACAAGCCACGACCCCCAAATTCTCAACATATATCACATGCGCCCTGAAATGAAACTCCCCAATAATACTAATCCAAACCCATGAATTAATACCCAAATCATCATAATTTAACTCAAATGATTAACATCACAATAATCATTTCGGGGATATCACATGTAAGCTGCTCCAACATCATACTTCAATCAATCCGAAATCATTCTTCATTCATACATTTCATACTTTTGAGAGTACATCACACTACTAGTGTTCGAAAGAGTCTGCTCGAAATTTTGCTTCAATCCGAGGAGAGGTGATTTTGCGTTGTACCTTGAAACTCACTTGTCCAGGAGGCCAGAAGCTTAATTAGGCGGGCAAATTTGAGTACGGGCACACGGCTTGCAGTGGCTTCGTCCATAATCGTTTCTAGATTCTATTTGTTAAGTCAATCTTCGATTTATCACTACTGCTGTAAATCTACTGCTATTGTATTTCAATTTATTTGTTGCTGTAAATCTATTATTTATTTATTTGTTTTTGTTTTATTTTGCATCAGGATTGTTTGAACAGATTCAATCCCAATTTTATGTAATCGGATATCGGCTAAATATCGGTGGCGCGGAAGTGGAACGGCGGAACGGTGCGGCGCGGAACGTTTATTAGGAATTATTTAAATAAATTGTTATGTGTATTTTAATAATTTTATAATTAAATAATTTAATTTTTGTAAACAAAATGATAAAAAAATATAATGCAATATTAAGGATAAATTTATATTTTACATAAGATTTAATGATTTTACAATTTACTTGAAAATTTAACTAATTAGAAATTAAATGAAAAATATTTCATTTAGTTTGTTGATTTTATTTTTTTATTAACATTATGATTTGAAAGTAAAATAGTTTTGATATGGTTGTGAAAATTTTAGTATATATTGAAGATACATTTATGTTTTAATAAAGTGTACAAAAGATCTAGAAAAAGATTTCATTTGTTATTTTTTAAAAAATAATTTTTTAACTATTATTTATGAATTAAAGAAGATGAAAATAGCATACCCCAATTTATTGGGAATAAATACTTAGTTATTGTTGTTTATAATTAAAGAAGATTAAAAATACTTTTTTTTCAAACTATTTAATCTTTTTGAATTTTTTAATATTATTTTAAAAAAATCCGCGCCGTGACCGTTCCGTGAAATGTCATTGGAACTGGAACGATGACCTCCGTTCCAGGCACCGTTCCCGCGACTGCGAACCATGTACAGGAGTCATCAGTGAACTTTCAAGGAAGAATCTTTTTATATATATATATATATATATATATATATATAAACTGTAATAATCTCCACTCCATCAGACCTCACCAGTTGATTTCTAAATATAATTAAACACCATAGCCAATTCTTTTTTCCTCCATTTCATGACTTCAATGAGATTTAACTCTTTAACCATTTTCCTTTCGGTCCTATTTTTCTTCACTGCAACAATCCCTGCACCATCGTCAACCTCTGCAACGCAGGGAAGTAATGAAACTGATAGACTTGCATTACTCGCCATTAAAGCACAAATTACCCACGATCCATATAAAATCTTTACATCTTGGAATGATTCAGTGAATTTTTGCAAATGGGTTGGTGTCATTTGTGGACATTTGCACCAAAGAATCGTCACCCTGAATTTATCTTCATTTGGCTTAGTTGGCACCCTGTCACCTTATGTGAGTAATCTTACATTCCTCACAGGCATTAATCTTGAACTTAACAATTTCCATGGCGAAATCCCACCTGAAATGGGAGGTTTGTTTCGCCTCAGGCATTTGAATTTAACTAATAATTCGTTTTCTGGAGAGTTACCGGCTAATCTTTCGGGGTGCTCTAGTCTGGTGCTTGTCAGGTTAGGCTGGAATAAGTTAACTGGAAATGTACCAATTCAGCTTGGAACACTTCAGAATCTTCAAAGATTTCAGCTTCATTTCAATAACTTTACAGGAGAAATACCTGAAAGTTTTGGTAATCTTTCTTCAATCAGGTCTCTTTCATTTGCTGCTAATAATTTCCAAGGTTCCATTCCTGCTGTTCTTGGCAAGTTAAAGACTCTGAATTTTCTTGGGTTGGGTGTGAATCAGTTCAATGGCATGATTCCTAGAGAATTATTTAATCTTTCGTCGATTATAACATTTTCTGTTCCTTATAATCAGCTTGAAGGGATTCTGCCATTAGACTTGGGTTTTAATCTCCCCAACTTGCAAGTACTGAATCTTGGTCATAATTTGCTAACTGGGCCGCTGCCTAATTCGTTATCAAATGCTTCAAATCTTGTTGAATTTGACATTACTGGGAGTAGTTTTACTGGGAAAGTTCCCATAGATTTTGGAGGTTTGCCTAATCTTTGGTGGCTGATTCTTGCTTCTAATCCTCTTGGGATAGGAGAAGCTGGTGATTTACACTTCTTGGATTCTCTAGCTAATTCTAAACAATTAAAAATGCTTGATTTGAGTGACTGCCGGTTTGGAGGTACATTACCTTATTCTGTAACGAACTTATCGACGAATCTAGTGTCCTTGAGGTTGGGTGGTAATGAACTATCAGGTGGACTAAGTGTGGGACTTGAGAACTTGGTTGACTTGACTGAATTACAGTTACAGAAGAATAGATTCACAGGTATAATTCCTGCTGTCTTAGGCAATCTTTCGAAGATTCAGTTGATGGATTTGTCGGAAAATGAGCTTTTTGGATACATTCCCCCCTCACTGTCTATGCTAAGTGAATTATACTCGCTCCACCTCGAAAAAAATCACTTAAATGAAAGCATTCCTAAAAGTTTTGGGAATTTCCAATATTTACAACAGCTGGACCTTTCTCAAAATCATATTACTGGTGCTATACCTGAAAATGTAATGAGTCTTTCATCTCTAACGCTGTCACTGAATCTAGCTTACAACCAATTATCCGGCTCGCTGCCTTCTCAAGTGGGAGGATTGAAAAATCTTGAATATTTGGATGTTTCTGAAAACGAGCTATCGGGTGAAATTCCTAGTAGTATTGGTGGTTGCGTGACTTTAGAACGCCTTAACTTTGCCGGGAATTCTTTTCATGGCCCTATACCTTCTTCGTTTAGTTCTCTGAGAGGTCTAGAGTATTTGAATCTTTCTTGCAACAACTTATCTGGCGAAATTCCTGAATTTCTTCAAAGCCTTTCTTTGAAGAATTTGAATCTGTCTTTCAACCGATTGGAGGGTAAGATACCAATAGAAGGAATCTTTAGGAATGCATCTTCATTCTCTGTGATTGGCAATAATAAGCTTTGTGGGGGTATACCAGATTTGCACTTAGCCACATGCCCAGAGAATAAGTTTGTAAAAAGAAAGCCTCGTAGACATCTTGAGCTCATGATTCCTCTACTTTCTGGGCTTCTGGCACTGGTTTTGATCTTTTCCCTTCTTATTATACGTCGTTTAAGGAAAAAACACGTGGAGACTTCTGCAGAATCTTCATCAGAATTTAGAATGTTTGCTAAAGTTTCTTATGCGTCTCTATATAAAGCCACAGATGGATTTTCTTCAGCAAACTTGGTTGGTTCTGGTAGCTTTGGATCAGTGTATAAAGGAATACTTGAACCAGATGAAAAGCCTGTTGCGGTGAAAGTGTTTCATCTCAATAATCAAGGGAATTTGAAGAGCTTCATGTCTGAATGTAGAACCTTAAGAAACATCAGACATCGAAATGTTGTCAAAATCTATACTTCCTGCTCGACATTTGATTTTTCACGACACGAATTTAAAGCATTAGTTTACGAGTTTATGTCTAATGGAAGTTTGGAGAGTTGGCTCCATGGTAATCCAACAGAGCAAAACAGAGATGAGAATATCAAGATTTTAAGCCTGCGAGAGAGACTAAATATCGCCATAGATGTTTCATCTGCTCTCGATTATCTTCATCATTCTTGCCATGGAAAGATTGTTCATTGTGATCTGAAACCGAGCAATGTTCTTCTCGACGAAAAAATGATAGCTCATGTTGGAGATTTTGGCTTATCAAAGTTCATTCCAGACGCCTCGAGCAAATCTCGTCCAACTAGCAGTTCAGCTGGACCTAGAGGAACTATTGGTTATGCTGCACCAGGTAATGCTAAAATCCCAATTAGTCCTTACTAATTTTTCTTGAAATTCGACTATTTATTTGAAAACATGAAGTAATTTTTTTATCTTACACAGAATATGGCGTTGGAAGCAAGTATACACCAGAAGGAGACGTCTATAGTTTCGGGATTCTTTTGCTGGAGATGTTCACAGGTAAAAGGCCTACAGATGGTTCCTTTAACAATGGAGTGAACCTCCATAGTTACGCTAAAAACGCGCTTCCTGATAGAGTCAAAGAAATTATAGACGTCGCGATAGTTCCAACAAGTGGAAGAGATGAAGAGGAGAGAAACGCCTCAGATTGCGACTGTAATGCAGCGAAAGCTAAGGTAAATCAAGAGGTAGAGTGTTTGATCTCCATTATCAGAATTGGGGTGGCTTGTTCAGTGGAATCGCCTAAACAACGGATGGATATCGCCGATTCTGTAAAGGAACTACAACTGATCCAAGACATTCTTCTTGCATCCACCATGAATGAGTGCTCATCAAGCGGGTAAAACCTCGCTATTTATGTTTTTTTTCCAGCGAAATCTGACAATGTTTTCTGATTCAAAAGATGGGATTGAGCCTTTTTCACTGACTTTATTTGCCTGAATGGTATTAGGAGCCTGAGATTTGGAGGTTCTTCAAGCCATTCGGTCACAAGTAACTGTCCAAACATTTTATGATGGATTATGGCATAATTTTTCGGGTATGAACTTCATCCATCATTCCAATTACATCTTCTGGTAAGCAGTTCGATTCGGTTGCTGTTAATATATCTAGCCGAGTTCTATCGCACCAAGTACATGTTATTTCAAATTACACCAGCAGATCAATCTGTTTTAGCCTTCATATTTGGAAACATTTACTTCATGTTCTTGATGATTTATTTTTTTGAATCTGCAAAATTAAGTCTTTTATTTTCCATCGTCATTACTATCAAAATTATATTATATCAGATATTTTTTTTTTTTAATTTTTTTAGGGGAGGGGGAAGACTCAAACCCGACACCTTTTAGATTGGGAAATAGATGATAACCACTAGGCCAAAGACTTTATTGTCAGATATTATATAAGAGATCGCATAAGCACAATATCCAAGAATCTATGATTCATAATGGGTCCTGTGAGTTATTAATTTTTAAATTTAAGCAAAGCCAAACGATCAGTTTCATTTCCCCGGGGAAACTTCATAGCAGATTCAGTTCCGATATCATCCCAAGAAAAAAAAAAGAGCTTTCTATGTGCAAAAATGCCATTGGTGAGATTTAAGAAACTGAATTATCACAACGAATTAATTGTATTTTTATTCTTGTCTGCTGATTTAATGAAGAGGGAAGACAGATAATTGATTTAATGATCTTGGTCCACTTTTTAGTTGGAACAATGATTCATAAAAATATCGAGAGGCGATGAAGTGTATACTTGATTAAAACTAAATATTATGTTTCGAATCTATCTTTTCTTTAAAAAAAATTAATCAAAGAGAAAAAACCCATATACAGTTCTTCATTTACCCGTCATCTGATCCGAAAAACTGTTGAGCATGAAGTAAATGTCACAATCTTTGTAAAAAATAATAGTTTTTTTACCAAAAATATTACTTGATCCCCAACAGCCAGATGATTGACAAACCCGGTCCATGCACAAAGACACACAAAAATATTCAACCATGATTTGATATTATCAAATCATGGTTGACAAGAATATATATATGCGTTGGTGCATGAACCAGGACCACACCGGTCCATCAAGAATTTCCCCAGCCTTATCGTAGTGCCTTGCAATAATGAAGTTTTCGAGTCTTATAATGTGTTGGAAATGAGAAGTCGGAGCAAAGAGCATGTCCTTATCTCGGGGCATCTGCGCAGTGGCCAGTGGCTTACTCTGCCAACACTAAACACGAGTCCAAATAGGACTTACGATTTGGTTCCGATCCTTTAAATGATAAATCTTGTCAATTTCAACAAGGCCGAGATCCTCATAAAATACGACCAGCGATACACATTCACAACTATAAATACACACATGCTTGTTCAAAAGAGAAAAATCCAAGTCATTCTTAACATTTACCTCATATTTTCTAGCCTACATAATTTTCCATATTAACAATTCTTAACTTAAAGCTTCAAAGGAGCTTCTTTTTCAAATTTTTTTATGTTCATTTGACATAATCTTGTAGTCATCTATTTTAACGAGAATATTGATGCCACCCTACAGGTAGTGCACTGGGAGTGCATCCGTCATTTATGTACAACATATTCTATAGGTGATTATGTAACCTCAAGGCCAGTATTAATCTAACTTATTTTTTAACGCGATAAACTTTGCAAGTCTAAACTACAAATAATTTTAGGATATACTTTAAATAATCTCAAAGGGGCATAACACATTAAATGTAAAGAACCACTCATGGAAAAAATATCTTGAAAGAATAGATTTGGTACATTACTTATTATAAATTAATATTTTCTTCTAAATTTAATAACTGAAACAACTGATTTTCCTTTTAATAATTATTTTTATGTTAATCCTCAAACGCAATAAGTAAATATGAATTTTTTGATACTGTAATTAACCAGACTTGTTGGATTGACGTGATAATCAAATCCATAAATCTATAAGTAATCACTCACTATTTTTTAACTTCCAATGTCATTTTAAAACAGAAAATGGTAAGTAATTATTTTTTAAATTATTTATTGTAATCCATTATTTCGTAATTTATTTTAATTTCATTCTAATATATATATATATATATATATATTCTAATAATATTTCTTTTCACTTTAATTCCGGTTGTAATATATTAAAATAAGAAATTACTGTATAAAAAATTTTCTTTATTATTATTACTATTATCAGAACACATATAATTGTTATGTATTTAATTTTTTTATATTTTCGTTATTCCGTGCATGCTTCGTTAATAAATATTAATGATTTATAATACCCTAGTTATTTGTTTATAGAGTATATTATCTGGATTTTCTTGTATAATAAAATATTTAATTTTGTGTTTGTTAGAAATTGAACCACTGGTTAATTTGTTGAGCCAATAATTCGGTGACCTGTTGATTTGAACGAGTCAATATGTCAAGCCAGGTTTAAAAACTATGCATGCATGTATCATATGCCTTTTTTTATATATATCATAGAAGTGGAACTTTTATCTTTATCATTGTGGCTAAAGGACTTGTGACCCAACTGACATCAGCTCTATTAGGGAGCTCGATGTCTCGATTCGAACATCATCCTTCACCTTCATTCCTCTGTAGTTGTAATAGTTGCTCAAAAAAATAACTTTATGATTGTTGGGGCTGCTGCGGAAAATTCTACATAATTTTGTTTTATTTTAATTATTATTTTCTTGTTTTTTTTTTTGCTACTTCATCGTACCCATTATGTCATCCAAATTAATAACCAGAAAATTTGTGCACGTGATCATCTATATGATAAATCTTTTAATCTACTTAATTATTTGTAAAAAAATTTAAATATCGAGTATGATTAAAATCAATGATAATTTGTTATATATTTTTAAATTCAAAAGTATAGATCAAAATAGGAAAAAAATATCAAAAATATTGATAAATTCAAAGGAATAGATAAGGATAGAGAGATATATTTAGAATGTGAAGGGAAGATGATAATATGGATAGTATACAAATAAATAGTTATTAAAATTAATTGTAAATGTGCATAATATCAGAAAAAATTTAAGTTGCAGAATATAATTTATCAAATTAAGTTTGAATTGTTGAATGGTATTTTCCCATATATTAATTTTATTTTTAAAAAATATATATCTTATATTTTTATGTCACAGTATATATGAAATGAATGTATAGATTACCCAATTTATATTTTGGGTTGATATCCATTTGAAAAAACAAAAATTGAATATCTTTTTGTGAAAGATTAAAAAAAATCGAATAAAAAAACATTATAAAAGTCTATTTTATATGTCCCATCAGACTATCTGTCAGTATTATTAGAATGTGTAAATTCATAATATGTATACAAACTTAAAAAATGTCGAAAATATGATCCACTTCTTTTTTCTTAAGATAAAAAAATGTTTAGTTAATATGTGAAATTTTTTTGGGATATAAATTATTAGCTTTATTTTATAAACGAATCTCTCAAGATAGCGTGAAATGTTTGTATGCGACATAAGTTATACAACAACTAACATATAAATTATTTTAGATCAATTATATTAAATTGATACAACCGTTTTCCCATGATCGCCAATCATTCTTTCCCGATGTCGGCTAAAAATCTTCTTAACTTCAACTACTTAATCTTTATCTTAACCCAGAGAATCACACTCAATCATACTCTTTCATGCAATATTATCTTTTTCGTATGGTACTCTTTATCTTTTCCTCAATTATTCCGCATCGCCGCCAAGAAAGTTCTTAATCCCCTTTTCTTGAGTTCTAAAATCCCATTTCATTTATAATTTGGATTTCATTTTTATTTTTATCGGGTTGAAAATTATGTTATATTCTTTGAGATTTACTTCTCTTAAATCGAGCATATTCTCCACTATCACTTTTGCTTTGATGATTTTGGCTTTACTTTTTGCCGACGCAATTATTTATGATGGAAACAGTGATAATCATCTGTTGCAGACTCAGATTTCAGCAGAAGAGATCAAAGTGAAGTCATTAACTTATGATATTTTTACAGAAACTGATGAAAAATTTGTTCGTCCAGAGAGCAAATTCAAGCCTGGGGAATCGGAATTGTTTGAATCGTCTGATTTGTCAAGTAAGTTTGATTCAAGGGTTAAGAGTTTTTTCCTGAGAAATGAATGCGAAGTTAAGTTCTTCATGACATGGATTGCCCCGGTGGATTCCTATCGAGAGCGGGAGTTTTTCGGGCTGGAGAGCTTATTCCAAACTAATCCCAGAAGCTGTTTGATCATACTGTCAAAAAGTATGGATTCAGTTTATGGGGACAAGATTCTTGAGCCGTTGATCGGGTGCGGTTTTCGGGTCTTAGCAGTAACTCCGGACCTGTAGGATTTATTCAAGAACACTCCTGCTGAATCTTGGTTGAAAGAAATCAATAATGGGAGCAAGGATCCAGGGGAGATTCCTCTAGCACAGAATCTATCAAATTTGATGAGACTTGCTGCTTTATACAAATATGGAGGGGTTTATTTGGACACAGATTTTGTGATCTTGAAAGATCTTTCAGGGTTAAAGAATGTAATCGGAGCACAAAGTGTTGATAAGAAAGGAAACTGGACAAGATTGAATAATGCACTTCTTGTTTTTGACAGAAAACATCCACTAGTGTACATGTTTATGGAGGAATTTGCATTAACATTTGACGGGAATAAATGGGGTCATAATGGGCCTTATTTGGTTACTAGAGTGGTTGATAAGGTGACAAGAGATGAGGGTTTCAAATTTAGAGTCTTGCCACCAATAGCTTTCTACCCGGTGGATTGGACTCGGATATCGGGTTTTTTCGCCCGACCCAATGGTCCAATCTATGTGAAATGGGTCGAGGCCAAGATTCGACAGCTTAACGGGTCAAGTTATGGGGTGCATTTGTGGAATAGGGAAAGTGGTAAATTCAAGATTGAAGAAGGGAGTATCATCGACAGATTGTTGAATGATCATTGTGTCATATGCAGTAGGGGTATGGATACTTCAATTTCTTGAAGGGAATCAGTGGAACCTACACAAAGAATTGTGCAGATTCGTGAACGGTGTAATTAGGATTTTTTTCCCTTTTAAATAGTCAAATAATAATGCCAACCTCAAAGATGATTTTACAACTTTCCAAGTTTGGCTTGGCAAATTCAATTTTCCTTACCTTTTGTACTCCCTTTCCCCAATGTTAAGGTAATAAATATTTCTTTTGTACTTGCATTGAAAATTAAATGCAGATATTTTGTTTGAGTTCTTATTTATATCATATTTTATTTAAGATAATATATATATTAAAACTAACAGAGTATAAGGAGTATCCCAACTCTAATACAAGACTTAAAATACTGCTATGAAACTAAACAAGTTAATAATCTCCACAACAGCCAATCAAAAAAACCAACAAACCAAGCTAGACAAAAACTAAATCAAAATATAACTAAAATTAATGCTTAAACCAGCAAAAGATCTTGTCCTTAGGAAACATCCATCAACCAAACATGAGTCTCTGAACTCTCAAAGCATTCCATATAGATGTGTTTGTAATTGCTTATTCAAAATACTTTTATATTACTTTTGTTTAAAGTTGGAAAAAAGTTGTTTTTAAGCAAAAAAGTATTGAGTGTTTGCTATTAAAGCAAAAAAAAAACAGGTTAATAAACTTCAATTTATTATAAAATTGCCACCAAACAACATAAATCAGTCAAAATCATGTCATGACCTTGTTGACAGCTTCTGCTTTTTTCTGCTTATTTTTAGATAAGCAAAGAAATAAAACATTCAAAAAAAAATTTATTTGAAAAGCTGATAAAGTGATTTGCAAAGCATTTGCAAACACCCACGTAATATCAAAACTTTCTATCACCAATCATAATTCTCAACCTTCTTATAAACTTGAACCTAAATTTGAACCTCCCACATCTCCAAAATCTTATTCTTGGCAATTTTCTGCAAGAAACTGTTCTAATCAATCGTCTCTTAACCCTTCTATCACCAATATCAAAACTTTCTATCACCAATCATAATTCTCAACCTTCTTATAAACTTGAACCTAAATTTGAACCTCCCACATCTCCAAAATCTTATTCTTGGCAATTTTCTGCAAGAAACTGTTCTAATCAATCGTCTCTTAACCCTTCCTTTTCTTCTTCCTCCATGCTGCGAAAACCCATCTTCATTATACACAATCCCTTCTGTAATAACTTCTTGTTCATGATTACCATTTCTTGATCCGAATTTGCCTCCAATTTGCTTCATTCCAGCCCAAGGATCATCATGAATATCGTCATCAGTGTCACTTCCCCACAAAAGAATAGGTTTAATGATCGGAGAAGCACTATAATCCTTTAAATAATTCCCCAAACTAGTATGTTCCATGTCGAATAATCGACCCAACGACGTGCTTCCTTCTTTCATCAAGTCCAACAAGGTGCTGCTCTTTCGAGGGGATGTAAACGAAGACGAATTCATGGCAGCTGCGGAGGAGAATGAAGAGGAAGATGATGAGGAGAAATATTGGGATTTTTGGTATCGTATGATTTGCATGATTCTTGTTTTTTCGAGATTTTGGTCTTCGATTCGACAAGGGTTTTCTTCTTCTTCTTCATATTCTGCTGTTATTTCTGATGCCATTTACGTCTTAAAATGGAATCATGTTCAATGTATGAAAGAGTCAAGAAACTTGAAATCCAAATTACCCACAAAAAGGGGAGGCCGGCCTGCACCTAAAGAACTTAGTTGCATTCGAATGAACGACGTGTTAAAAAAAAAGTTTGATTTAATTAATATACTATAATATTAAAGAATGATTAAAGATAGTAATTTAGTTTATAATATGGCAAGTGATTAAGGTCTAGTCGATATTTCATTGTATTTAATTAAATAATGGAGTAGTATCAATTATTATTATTTAGGCATGCTTATCATGATTCGTGTCCGCTAGAAGATGAATATTTCTTTTTTTTTATTATTTTTGTTAGATTTATAGGATTATAAATCCTCTACAAGATGAAATTCACTCGGGAAGTTCAGAGTTTTTGGATTAGGAAGACTCTGTTTAACCATGCTAGACAGAATGAAGTTCACCATATGTAGCATAGGAAAAAAAACCCGACTTATATAAACGTGAAAATAAATATTTTTGATGAGATTATAACAAGTAAGTTGCTGACATAATATAATTGAAGGTGAAACAAAGAAATTTTATTAGAAAATTAAACTAGTAATTTTTTTTTCCCAATTCCAAAAATTGACCAACACGATTTAAAGATGCAAACAAGAAAATAGACCCACACACATGAAACAAACAAAGTGATCCCTGTTTTGGCCACCCCCTTTTTTGTTGTTTTATTTGTCCTCTTTGTTTTTATTCTGGTGTTTCACAAAGAGAGATTATTTAGGGGAAATTACAAGGAAGTGGAAAACATAATTTACTTAAGTCTCGAGAAAAAATAATAGTGTAGAAAAATACATGTAGGATAAACTTTTACTAAAATATGTCAAATTTCAAACTTTCAAATCAATTTGGTGCTTTATTTTGACTCTTTTACCCCTCAATGGTTTGGTGAGTCGCATTCTACCCCCTAAACTTTTGTTTTATTTATAAAGAAGTCTCTATATAATATTTAATTATCTGTTATATCCTTACACTTATAAAAAAGTGGCATTTAACTTTATATTTTTACAAGTCCCCGTTTTTTGTGATCGTTTGGCACAAAATGATATCAGAGCCTAGGTTTATTCTGGAAATACTATAATAATATATTGAATATTAATTCGTAACCTATACGGAGGAGACAATTCAAGATATTATGGACCCGAACGAATGTTCGAAGTGTCATTCTTACAGGTGGTACTTCCAAAAATTGGAAGCACTAAATCAAGAGCATATGACAGAAGCTCAACACTTCAACAATGGAAACTATTACGGGAAACAAGATCATGCACACCTGGCATATCCCATTACAAGAAACTCGAAAGGATGGCTAAGAGGCTCCATCAAGTGAACCTCAAACTACAGTTCGAGTTAGCCAAACTTCAGGAAGATGGTCATCATGAACATTAAGATGTGGTTCCAGCCACCAATGATCCAACAGGTCTAGGCCAGATGATTAGGATAGGAGAACCAACCTTCCGAGAAATCGAACCAGATTCTTCTAAGATATCCCAAGATCTTAGAGAAATCCAGAAGACAATGCAGCGTTACAGCTACCTACAGTACCATGTCCCTACACTGATCCATCAGATTCAGAGTCAGATGGAGATTATGATTAAACATCAGGAGGAAATTCTTAGAAACCTTCAAGATGTTCAAATCCGAGTCAAGGAGTTGAATCAAGACCAAGTCCTATAGGGAGAAGAAACGGAGGATGGTTACCGCCGTCCTATGGAGCATAACCCCTTTTACACTAAAAAGGAGCAGAGGAGGTCCGAAGACATTTGATGGAGATTGAAAAATGATTGCAGTCCTACAAGAAGAGCCCATACTTCCCACAAAGTAATTGAAAGAATCAACCTGGAAGATCTGTGAGATCTTGCTGATTCGTTTGCGGGATTAAATCTCGTAGAATTTAAGACGGGGGAGCTTGTACCAAGACCTCCACCACAAGAGAGTTTCGGGTAAACAATCCACCCGAAGGTGATCAAAGTATGCCGCACAGGGAAGATTTCACCTCAGCAATTTTGGATCCCCTAGTTGGAACAAGGAACCGTTCTCGCATGCCAAATATACATCAAAGGCCTTACAGAAAATCGCAGTTAGATCCAATCCATCCATATGGACTTATGCTCAACATGTGAGAAGTGTCGTTTTTACACTTATTTAGATATGATTTTCTAATGATTTTCGTATTGATTCATGGACGATTTTACGCTTTTTGGTATATATTTGTATGTTTCAGGAATCAATGTTGAAATTCATAAAAGTAGAGAAAATGAGCCAAAAATGATGAAAAAGGACCAAACCGAACGAACGCGTCGAAGACGGGAAATGAAGAAGAAAAAATAAAAAAAAAATAAAAAACAAAGCTCGATCGATCGAGAAACCATCTCGATTGATTGAGTCATCCAGCAAGTTTGCTCGATCGATCGAGCAATCTGCTCGATCGATCGGTCGGAAGAATTTCCTGAAATAAATTCCTTATAGAGTTTGTATCCAATAAGGAAGTGCATAATTCCATCCTTCTATATATTAAACACAAAAAATCAGATTAAAGAACCACTTTTACACCCTAGGAAGGGCCTCCATTCATCCATACTCCATATCACCATCATCCACCATCACCTCTTCATCCTAGGAATTGGAACAAGCCAATAAGAGAATCGATGAGCACGATCGAGAAAGAAGCGAGAGGAAGGATCGAGAATCAACGAACGGAGTCGACTTGGGAGCTTGCTTTTACTTTTCTCTTTTAGTTTTGAATTATTATTGGAATTAATGTGTTTTGGATGATTGAGAAATATCTTAAACATTTTTTGTCCTTTAATATTATTGATTGATTGAATTCATACATCTTCTATGTGCATGTGTTATTGTTCTTAATGCTTTTGAAGGACTGATCCCCTTTGAATGATAATTTATTATAATTGAGATCGAGAGATAAAATTATAATACGATATAGTAATGCATGCTGTGTGTTAAAGATTAGATCGAGAGATAAAATCACATACGAGTGATAGCTTTGGGTTTTTTAATCTAAAGCTCGTGGTTTCCGTAAAGCATATTCAATATTGAATTGTTAATTAAGTGAACGAGAGTTACTTGTTGCAATTTGATGTTAGGTTTAATATAGCTCGAGAGAGTATATTGAATAAATTCGAAAACCCGTCACCTTAGAGATGTATGGATAAAAGAATTGTAAGCGTTTGGTTAGGTGAATTATTATATTGATAATTCTTTCTTGTGGACTTTTCTCGTGATCGTCGATTGTTTTGGTTGGATTAGAGTAGTTTAATTTAGTTATTAGTTAGTTTATTAATTAATTATCGCAGGTTTAATATAGTTTAAAGAAGTCTTATTTGGTAATTGCTTGTTAGTCCCTGTGGGATCGACAATCCATACTTTTCATATCATTATACTAAAACTTGACACCGTGCACTTGCGGTATATAATCGCTAATTTGATATTTTATTGTTTAAATAAATCGCAATCAAGTTTTTGGCGCCGTTGCCGGGGATTAACTTTAGTAATATCATACTAGGTTCTTTGACTATAATTTACCATTTTTGTTTATTTCTTTCGGAAAAAAAAAAATTTATTTTGTTTTTGTTTTATTTGTCTTATGAGGTACTTGGAGATGCTACATCAACAAGCCTTCACAAGCTTTGCCCAACAACGTTCCGAGCCGTTCTACGCTGTTTGGGAGAGATTCAACAACTTAGCAAACACATTCCGGTATCATGAATTTTTGAACTATACTCTTTTTCAATGTTTCTACAATGGATTGGATGTGGAAATACAAGGATGGATATTGAAAGGAGCTTTGGCAACAGGGAGTCCCCTCTGTGATAGAGATGAAGACACTGTATTGCACTTGTTCAATGATATGACGAACTTCGATTATCACTGGTACTGTGATCATTCACTACAAGGTTGAAGTCACCAATACCCACCGGAGCCTCACTACCCTCATCTTATAAACCAACCATTCGAGCATCTTGGAGAGAAGAGAGATAGTTCTGCAGATGTGATGCCCGAGAATTAATGGTGTTAATCCCGGAGTGGTAATGATCCTTAATGGATTTTAATTATGGCAATTATGAATTAATTACGGAATTGGGACTCCCGAGGATTTTAAATCCGGTATTTGGGGTCGTTGGATCCAAAGGTTGAGATTGTATTCTCATCGTGGTGAAAAACCTTGGAATTGGGTTTTGGTGGTATCTGGGGTCCGGGGTACTTTGTATTGGGACTGTTATAGGGATTTGAGAATTAGAGAGAGAGTCTTGAAAACAGATGATTTTTAATGAATCATGATGTATTTGTGGAGGAATTGGTATTTTAGAGCCTTGGTACTATATTTACCAAGTGGACTCGGTATTTCGTCATTTTTCACGATATCTCTCTCTCTCTCTTTCTCTCTCCACGCTCAAACCCCTCTCCCCCCAAACCCCTTTCTTTTCCTTTGGAGGAAAAATGGCCGGAAGCTCGATTTAGGAGCCGGATTTCTCAAAGAAAAGCAGGTATTCTCCTTCCCCTCGCCTTCTTCTTCGGTTTGATAGTAATATTGTGCATTTTGGTTGAGTATAGTGTTGGGCTTGGAAATTTGGGATTTTTGGTAAAAATTCAAAGTTGAGTTTTTAGTGTTTTTTTTTTTTTGGTTATAAATTGTGTAGTGGAAGTGTTGAAGGAGTTAGGGGTGTTGGTTTTGAGTTTGGGTGTCAAAAACACCATTAAAGCTTGAATTTTTCGGAAACCTGCAGGTCGCGATCGATCGCGACATTAAACTGAAATTTTTGGGAAGACGAACAGTGCGGCGATCGATCGCTAAGTTTCAGCGATCGATCATGAGGTGTCTGGCGATCGATCTCCAAGACTTGGAGATCGATCGTGAGATGGTTCTGCTTGGCAGTAGAGTTGCGCGATCAATCGCGCGTGTTTGGCGATCCATCGCTGCTTGCTGAATAGTGTTCTTTTCACTATTTGTTTTAAAACATGGAGTTTTGGATTTGGGGTTTAAATAGCTGGTTTCCGGGGCATTGTTTACATTCCAATGGGAATGCTATATTTTGAAATTGGAGTGGTTGGAGCCAAATTTTAATTAAGTTATGGAATTACTCGATTTAGTAATTGGCTAACCTTTGAACACATAAATTGGAATATTTTGGGTATTATGCATGCTTAATCGGGGTCTTTTAAAATGGTTAATCGTCATGGATTGACGATAGGTTTGGTGTGAACTTGCTTGAGCACGTGGTTGCATGCTTGTGTTTAATTGCGAGTTATTTATGTGTTTAGCACGTAATTCATCGGGTCACGGGACTCAAAGAAGGTTTGATTCGGTCTACGGAATCATAAGGTACGTATGATGTACGAGCATATTTTTAATATTTTATTGCAATTGTGGTGCATGATATAATATGATTGTGACAAATCGATGGATATTATGAAAAGTATGGTGCCACTATGGAGCGAGCAATATTTAGGATGTCGTCGCTACGGAGCGAACATCGATAGGATGCCGCCGCTGTTGAGCGTGCGTGGTAATTGAACTATGGCTTTAATGTTTAGATACGTGGGATATCTATTAGCCATTTGTCTTTGGTGTGGATTCTATTAATGTGATATCCCCGAAATAATTATATGCAAATTGGGCATTAATTATGTTTATGTGATTATTTATGGTGTTAATTAATTTAGTGTTGGAATTATTTAATCTTGGTGAAATGCTTAGTCACATGGTATGCGTGACCCGGTGGTGCATTTCAGGGTGCATGTTATGCATGTTGGGGAATTGGGGGTTATCATTGTTTTATTGTGATTATTGATAATTATATGGTCAAGCATGGATTTAATTAGAATTTTGGTGCATTTTGGTAAAATGCTTATAAAATATCATGTTGGGGTATTTTATACATCATGTTAATTAATGGGGTACATGTTTACTTATAACCCCTTATTACCCCATTTTACCCACCACTTTACCAATTCCCCCCAAATCATTCCTCCAAACCCTATTCCCTTCCATTTTCGAGTTTGACTTCAAAGTGGAGGAGAAATCCTTACAAAAGCTTTGTTTGTGAGATTATTGGTAGGATTTGGAGTCCTTTTGAGGTATGGATACCTCATTGGTGTTTTAATGGTGTTTGGTTTGGATTTGAAATGGTTTTGGTTGTTTTAAAATGGGTTTGATTTGGGTTGGTATTATTTTTGGTTGGGTGTTGGATTTTTGGTGTTATTAGTGTTTATATTGAAGGTTTATGGTGTTTTGATGTTGTTGTTGGATTTGTATTTGAGTTGGAATGGATTGGGAAGGTATAAGGTTGAAAAATGGTGATTTTTCATGTTGCAGGTCGCGGCGATCGATCGCCCAAAACGGAGCGATTGATCGCGCGCAGGCAGTGGCAAAATATAGCACTTGGCGATCGATCGCCACTTTTGGGCGATCGATCGGTGGAGTTGGCGATCGATCGCGCCAAATGTGGCGATCGATCGCCGAGGGCAGAAAATTTTGGCATCGGGCAGAGTGATCTCGCGATCGATCGGGGCCTCGCGGCGATCGATCGCGAGACACAGAAAAATGTGTTTTTGGATTATTTTGTGGAATTTTTGGATATTGGACTATTATTGGCTCCTAATATTGGTTTGTGTGAATGTGTAGAACCATCCCATGTGGCCACATAGCCTAGGAGATAAAGTCCACAACGCAACACGTTTTGGAACTAAGGTACGTAGTGAGACGTACGAGCATCGGACGGTAAAACGTATTTATTACGCTTTGAATTGGTTATGCATTATGGTTGCATACATGGTCTTAGTTATGCATTATGGTTGCATACATGGTTTGGATATGCATTATGGTTGCATGTGTATATTGGATGCATTGGTGCATGTGATTGTGAGTCGAGATTATATTCCAGTGATGAAGAATACTTGCCGCCTTCATGTCGAAGCGATGATAGAATACTTGCCGCTGTCATATTATAGCGATGAAGAATATTTGCTGCAAATATGTCGAAGCGAAGGATCATGCCGCTGTCATATTACTATTGCGAGGGATATTATACCGCTAATATGTCGAAGCGAGGGGTATTAATGCCGCTGTCATGTAAACGCGAGGGGTATTATGCCACTGATATCATAAGACTGGAAATGGCCATTGGTGTAAGGGGGCCCCCGTGCCCTTAACCCACAATTAGTGCAATAAGCCATGCATTTGGTGCATACAATCACGTGTAAATGGAAACTATATGTAAACGTGGTACACCATACCACCTATAAAATTTCTTGCTTCACTTATTCCATTTCATGCAATATCCGATTCCCTAGATTAAGACCATTTAATACATCATGCACCTAACACACTAATCACAATCTCAATTCATCTAGCAATTCCCTAGTTAATTGCTCACACACATGAATGAAAGGAGAAAGGTCCTTGCCTTTTTATACAACCCATATACACATAATTATTGCTTACACACGAGCATCGAATAAACCTATGTGTACGTAATGTATAAGAAAGGGCATACACAATATCCAGCTCCTCATGAGCTCCGGTGCCTCGATCCTGGAATCACCTCCAATCCATAGCTCGATCACAGCTCCAGAGCTACCATTGTACCTGTTTCACCTGCCTCAATAGAGACATCCACCACACGGGGTGAGCATACCAATACCACCAAACCAATAATCACAATTATATAATTCGTAAATTACAACAATGTAATTGCCAAGAATTTAAATGATACTCCCTGGATGGCATCATCCTCATCCGGGATCCCACTGTATTGTCCCTGTTCTCAAAACAACCAAAATCATCAAATTCCAAATATCCAGTTAATCATTATACTGATTAACTATGTCCCTCATCCAATTCAATATCAATAGGGAAATAAATACAGATATCCTAGATATCTAGTCAAAAGCCACATTTCCTCGCTCACTCAAAAGTAGCGGCATCACTTACCGATGTTCGCTCCATAGCGACCACATCACGACAATTGCTCGCTCCAAACCGGCACCATACATTACATAAGACCAGTCAACATAACACAACCCAGTCCCGTTTCCATTAACCAATTTATGCAAGACACAATATACTAAGCATCAACTAATAACCCTTACCATTCATCTATCTCATGCACAATAATTGCAATAATATAATTAAGGTCATGCTCGTACGTTACACATACCTTATGTTCCCGTAGTTCGAATCCAAACATTGCCTCAGTCCCGAGGTCCGATGGAGGAATGTGCTAAACACAATTCAATAACTCATAATCAATGAGTAATCCCAAATCATATGCACAAGCATGAAATCCGACCCCAATCATCCCAACACGATGATTAAGTAGTAAATGGTAGGTAACCACTCCTCAAAACCAGAGGGAGGACCCAAAAATAACATTTCCAAAAATCGCCCTACCGATCGATCGGTCACCAATACCGATCGATCGGTAACTGTTCACAAAAACAATTTAAGCCACGGCTTTGCACCGATCGATCGGTCCAAGCTACCGATCGATCGCTAGCCACCCACCGATCGATCGGTCGTTCTTACCGATCGATCGCTAAAGATCGAAATAAACGCCCAACGTTACGCACATGCATCGATCGATCGGTCGCTGTGCGAACCCGAAAATCACCATTTTTAAAAGCTTGAAAACCTCCATCAAACAAACCCAAACTTCCACAAACTCGAAAATAACCAAAAACAAACACCCTAGTACACCCAACAAGGTTTAAAAACCAATTTAAAACAAAACCCATAAGATTTCAAGATTTTACAAAATCTCTCAAAACCTAAATCAACCCTAAGCTCAACCAAACACCTCCAAAATACAATCAACACGAAGATAAAAGCGAGGGGAAGGAGATTACCAAATCATCTTCGTGAAATTCCGGCTCCCGAGCCAAGCTTCAAGCCATTTCTTCCATGGGAGAAAAGAAGGGGTTTGGGTGGAGAGGAGGCGTGGGAGAGAGAGAGAGAAGAGAGGGGAGGATTTTCGTATAATGACGAAATACCGAGTCCCCTTGGTATATATAGCAAAAATGCTCCAAAATAACAATACCCTCACAAATACATCATGATTCATCAAAAATCATCTGTTTTCAAAAACTCTCTCTCCAATATCAAATCTCCATACCAGCCCCAACATAAAGCACCCCGGACTCCAAGTCCCACCAAAAACCCAACTCATAGGTTTTCCACCAAAATGAGAATACAATCTCAACCTTTGGATCCAACGATCCCAAAAGCCCGATTTAACAACCTCGGGAGACCCAAAACGACAATTAATTCCTAATTGCCACAATTAAAAATCCATTAAGGATTATTGCCACACCGGGATTAATACCCATAATTCCCGGACATCACAATTTTTCCCCACTAATAAAATTTCGTCCCCGAAATTTGCACTGGTGTACTCCACGTAACACCAAGGCTACACAAAACAAAACAAACCAGAACCCCGATTCTGGACCACATCAGAATCGAATTATCAACTGCGAGGGCATCAATCTCGCACCAAGCTCTAAAATAGAGCAACCCTCCAAAATCAATATAAAACCCAAAAGATAACAACATACCTCGATGCGAGTCATCCCAGAAGTAGGTCTACAACGACTTCAAATTAACCATGTCTTCCTTGGTTATGACATAGATATCTCCCCAAGATATTTCCATCACTTGCCCACGATGCTTAACACGCATCGTCATGATGGGGACTACCAACATACAACAGTATACTCACAGTAAACCCGGTTTTCGCTTTCCACCCCCCATCTCCTCTAAAGGAGTAGTTGCACCACTGGTAACACGGATCGAGTAACCCACGGTCACCAATCCACACAAAACACATCTCAGAAGATGTTTACACCGGTGTGTTCCAAGAAATCACATCTTGGTCCAAACACACCATCGAGACTCCACAAGGTCTCAAATTCCACAGAGGTCATGCAAGACAATCCATTGCATTCCCGCCACACGTGTCAACCACGACACTAAACAAATCTGAATTCTGGTCATCCCTCGCTTATCCTAGGATTCAACAATCCTAACACAGGGAGGCTATCGAACTAACCAGCAAGAATTACCATGATCCCAAAACACGACAATCCCTCCTCAGGGGAAATCAACCAGACCTCACGATTATCCCTCAGAATACATCGTGCTATTGAGATTTACCAATCTAAAGATCCCACAATCTATCACCAGAGATTGCCAAACCAAGTGTACTAGTCCGATGCTCGACAAGCTTTAACAAAAGTTGGCAGTCGTATACCGACACCGGCATACACGCCCAAGTACCAACACCACATGCATACTCGATGCAACAAACTCGGGTATCTCTAAATATGCCCAAAGTCTCAAAACCAACTATCAATCCCCCGCTATACTCACCCCACGGGGAATAATGATTGACAGACCAACGACCAATGGTGTGATTCCAACAATCAACACCACACAACACTCAACGAATCTATTCAAGATTCCCAATAAGTATACCAATACCTCTTTCCTCACAAGGAAAGTGTCATGCTCCCATGACCCACCAACCTCGAACCACCGTTCGGAAAACATGGATATGTTTATACCAAAACATACTCCAGAACCAAAATACGCAACTGGTTCAGAATAGTGCATCAAAGCCACTATTACCAAAACAAAACCCGTATACGCCATGTATACTCAAACTACAGACGTTCAGTACCAATGCCGTAGTACTTCAAAACCTCGAGCACTACCCCGAAGACATCTCCTCGAACGTCTCACCAGAAGTATGAAACCATCACATAGTCCAACACTAGTAGGGCTTACCCCGGTTGATTCACAATCAACCCTCAACCAATACCAGCTGTCTCCATGACAGCACAATCCAAATCTCTCCAAGAGATATAAACAATATAGTAGTGTCACCCCACTAACTATATCTCACAAACCATTGTGCTTCCATTGCATGCCATATGCAAAAATGC
The DNA here is from genome assembly GCA_907163345.1 of Haberlea rhodopensis. Lineage (NCBI taxonomy): Eukaryota > Viridiplantae > Streptophyta > Magnoliopsida > Lamiales > Gesneriaceae > Haberlea > Haberlea rhodopensis. The sequence goes on from CAJQUN010000403.1 coordinate 174,002, forward strand.
TCAACCAGAGCTAACAACGACAGGTTTGCACTCACGTTGATATTCCTAACCAATTGAGCTGCCCCAAAACAAGTCCCTCGAAACATTCGACATATAAAACGTCTCCGTGAGGTAGTCCCTGCCCCAAACATCAGGCCACAAGGAGGCTACAAAAGTCTACCATACCCCTCATCGTATCACCATACGATTCTCCCAGCTCGAATCCAACGAGCAGTAAAATGGCTAACACAAGCACACCAAAGCACTGCAACAATACCTGGCTAACGATTCGTTGGTCCCATAGGTTTATACCAACTTATCAACGCATCACACGTTCCATCCCGGTATACCATACCGTCACACCCATTAGAGTAGTGGGTCATCACCCAATATTTCTCTAATACTAATGCACAAAGTACATCCCGGTGTCCTTGCTCAACCACTAAGCCATCCTAATCCATTAGAACCTATCCCACACCCTCAAGGGTGGGCGTGACCATGTCCACCACACATCACATCGACAAAGCGAGTAGTTTCCTCAACGACTACTCCTATCACCAATCACTTGGCCAAAGACCGTCCCGACGAGTACACCTAAAGGTACCACTACTCATAACATAAATACTTCAACACACGCTGCGGTATACACACATGTATAGCACATCCAGCCCTTGATCGAGCAAACTTGCTCGGCATAAGGGTCACGTCAACCGGTAACGTAGGCACCACCTTGTGCCCAACATCGGCACCTCAAAATATACCACAAAAAAAACGTCTATACAATCGTATTATTTAACGCTACGACGTTACTCGTACATAAAACATCCACTATGCCGTCATCTCATGACGGTAATGCCGACACATGACATTCAATTCATTGTCAACTAGTGACGGTACATGGCAACATACAACAACTACAACTTCATCGTCAACCGTGACGATACATGCCAAAACACATAATACTCAATACAACAACGCCAACCCGTGACGGCACATGCCAAAACACATGGCATCTAAAACAAGACTAAAGAACAGTAATATACCTCCATTCCTTGCTAACAAAGTAGCGGTCTACCTGTCTCCGTTGTTCAATAGCAATATGCAATCAGCACCCATCGCTCGAGGACGGCATAATCCTGTGCTGTGTACCTAGCGGCATAATCCATCGCTACAAAATTGACGGCATGATCCCTCATCACACAGTCAGCAACATGAGCCTTGCTATGCACATCCGGGTACGAACCTGTAAGTAATCCAACAAGCATACAACGCATCCTAATTAAAAATTTTTGATTACTCGAACCGCGGATCTATACAAAGTGGTCATATCGGAATAGAGATAATAAGAGTCTCACCCTTGTAGCGTGTTTGAGCAGAATCCACGAAGCACCACGTCCAACGAATTCCGAGTCACGAGCAACACCTCCAAGGTCTTGCCTCTACGGTATCCACACGATCAAATCGAACAAGGGATAGTTTAAGAACAAAGTGCTAGATTTATTCTTAAACAAACAAAACCTCACGGTTACTATAACCGATCGACGTTGGCCGTGAAGATCAAGGCGGCGGTGGCCGTGAGCTTCAATGTCGGCGGCCGAGAGTCTTAGGTTTGTAGGTTTTATGAATTGTAGGATTAATCTAATTAATCACCTTGTTATCATATATATATTGGATTTAATTAAAGGTTCAAGACTTTCTTAAAGCTTCATGGGCCCAAACCCATGATTTAATTAAATCCTTATAATCATTTAATTAAGACTCTTCTTAATTAATTAATTCATCCAATGAATTTAATTCCCTTTATTGATTTAATCTTTTGTGCGACCCGATAGGATCTTATAATGTTGGCAGTGACATAATATCTCATTTTATGTCACAAGCAATGAGCGGTATCTAGCAACACATCAAGGCTACCCAAATTACTAGAATGTCATTGACTCGACATAACCTTAGATCTTGTGATAATATTAACCATGTAACTTAATCCCTTTGTCCATGTGTTTAGATTGAACACGAGTCATGGAATAGTCATACTCGTATATTCAATCTCTATTTCTTGATCCCCAAGTAGAACTAGAATACACGAATAAGCTCGATATCACATATCGACTCATTCGAGCACGTCCATGCATTTTAGTCTTACTTGATCAAGGGCCCAAACACTTCTCCTGTTATATAGGAGGGACAAATCCTATCTTGATCAATCAACATCCCTCTACATAATTCGTAGTGTATCCAATAGTTGCCTTTATAGTTTACCCTGTTACAGGTAACGTTTGACAATATCAAGATACATAACTCCTTATGTTGGGATCTCTGATGATCTCAAGTCGTAAGGATTACATACATTATTATCACTATGAGAATTGCTTATGACACTCATATAACTATCCATGTTGCATTCTCATGGTGGGTCTGTCCAGTACATTGTTCTCTAACATGTACCCATGTGTTGATTTGATATCTCATATCCATGAACAATTCATCAATCAAAACATACTAGTCTCAATGTATTATCATTATCCTTATTTATGATAATACTTGACTAGGGACAATCTTTAAGAATAATACAATATTATTCTAAGGACATTCACTTATATACCAATTCATATTGCACAGATATTTGAATAATATATAATAATGATTTGCCATTTATAAAATCATAATACATTGTATGTCATAAACAATCATCTAATGACATGTCTTAGGGCATATCCCAACAAATCTCCCACTTGCACTAAGACCAATCAGACATATACTTAATGCCTAGAGATCTAGTATGACGATCATGCTTCTGCTGTGATAGTGGCTTCGTCAATGGGTCAGATACATTATCATCTGTTGGTACTTTGCATATTTTAACATCTCCCCTTTCAACGATTTCTCGAATTAAATGAAAGTGCCGAAGTATGTGCTTGGATCTTTGGTGAGATCTAGGTTCCCTAGCCAATGCGATCGCTCCATTGTTGTCACAATAGAGTTCTATCAGATCCTTAATGCTAGGCACCACTCCAAGTTCAGAAATGAACTTCCTGATCCAAACATCTTCCTTTGCTGCATCTGAGGCAGCAATGTACTCAGCTTCCGTTGTATAATCGGCTACTGTCTCTTGCTTTGAACTCTTCCAGCTCACAGCACCTCCATTTAGGCAATACACATATCCTGATTGCGATCGAAAATCATCTTTGTCCGTTTGGAAACTTGCATCAGTGTAACCAATTACATTGAGCTCTTCCTCACCTCCATAAATCAAGAATGTATCCTTAGTTCTTCTCAAGTACTTCAGGATGTTCTTGACTGCAATCCAGTGACTTTCACCTGGATCAACTTGATATATGTTCGTCATGCTAAAAGCATACGAGACATCGGGACGAGTACATATCATGGCATACATGATAGATCCAATAGCTGACGCATATGGAATCTTACTCATGCGTTGTCTCTCATATGGTGTTGAAGGACACTGATCCTTCGAGATGTATTCCATGTGTCATAGGCACGAATCCTTTCTTAGATTCTTGCATGCTAAACTTTGCACTTTGTCTATGTATGTACTTTGACTTAGGCCAAGTAATCTTCTCGATCTATCTCTATAGATCTTGATTCCTAATACATAGGTGGCTTCACCCAAGTCTTTCATAGAAAGCAATTCCCTAGCCAAATCTTTACAGATTGTAAGGCAGGGATATCATTCCAAATTAGAAGTATGTCATCTACATACAATATTAGGAAGATAATTATGCTCCCACTGACCTTCTTGTAGACACAAGGTTCATCTACGTTTTTGATGAAACCAAACTCTTTGACTGCATCATCAAAACGAAGATTCCAACTCCGAGAAGCTTGCTTCAATCCATAAATGGATCGTTGTAGCTTGCATATCTTTCCAGCATCCTTTGGATCGCCAAAACCCTCGGGCTGTGTCATGTACACATCCTCAAGTAGATTTCCATTAAGGAAAGCTGTTTTGACATCCATCTGCCAGATTTCATAATCATGAAATGCAGCTATTGCAAGTAAGATCCTAATGGATTTAATCATGGCAACTGGTGAAGAAGTTTCATCATAGTCAATACCATGAATTTGTTTGAAACCTTTAGCAACCAGTCGACTTTTATAGGTTTGTACATTACCATCCATGTCGGTCTTCTTCTTGAAAATCCATTTGCACCCTATGGGTTTCACCCCTTCAGGCGGGTCAACCAAAGTCCATACTTGGTTTGCATACATGGATTCCATCTCAGATTTCATGGCCTCTTGTCATTTCTCAGAATCAGTGCCCATTATAGCTTGTTGATAAGATGACGGCTCATCCTCATCAATAAGTAGTAAATCACCTTGTTGAGTCACAAGAAATCCATATCTCTGTGGCTCCCGGTGTTCTCTTACAGACCTACGCTGGGCTTGTGTCTCTTGAGCAGGCACTTTATCCACAACAGCTTGTGGTGTCTGCTCTGTTTCCATCTCAATATCATGTTCAATGTTTTCTTGTGGTTGAACTTCACTAAGTTCTACTTGTCTCCCACTGGTTTTTCTAGAAATTAATTCTCTTTCAAGAAAGACACCAGTCCGAGCAACAACCACTTTGTTCTCGGTGGGATAATAGAAATAGTATCCTTTCGTTTCCTTAGGATACCTCACAAATAAACACTTATCAGATTTGGGTCCAAGTTTGTTAGAGACGTGACGTCTCACGAAAGCCTCGCAACCCCAAATCTTCATAAAAGACATACTAGGACGCTTCCCAGTCCATATCTCATATGGTGTCTTTTCCACTGATTTAGATGGAACACGGTTCAGTATGAATATTGCTGTTTCTAAAGCATGTCCCCAAAAGGATATCGGAAGATCTGCATGACTCATCATTGATCTAACCATGTCCAACAAGGTTCGATTTCTCCTCTCAGATACACCATTCCATTGTGGAGTATACAGAGGAGTGAGTTGTGGGACTATCCCATACTCCTTTAGATAGTCATGAAACTATTGGCTTAAGTATTCACCTCCTCGATCTGATAGAAGGATTTTGATACTTTTGCCAAGTTGGTTTTGTACTTCATTCTTGAAATCTTTGAACTTTTCAAAGGTTTCGTGCTTATGTTTCATTAGGTACACATACCCATATCTACTGAAGTCATCAGTAAATGTAACGAAGTATTGAAAACCACCTCTAGAATGTGTGCTTATTGGTCCACATACATCACTATGTATTAGTCCCAATAAAACATTTGCCCTTTCAACATGTCCCTTGAATGGGCTTTAGTCATCTTGCCCATTAAACAAGATTCGCATGTTTCATATGATTCAAAATCAAATGAATCTAATGCTCCATCCTTATGAAGTTTCGATATGCGGTTCTCGTTTATATGGCCCAAGCGACAATGCCAGAGATAAGTTGGATTAGAATCATTATTCTTAATCTTTGTATTAATGTTATAGACATGCATATCTAGATTTAATATATAAAGACCATTAATCATTTGTGCACTTGCATAAAACATATCATTTGAATAAATAGAACAACAGTTGTCCTTTATCATAAATGAAAATCCACACTTGTCCAAACAAGAAATAGAAATAATGTTTTTGGTAATAGACGGCACAAAATTACAGTCTTTCAAAATCAATGATAAACCAGAAGGCAAAGATAAATGGTAATCTGCTATAGCTAATGCAGCAACTCTTGCTCCATTTCCAACTCGAAGATCAACTTCGCCTTTCGCCAACGTCCTACTCCTTTTGAGATCCTGCACATTTACACAAATGTGAGATCCACATCCAGTATCTAATACCCAAGATGAAGAAGTAGATAAATTGAATTCTATAACAAAAATACCTGAATTGGAAGTCACACTTCCCTTTGTCTTCTTAAGATCTTCCAGATATACTTTGCAGTTCCTTTTCCAATGACCGGTCTCACCGCAATGGAAACAGTTCCCTTCCTTTGCCACTCCTCCCTTGGGTTTTAGTGCAGAAGCATGTGGCTTAGACTTAACAAGGACCTTCTTGTTCTTCTTGAAGCTCTTAGCTTTAGTCTTTCCTTTGCTCTTATTCACAATAAGAACATTTGTAGGCTTAGACTTCTTGCTATTTGCTTCAAAAGTTCTAAGCATGCCAAGTAACTGTGGTAGAGTCTTTTCAATTTCAATCATATTGTAATTTAAGACAAATTGACTGAAGCTTTTGGCAACGATTGCAAGATCACGTCAGTGGCCAACTCTTGGTCCAAAGGAAAACCCAGCTTCTCCAGATTCTCAATATACCCAATCATCTTGAGTACATGAGTTCCAACTAGACTTCCTTCTACCATTCTACACTGGAACAACACTTTAGAGACGTCATACCTCTCTTGTCTTGCTTGTTGTTGGTACAGTTGCTTTAGATGCTCGATCATATCGAATGCCTCCATTTCCTCATGTTGCTTCTGAAGCTCAGAGTTCATGGTGGCAAGCATAAGGCACCCAACATCAATTGCGTCATTTTGATGCTTCTTGTAAGCATCTTTATCGGCTTTAGCAGCCGTCAAGGGAGGTTCCTCAGCAGGTAAGGGTTCCTCTAGGACATATTGCTTCTTTTCTTGCTTGAGGACAATCCTCAAATTCCTATACCAGTCTAGGAAATTTGTCCCATTAAGTTTGTCCTTCTCAAGGACCGATCGCAATGATAATGTGCTTGTGACGTTGTTAGTTGCCATGGATATCTACAATATAAGTATGCAAAATAAGTTTATGATTTTAATCATTTAATATGGTCTTATATTAAATGACACTCCCACTATTTTGTTTAAAATTATCAACCCTCAAAAACTATAGTGGGCCAAGATCCATATTTCACTTAATCTTGAGTTAGCTTTGGCTAATCGCCCAAAACTTGGTTATTTAGGTAGACACCACTTTGTCAATTACATCACATGTAATTCTTGGATGGTTGGACGAACAACACTTTGTTCAAATTCATCTAATGAATTATTATCCAACCCCATGCCTCTAGGTTCCAATCCTATTGAGATAACGCTAGTTAAGTTGGACCCAATTTTAAAATAACACGGATATCACATTTATCCTTTCACGCCTTACTAAGATTGTCACGGTGCTTTGCTTTGGCAAACCCACACATGTTCAATCGAAGTCTTGACGAGTATTTTTAATTGGAATGCATCTTAAACTTAATATTATAAGAGGGATTTATTGATCTCATGATTTTATTAATATTAAAAATATGTCCAGTACATATATGAATATATACATATCTACATATATATATAAGCATCAATATTAAATAAAACAGTAAACATGCATCTCATACATCAACATAAAGTTAAACGTGATATGGTTATAGCCCCAAAATTGATTTTCTCAAGCCAATGAGAAAATCCTAAAGGTCAACCTAAGGTAACTTCTCCAAGCACCTCTTTGGCTCCCTTTTGTGAATGGCCTCCTCATCCCGGCACCTTTGTCCATCTTCATTGATCTCCATCAATAAAATAAACTATACTATATAACATTTACAATATATAGAGAATTCCTCAAGTCACATTCGAGGGGATCGTAGGGGAGGGATAACATTTAGAAAAATAGAGAAGGCACGACACGCAGGCCGTATTAAATACAAACATTCACAAATCCTATCTAATAGGTTAAAGGGCTATAACCACGCACCATGCTCAAACAACACATATAACATGCAATAACAATTAATGAATTAAATTCTAAACATTTTAAAATTTAATCCCAATAAAACTGTAAAATAAATTTTTTGAAATTATCGTACGCTCGGGACATCACATGCCACGAAACTAAATGCGACTTAAACCATGAACCAAATGGGTCCGACCCATCTAACCACACGGCTGTAATGCACGGGCCTAGGGTTCAAAACCCTAGCCCAAGCCATGGTCCGAGCCATGTGCGTCCATGCGGCGCCGCTAGGGTTCCAAACCCTAGCCGTCCATGCGTCGTTTTCATTTTCATCGAGCCACATGGTTCAAAATTCTTAGCCACGAGCCACGGTCCAACCATGCACGAATTATGACGGTGGCGGCTCGACCATCTCGAGCCAAGGGGTTCGAAAAACCCTAGCTCTCATGTGGAGGAAGCCGCCAACCATCTAATCGAGCCAAAAGTTCTAAAACCTTAGCATTGCTTCGACACTTCCATGCACAATTATTAGGCACAACGGCTAAACCATCTCGAGCCAAGGGTTCGAAAACCCTAGCCCTCATGTGGCAGCCGTGTGTCATTTGTGATGGTGGTGGCCGAACCATCTCATGCTATGGGCTCGGTTTTGCGCCTTCATGTATCGTATACAATAAACTTCAATTATATCAAATATAATTTTACGATAATTACACAAACTCGATTTACTCATATCATATATGATTATATACAGTTTTATTAGCATGCAATACAAATCTAAATATGATTAAACAATTAACCACATAAATCCGATATGAGCTTTGTACACGGCTCTGATACCACTGTAAGTAATCCAACAAGCATACAACGCAGCGGAATTAAAAATTTTGGATTACTAGAACCGCGGATCTATACAAAGTGGTCATATCGGAATAGAGATAATAAGAGTCTCACCCTTGTAGCGTGTTTGAGCAGAATCCACGAAGCACCACGTCCAACGAATTCCGAGTCATGAGCAACACCTCCAAGGTCTTGCCTCTACGGTATCCACACGATCAAATCGAACAAGGGATAGTTTAAGAACAAAGTGCTAGATTTGTTCTTAAACAAACAAAACCTCACGATTACTATAACCGATCGACGTTGGTCGTGAAGATCAAGGCGGCGGTGGCCGTGAGCTTCAATGTCGGCGGCCGAGAGTCTTAGGTTTGTAGGTTTTATGAATTGTAGGATTAATCTAATTAATCACCTTGTTATCATATATATATTGGATTTAATTAAAGGTTCAAGACTTTCTTAAAGCTTCATGGGCCCAAACTCATGATTTAATTAAATCCTTATAATCATTTAATTAAGACTCTTCTTAATTAATTAATTCATCCAATGAATTTAATTCCCTTTATCGATTTAATCGTTTGTGCGGCCCGATAGGATCTTGTAATGTTGGCAGTGACATAAAATCTCATTTTATGTCACAAGCAATGAACGGTATCTAGCAACACATCAAGGCTACCCAAATTACAATAATGTCATTGACTCGACATAACCTTAGATCTTGTGATAATATTAACCATGTAACTTAATCCCTTCGTCCATGTGTTTAGATTGAACACGAGTCATGGAATAGTCATACTCGTATATTCATTCTCTATTTCTTGATCCCCAAGTAGAACTAGAATAAACCAATAAGCTCGATATCACATATCGACTCCTTCGAGCACGGCCATGCATTTTAGTCTTACTTGATCAAGGGCCCAAACACTTCTCCTGTTATATAGGAGGGACAAATCCTATCTTGATCAATCAACATCCCTCTACATAATTTGTAGTGTATCCAATCGTTGCCTTTATAGTTTACCCTGTTACAGGTAACGTTTGACAATATCAAGATACATAACTCCTTATGTTGGGATCTCTGATGATCTCAAGTCGTAAGGATTACATACATTATTATCACTATGAGAATTGCTTATGACACTCATATAACTATCCATGTTGCATTCTCATGGTGGGTCTGTCCAGTACATTGTTCTCTAACATGTACCCATGTGTTGATTTGATATCTCATATCCATGAACAATTCATCAATCAAAACATACTAGTCTCAATGTATTATCATTATCCTTATTTATGATAATACTTGACTAGGGATAATCTTTAAGAATAATACAATATTATTCTAAGGACATTAACTTATATACCAATTCATATTGCACAGATATTCGAATAATATATAATAATGATTTGCCATTTATAAAATCATAATACATTGTATGTCATAAACAATCATCTAATGACATGTCTTAGGGCATATCCCAACAGAACCATCATCAACAGAATAGCGGAATGAGATGTCGCTATATATATATAATCGGCGGCAAGAACCATCGCCATGGAATCAGCGGAATGTACCATTGCTAAACATATGTCCGGCGGCATGAACCATCTGTAAGGACCCTAATCCTTAAGTGCGGAAATAAGGCATAATAGAGCTAATATAATGATCAGAGTGCGAAAAGAACATGTTGAGTCTATGAGCTTAAGCATTACATGCCATAATAATAAGGACTTCCAAAAAGAATGGATTAATTACATTCCTCATCAATGAATGCTATCAACTAGTTTTACACTACTCCTAGAGTAGACACTAGACAAAATAATCCTGTCCTTTACTCCTCAAAAGAATGCTTCACAAGCTCACCACCTCAACCCGTTCAAAGCTTGCTATCATGCCAAAAAGGTACCTACAAGGACAACCCCCAAACATGAGCAATAATAATCATTCATATTCAACACAATATGAAGATAAAGCGTAAATGCATAATCAATATAAAACACTTCCTGTTTTCCCATGCATTTCAAACGCTTCCCGTTTGGTTGTCCCTGTACCATAACTCATGAATATAATCAACAGATTATTTTTAATGGCCAAAACATGTCATGACATCATATACCATCTCAACAGTACCAAATATTGGTCACCATTCCCTAGTCTGTCCATCACAGTGTATTTTAATGCCCCTCGCTTATTTTCATATGGGCGGCATAGGATAACCTCGCTACAATGGACATGCGGTACTCCCACCCCTCGCTTCACAGAGAGCGGCAAATACCCTTTCCTCGCCCCATATGACAACCACGCTCAAATGTGACATGCGGCGCTCCCACCCCTCGCTTCACATTTAGCGGAACCAATACAAAAAGCGGCAAGCATTAAAATCATCAAAGGATGACCACGAATCATGGGATGTGCATCCAATAACCATAATATGCATCTATCATCAATGTGCATCAATTACCATGTATATGCATCCACAATGCAATACCACATATGGCATAAATCAACATGTATATGCATCCACAATGCAATACCACATATATACCCGCATCCACAATGCATAATCAATGAGTATATAAAATACATGTTACCGTTGGGTGCCCGTACGTCCACTACGTACCTTTCCAAAAAGTGGAATGTGGTTGGACTTCAATTCCTTGGATGTGTTGCCACCTGGGTTGGTTCTACATATTCACAAATACCAATATTAGAAACCAATAATAGTCCAATACCAAAAATCCCACAAAAACACCCAAAAACACCATTTTTGGTGTCTCGCGATCGATCTCCAACAAGCCCCGATCGATCGCGAGACCACACTGTCTCAGCCAACAAATTTCAACAATCCGCGATCGATCGCGGAGCTAGTGCCGATCGATCGCGGCCTCGCCGATCGATCGCGCGCATCTCGCGATCGATCGCTGAAGTGCACTGCCTCAGCGCTGTTGCTCGCGATCGATCGCGAGCGGACGCCGATCGATCGCCGAGCTGCGGGCAAGTGAGATTCGGGCACTATTCACCCATCTCCTTCCCAAACACAAACAAACCCACCAATACCAACATTAATCAAACCCAATAACTCAAAACCACCCATAAACATCATAACAAACTCATATAAACAACATCCAACTAAAACACTACCAAAATCACAACACCCAACACAAACCCATTTTAAACCCTTCAAAACCAACCCAAACTTAAACAAAACCTTACAAAATTTACAATGAGGTATCCATACCTCTTGGGGACCTTAAATCACCCAACAAACTCCACAAATCCAAGTTTTGCAAGAACTCCTCTTCACCCTTGAGCTCAAAAACGAAAATGTGAAGAGGGGAAGGGTTTGGGTGTTGGAAATGATTTGGTAAAGTGAATAAGAGTGGATGGGGTGGGGTTGGGTATAAAAGGTGAGTTTATTTAATTAAAAAGCATACCAAAGATTCCATGGTGTATAAAACACCCCAACATGATATTTTTCAAAGCATTTACTCACAATGCACCAAATATCAATTAAACACATGATTCTAATAAATTGCTACCAAAGCAAATAAATCATGCTTCCCATAATATTTACCCAACATGCACCACATGCACCCTAAAATGCAACCCCGGGTCATCCTATCCACATGACCATGCATTTCTACATAAGGTAAATAAATCCCAACACATAATCAATTACCACATAATTAATCATGTAAACACAATTAGAGCCAAATAGCAATTAACCATTTCGGGGATGTCACAATACTCCCCTACTTATAAGATTTCATCCTCGAAATCACATGCACTTACCCCAAAAGAAACTAAACATAAACTCATACCAGAGAATAGTTCCGGGTAGTGCTGCACCATATGCTGCTCCGTCTCCCACGTAGCCTCCTCGACACCCCTGCGATCCCACTGAACCTTGATCATCGGTATCACTTTATTCCGAAGTCTACGGTCTGCTCGATCCAGAATTCTGACAGGCCGCTCCACATAAGACACATCGGATTCCAACTGAACTTCGGAAGGCTGTAACACGTGAGACGGATCCGGCTCATACTTTCGCAGCATAGATACATGAAACACATCATGTATACCAGATAAAGAAGGCGGTAAAGCCAGTCGGTAAGCTAAGGTGCCAATGCGCTGTAAGATCTCGTACGGTCCAACATACCTTGGAGACAGTTTCCCGCGCATCCCAAATCGCACAACGCCTCTGAAAGGCGAGATCTTCAAAAAGACCTTATCTCCCAACTGAAATTCCAACGGTCTCCGCCGTTTATTCGCATAAGCTGCCTGTCTGTCTTGGGCCGCTTTCATTTTCTGCCTTATAATCTTTATCTTCTCTTCCATTTCCCGGATCAACTCAGGCCCTCCGACTGGTCTACTGTCCATATCATCCCAACATAAGGGTGATCTACATCGTCTGCCATAAAGAGCTTCAAACGGAGCCATCTGAATACTTGCCTGGTAGCTATTGTTATAAGAAAACTCTACCAGAGGCACTGAATCTTGCCAAGAGGCGTCGAACTCCAATACGCAAGCTCTCAACATGTCCTCGAGCGTCTGAATCGTGCGCTCGGTCTGGCCATCCGTCTGAGGATGATAAGCAGTGCTCAATCTGACCTCAGTTCCCAAAGCTGACTGAAGGCCTTCCCAAAAATGAGATGTGAATCGCGGATCTCGATCTGACACAATAGAAACGGGGATCCCATGCAATCTCACCACATCTCTAATATATAACTGCGCCATCCTCAAGAATGTAAAGGTCATGCTATAGGGGATAAAGTGGGCTACCTTGGTCAATCTGTCCACAATCACCCAAATAGCATCGAAGCCTGAAGCACTCCTCGGCAAATGAGTCACGAAGTCCATGGAAATGTGCTCCCACTTCCACTTCGGTATCTCCAAGTTCCTCAATTCGCCGCCAGGTCTCTGCCTCTCTGCCTTAACCTGCTGGCAGATCAGACACCTCTTCACAAAAGCGACGACATCAGATTTCATTCTCTTCCACCAAAACTGACCACGCAGATCTCTGTACATCTTCTTCCCGCCTGGGTGGATACTAAGTCTGCTACTGTGAGCTCGCTCCAAGATTCCCTTACGCAACTCCGGCGTACTCGGAACTACCCAGCGGTTACCCAATCTCAAAGATCCGTCGTCGGCCACTCTGAACTTCGTCGGCTGACCAAGATGCACTATAGACAACCATCTCTGAACCTCAGCATCTGATCTCTGAGCTCTCCTGATGTTCTCATAAATACCTGGCTCAGCTAATAAGGTAGAGACATACACTGGTGATGCATCTATATCAAAATCATAGCCGAGATGGCAATAGGAGGTCATCATAGCCGACAAATGGATGACGTCCTCAGCAGAACTCCTCACTTTCCGGCTCAAGGCGTCCGCTGTCAAATTGGCTTTCCCGGGATGGTACTCTATCTCACAGTCATAGTCCTTGAGTAGGTCCATCCATCTCCTCTGTCTCATGTTCAGCTCCGCCTGAGTGAATAGAAACTTGAGGCTCTTGTGATCCGTGTATATGGTGAATGAAGTGCCATATAAGTAATGCCTCCAGATCTTCAGGGCGAAGATGATAGCCGCCAATTCCAAGTCATGAACTGGATATCTCGTCTCATGCGGCTTCAACTGCCTCGATGCATAAGCTACCACATGCTTATCTTGCATCAGAACACACCCAAGGCCCTGCAGTGATGCATCAGTATACAGAACAAATCTGGAGTTCTCCGTCGGGATCACTAATACTGGCGCCGTCGTCAACCGGTGCTTCAACTCCTGGAAGCTCTCCTCACAAGCTTCTGACCAAAAGAAAGGCACACCCTTCTGAGTCAACTGAGTCAGCGGCTTGGCAATCTTCGAAAAGCCCTCAACAAAGCGCCGATAATACCCGGCCAAACCAAGAAAACTCCGGATCTCAGGCACAGAAGTGGGGGCAGCCCACTCCATCACAGCCTCAATCTTCTTGGGGTCCACTGATATCCCGCTGCTCGAAATGACATGCCCCAGAAACACTACACTGCTCAGCCAAAACTCGCACTTACTGAGCTTAGCATACAACTGATGCTCTCTGAGAATCTGAAGCACTGTCCTCAAGTGTTTCACATGATCTTCCTCGCTCCGGGAGTAGATAAGAATGTCGTCAATAAACACGATGACGAACTGATCAAGATACTGCTGAAACACTCTGTTCATCAGACTCATGAAGACTGCTAGAGCATTCGTCACACCGAACGGCATCACTAAGAACTCATAATGCCCATATCGTGTCCGGAATGCTGTCTTCTGCACATCATCCTCTCTGACCCGAATCTGATGATACCCGGACCTCAAATCAATCTTGCTATACACCCTGGTACCTTGCAACTGATCAAACAAGTCGTCAATCCTTGGGAGAGGATACTTGTTCTTCACTGTAGCCTTATTCAGCTGCCGGTAATCGATGCACAGCCGCATCGAACCGTCCTTCTTCTTCACAAAGAGAACTGGTGCGCCCCATGGCGACACGCTCGGGCGTATATATTCCTTGTCCAAGAGATCCTGCAACTGTTCTTTCAACTCTCTCAACTCAGCCGGTGCCATCCTATAAGGTGCACGAGAGATAGCGGATGTCCCTGGCAACAACTCGATCCCAAATTCAACTTCCCTGGCCGGTGGAAATCCTGGGATCTCTTCTGGAAATACATCAGCAAATTCTGCCACTACTGGTACATCCTCAACTCTGAGTTCTTTACTCTTCCCAGACGTGTCCACGGCATAAATGAGATAGCCCGTGTGCCCACGTTCCAAAAACTGAGTCATCTTGATCGCTGAAATCAACGGAATCTTCGCACGAGAACCGTTGCCATAGAAAGTCCACTGACTGCCCAACTCAGGTCTGAACTTCACTGTTCTCTGTCGGCAATCTACCACTGCCTGATATCTGTTCAGAACATCAATTCCCAAGATGCAGTCAAAGTCTGACATACCCAGCACAATCAAGTCTGATCTCAATTCGTTGCCCTCAAAATAAATGAGGCAGTCTGCCATAAACTGATCAGCAACAACATTTCTTCCAGTGGGTGTCGAGACAAAAAGAGGCGTGGGCAAAGGAGACGTGCGCATATGGTGTCTCTCCACGAATCCCACAGACACAAAAGAATGGGAGGCACCTGTATCTATCAAAACAAAAGCAGGGTACGTAAATAAATGACACGTACCGGCAATCACCTCCTCCGGGGCTGCCTGGGCCTGCTCCCTGGTCAGTGCATACACCTGCCCCTGGGGTGGTCCTACTGTCTGACCTCCCGACGGACGAGGCCCAAACTGCTGCCTCTGCTGCACTGTCCTATCCTCAAACCTTGGCCTGCTGCCCTGATACTCTGACTGTCCTCCCCGTGTGGGGCAATACCGAGCAATGTGGCCCATCTTGCCACAGACATAACATGCAGGACACTTGTTTGAAGAATGTGGCCCTCCACAATTATTGCACCTCGGCTCTCCCGGCCTATCCCCTTGTGAAGATCCTCTATTGGCCGACCAATTGCCCTTCTTGTTATCCTGCTTCTGTCCAAAGTGTTTCTTTCCACCATACCGCGAAGATGAAGAGGCACCACGGGGTTTAAATGGCTCACCCCGAGGCCTCAAGCTGTCACTAGTCTGCCTCTGTTGCGGTACCGGTGGTGGCATGGCATATGCTCCCACTCCTAGCTCAGCAAGCTCCGCTCTTGTGAGAGCATCATCAAAAGAAGTTGGGTTATTGATGATAACCCGGTCATAGAGCTCCGGTCGCAGTCCTTTCATGAAATTTCTCATCTTGGCACGTCCATCAGAGGCAATATGGGGGACATACCTCAGTAGTGATGAGTACTGTGTGGCGTAGTCTGCCACTGTCATGTGCCCCTGCCTCAGACTTGTAAATTCATCCTCCTTCGTCTGTCTTGCTGCCGCGGAGAAGTATCGGTTCAAGAACCTGGTCCTGAAGAGCGTCCAATCAATCACGGTACCTAATGCTCTCATCTCCATCACTGTGCTCCTCCACCACATCAATGGTTTCTTAGCCAACTGGAACTCCGCCAGCCTCAGCCAAGCAGTAATAGCACAAGGAGCCGATACAAAGATCTGTTCAAGTCTCTTCAGCCACTCTTCAGCTTCTTCTCCGGACTCTGTCCCCTCAAACCGGGGCGGATGATAAGACAGAAACTGAGTCAAGCTAATCTCACCCGGTAGCAATAACTGAACTACTGGTTCCATCCCTACGGCCGGTGAAGGTAGAGGATTAGCTTGTCCAATACTCGCATTCACACTCCCAACATCTCCGACTTCCTCATTAGCAGCCATGCTGTAACACAAATGTTAACAACAATCCAAAGCAATATATATCATGTCGTTAGATAACAGGAGTGATATAAGCATGTTAGTATAACAGGATATACATCAATATGCACCACATGCATAAACATGCTCCAAATGTAAGCACCTAGCCAAACATGCTAAGGCTACCCTTCACTCGTTCCCGGGTTCTCTAACCACTGCTCTGATACCACTAATGTAAGGACCCTAATCCTTAAGTGCGGAAATAAGGCATAATAGAGCTAATATAATGATCAGAGTGCGAAAAGAACATGTTGAGTCTATGAGCTTAAGCATTACATGCCATAATAATAAGGACTTCCAAAAAGAATGGATTAATTACATTCCTCATCAATGAATGCTATCAACTAGTTTTACACTACTCCTAGAGTAGACACTAGACAAAATAATCCTGTCCTTTACTCCTCAAAAGAATGCTTCACAAGCTCACCACCTCAACCCGTTCAAAGCTTGCTATCATGCCAAAAAGGTACCTACAAGGACAACCCCCAAACATGAGCAATAATAATCATTCATATTCAACACAATATGAAGATAAAGCGTAAATGCATAATCAATATAAAACACTTCCTGTTTTCCCATGCATTTCAAACGCTTCCCGTTTGGTTGTCCCTGTACCATAACTCATGAATATAATCAACAGATTATTTTTAATGGCCAAAACATGTCATGACATCATATACCATCTCAACAGTACCAAATATTGGTAACCATTCCCTAGTCTGTCCATCACAGTGTATTTTAATGCCCCTCGCTTATTTTCATATGGGCGGCATAGGATAACCTCGCTACAATGGACATGCGGTACTCCCACCCCTCGCTTCACAGAGAGCGGCAAATACCCTTTCCTCGCCCCATATGACAACCACGCTCAAATGTGACATGCGGCGCTCCCACCCCTCGCTTCACATTTAGCGGAACCAATACAAAAAGCGGCAAGCATTAAAATCATCAAAGGATGACCACGAATCATGGGATGTGCATCCAATAACCATAATATGCATCTATCATCAATGTGCATCAATTACCATGTATATGCATCCACAATGCAATACCACATATGGCATAAATCAACATGTATATGCATCCACAATGCAATACCACATATATACCCGCATCCACAATGCATAATCAATGAGTATATAAAATACATGTTACCGTTGGGTGCCCGTACGTCCACTACGTACCTTTCCAAAAAGTGGAATGTGGTTGGACTTCAATTCCTTGGATGTGTTGCCACCTGGGTTGGTTCTACATATTCACAAATACCAATATTAGAAACCAATAATAGTCCAATACCAAAAATCCCACAAAAACACCCAAAAACACCATTTTTGGTGTCTCGCGATCGATCTCCAACAAGCCCCGATCGATCGCGAGACCACACTGTCTCAGCCAACAAATTTCAACAATCCGCGATCGATCGCGGAGCTAGTGCCGATCGATCGCGGCCTCGCCGATCGATCGTGCGCATCTCGCGATCGATCGCTGAAGTGCACTGCCTCAGCGCTGTTGCTCGCGATCGATCGCGAGCGGACGCCGATCGATCGCCGAGCTGCGGGCAAGTGAGATTCGGGCACTATTCACCCATCTCCTTCCCAAACACAAACAAACCCACCAATACCAACATTAATCAAACCCAATAACTCAAAACCACCCATAAACATCATAACAAACTCATATAAACAACATCCAACTAAAACACTACCAAAATCACAACACCCAACACAAACCCATTTTAAACCCTTCAAAACCAACCCAAACTTAAACAAAACCTTACAAAATTTACAATGAGGTATCCATACCTCTTGGGGACCTTAAATCACCCAACAAACTCCACAAATCCAAGTTTTGCAAGAACTCCTCTTCACCCTTGAGCTCAAAAACGAAAATGTGAAGAGGGGAAGGGTTTGGGTGTTGGAAATGATTTGGTAAAGTGAATAAGAGTGGATGGGGTGGGGTTGGGTATAAAAGGTGAGTTTATTTAATTAAAAAGCATACCAAAGATTCCATGGTGTATAAAACACCCCAACATGATATTTTTCAAAGCATTTACTCACAATGCACCAAATATCAATTAAACACATGATTCCTAATAAATTGCAACCAAAGCAAATAAATCATGCTTCCCATAATATTTACCCAACATGCACCACATGAACCCTAAAATGCAACCCCGGGTCATCCTATCCACATGACCATGCATTTCTACATAAGGTAAATAAATCCCAACACATAATCAATTACCACATAATTAATCATGTAAACACAATTAGAGCCAAATAGCAATTAACCATTTCGGGGATGTCACACCATCGCTAATAACATAGCGGAAAAGACACCGCTATACACGCACCTGGCGGAATAATCATCGCCAATAATACAACGGCATGAACCATCGCTCGATATACCTGGCGGCATGAACCATCGCCAATAATACAACGGCCAATAATACAGCGGCATGAACCATCGCTCGATATACCTGGCGGCATGAACCATCGCCAATAATACAGCGGCATGAGCCATCGCTCGATATACCTGGCGGCATGAACCATCGCCAATAACATAGCGGAAAGAGGCATCGCTATACATGTACTCGGCGGCATGAACCATCGCTAATCAATATAGCGGAATGAGACATCGCTATCAATATACCTGGCGGCATGAACCATCGCCAACCAATATAACGGAATGAGACATCGCTATCAATGTACCTGGCGGCATGAACCATCGCCAACTGAATCAGCGGAACAGATCAAGGACTCAAGAGGTATTCACATGCACGTAGCACTTTGTTCCTTTCGGACCCAAGAGGTGGCTCACATTACATGCAGCACTTTGTTCCCGATCGCGTCGCTCGAATATCGATAATGTGGCTGTTCCGGTCTTGTTATAACAGCGGAATTTAGGACCCCTCGCTTTGACATATAGCGGCATCATATGATATCCCTCGCTTCGACAATGACAGTGGCATGTACATCGCTTCGACATGACAGCGGCAAATATCATATTACCATTGCTTCATATGACAGCGGCAAGTACCTCCCTCGCTCGAATATAACAACCACCGGAACCTTCCACTAGCTCCATATACCTGCATCCAGGTTAATACAACAGTTCACAAATCCTACTACGTCATATCGGCGGCTCAATAATATCCCTTGCTTCGACAATGACAGTGGCATGTAAATCGCTTCGACATGACAGCGGCAAATATTATGATCCATCGCTGATGATATACCCGTAGTAGGACGCTAAAAGTAACACATTGTATATTCAATAACAACTGAAATCATACCACAATATCCCACTGTCTGTTGTCAACCATCCCTGTCCTTAGACAGCATATCACATTTCCCATTTCCTGATTTTCCTACAAAAACAGATCCCTTAGTACATAATACATGGAGTGCCAGACATTACCATTAATGCCATCCATCGTATTCTACACGATTCCTGCAACCACAATGATCAGTAATACCACTTTCCATATCGTAAAAGCACATAAGCAATTAGTCGTGCCACACAACACAAATACCATCATGTATAAATATGTGCTACCAATTTCTATCAACAAGTTCCTAGGCCCTTAACTGCCCCAAAGAGCAACCACTGCTCTGATACCACTAATGTAAGGGTGATGTGACTAGAAATAGACACATCTATTGCGTTTAATTATCTACGATTTGGTAGGTTTTGATGGATAATTTGATACGTATGCTACCAAATCGTGTATTTGTGTAATTGTAGGTACAATCGAAGAAAACGAGCTAAAAATGATGTGTAAAGACCAAGAAAAGACATGGACATGACAAGGACTCAAAGTTGATCAAGAAAAGGGCAAAAACGTAATTTTGGAAGTGGCGATCGATCGCATGGAAGAGGCAATCGATCGCCTATGGACAGAAACTTTTGCATCAAATTTGAAGAAGCATCGATCGATCGCCTGAAGCTACTGGAGGGAAGCGATCGATCGCCACTTTATAGCGATCGATCGCCTCAAGTATTTTGCCGAAAAAAAATAAATAAGCGACCGATCGCTATATTGATAGCGATCGATCGCCGAAGAGTCCGGAAATATGGAAATTGAGTCTTTTACCATGTTTAAAAGATTGTAACCTAAATTTTTGCCTCTATAACCTCAGAACTCGATTGACAACCTCTTTGGAGAGAGATTTTTTTAATTTTAGACTAAGTTAGGTTTTTAGAATAATTTTTCTTTCAAGTTTTGTCAAGAACAACGCGAAGAACGGAACCGAAATCGATAAGCCGGAATCGTGATTCGTCTTAGTAATTTCTTTCCCTTTATTTATTTAATGATTTCGAACCATATTTTGTTGATTTTGGATTCAATTATGCTAGGCTAAACCCTTAGATTCTTGGTTTAAGGGATACTTGCTTTTGGAATTGAATCTCTTGTGAGAATTTTGATTTGTTTTGTGAATTTAATTTCGATTTCAATCCTGTTTCTTGGTATCGATTTCAATGATTATTGTGTTTGTTTATTAGATTGATCACCTAGTATTCATATACATAATCGATAGCTAATTAAGAAGCAACTAAGATTAATAATTACCGGCTGTAGGTGTTATTGAATTATTAGGAGAAACAATTGGGTAATCAATAATTAACGGCTGTAGTTTCTATTGATTGGATTTATCGAATTCACTAGTTTTGAAATCTATCATTGATTTAATCATAAACGGCTGTAGTTTTGATTAGAGATTTGATAAGGGTCGGATTTAATGCTGTTTTCTCTTTGACTACGATTAAGGTGGATAGGAATTAAATTTCCAATCGATGAATAATTGAATGAATTCGTATGTTAGTGATTTAATGATCAAGAGAGAATTATCCAAAAGTAAAGTTGACCGACAACTAAGAATCGCTTCGCTCTCATAAGTTTGAACCATTTTAGTTAATCTCGTTAATTAGTTTAATTCTTAAAATTTGCTTAGTAGTAATCACTCAACCCGAAACCCCTTTTTACTATTCAATTTTAATTGGCACGAAAAAAATACTACCTTCCCTGTGGGATCGATCCCTACTATCGCTACTACATACTTTTGCTATTAACTTGAGAAGGGTTAATTTGGGCGTACGCGATAAGCGCTACCAAATTTTGGCGCCGTTGCCGGGGAAGGCGTTGGTATTATTTTGTGTCGATTTTTTTTATTATTTGTTATCCCGCATTACTACTTTGGTTTGTTGATGAGTACAGGTGGATCGTTTAATCACGAAGATAACTTTCACTACGATCCTGAGATCGAGAGGACACTACATCAAAGAATAAGAGAAGTGAGGCTGGTTGAAGAAGAAGAAGAGAGGACCATGATGGCTGCAAATAAGAGCTTGAGGCAGTTGGCAAATCCTAACTTGGACCAACAACCTCTCTACATCACTTTCCCTGCCTTCGCAAATAACGTAAATTTCGAACTCAAATCTGGTTTAATTCACTTATTGCCATCCTTTCATGGACTTGCAGGCGAGGATCCCCATAAGCACCTGATGGAGTTTCATGTGGTTTGCACCACCATGAAACCGACCGGAATTACTGAGGATCAGATCAAGTTAAGGGCTTTCCCTTTTTCTCTAAGGGACGCTGCAAAGGACTGGCTATTCTACTTACCGTCAGGCTCAATCACAACATGGACTGACCTCCAAAGAACGTTTCTGGAGAAGTACTTTCCAGCATCACGAGCGGCCAACATACGAAAGGAGATCTATTCCATCAGACAGTACTCGGGAGAAACATTGCATGAATACTGGGAACGCTTCAAGAAGTTGTGTGCAAGCTGCCCACAACACCAGATAAGTGCACATTTACTCATTCAGTACTTTTATGAAGGGTTGTTATCCAATGACAGGAACTTGGTTGACGCTGCGAGTGGAGGAGCCTTTGTCGATAAAACACCAGAGGATGCGAAAAGCTTGATAGCTAACATGGCGGCCAACTCACAGCAGTTTGGCAACTTTCGAACGGAACCAGTTCAAAGGAAACAAGGAGAAGCAAATGTGTCCAACTTGGAACAACAGCTTATTAGCCTCACCTCCCTTGTTCGTCAAATGGTCGGAGGAAATGGACAGACAGTGAAACCATGTGGCATGTTTGGAGATGAGTCATACCACTGATGCATGCCCGACACTTCAAGAGACATCAGCCGCAAAAGTACATGCAGCAGGGGGATTTCCGGGACAGCCCCAACGAAGACATGACCCTTACTCCAACACATACAATCCAGGATGGAGAGACCACCCTAACTTGAGCTATGGACCACAATCGATAAATCATGTTCCTCCTCAAGCGCCACAACATCCTCCGCCATACAGACCACCTTTTCAGAGGGCACATCAATCCAATTTTCCTTCTACTACTGACAGGTTAGAGGTTATCATTCAAGATCTTGCTCACAATGTTACTAAATTTCAACAGAAAACAAGATCGAGTATTCAAACCTTGAACACCCAAGTGGGTCAACTAGCCACTGCTCTTAATCGAGTTGAAGCAAACGGATCGACCACTCTACCATCACAAACAGTGGTGAATCTGAGAGAAAATGCAAGTGCAGTCACACTTAGGAGTGGGAAGGAATTGGAGATACCGGAGAAGAAGGAGAAAGAACCGCCCAAGAGTGAGGAAGAAAAGGAAGCGGAAGTTGGAGAAAAGTCTGGGATAGTACACAAGGCACCAAAAGGTAAGCCCCTTTCTTTTTCTGAATATAAAGTGCCACCCCCTTTTTCCCAAGCTTTAAAAGACAACAGGAAAGACGCTGGACTCAAAGGCCTGTATGAGACCTTCTGAAGATGTGAGATAAACATACCATTGCTGGACGCCATCCAACAAGTACCTCGCTATGCGAAGTTTATAAAGGAATTATGCACTGCCAAGAGGAGTCATAGATTGAAGGGACCTCAAAAGGTTGAACTGGGTGAAAACGTATCAGCGGTGATACAAAGAAAAATCCCTACCAAGTGTAAGGATCCAGGTATGTTCTCTATCCCGTGCACTATTGGAAACACTCGCCTTGAAAAGGCCATGTTAGATTTAGGAGCATCAATTAATGTCATACCATATTCTATTTATGCTTCTTTACAACTTGGTCCTTTGAACCCTACGGGAGTAGTGATTCAATTAGCGGATAGATCTAGTGCATACCCTAGGGGCTTAATTGAAGATGTGTTAGTGCAAGTGAATGAACTGGTTTTCCCAGCTGATTTTTATATTCTTGACATGGAGAATGGTGATAAAAGTAGCCCCATCTTGTTGGGAAGACCATTTCTCAAAACTTCTAAGACTAAGATAGATGTGCATAGTGGTACTCTCACTATGGAATTTGATGGTGAGATTGTTACATTTAACATCTATGATGCCATGAAATATTCTTGCAATAATGATGATACTATGTACTCTATTGATGTTATTGATTACCTGTCACATGAAGTTTTTGAGAATGTAGGCAAAGAAGAATTGGAAAACACTCTCACCATGGACATGGAGACGGAAGAAGACGTAACCCTCTTGGACGAAGTGAAGGCACCCACCATCGATGCGCTGGATGATACACCTGAGTTATTTCAGTTAGGTAACGTTTCTTTTATATCACTGCCTCTTTCTAACGATAGACCTCTCCCATCTGTTTTGCAGGCACCCACCATCGAGCTGAAGCCACTGCCTACCCACCTTAAATACGTATTCCTTGGTGAAGGTAACACATTACCAGTGATCATCTCCAGCAAGTTGGGGGATGATCAAGAGAAGGACCTGATTCATATGCTCAAGGAGCACAAGACTGCTATAGGCTGGACAATCGCAGACATAAAGGGAATCAGTCCCTCCACGTGCATGCACCGAATTCTAATGGAGGAAGGAGGGAGCCCTACACGTCAGCCCCAAAGGAAGCTAAACCCACCCATGATGGATGTGGTGAAGGAGGAGATTCTGAAACTTTTATCGGTTGGCGTGATATATCATATATCAGATAGTCAATGGGTTAGTCCAGTTCAAGTGGTTCCAAAGAAGACCGGTATCACTGTGATAAAGAATAAAGACGATGAACTTGTGCCCACACGCATTCAAAATGGATGGCGAGTGTGCATTGACTACCGGAAGCTTAACGCCGTGACTAGAAAGGACCACTTTCCTCTACCTTTTATTGATCAGATGCTTGAGAGGTTAGCATGTCATTCTTATTATTGTTTTCTTGACGGTTACTCCGGCTATTTTCAGATTGCAATCGCTCCGGAGGACCAAGAGAAGACCACTTTCACATGTCCTTTCGGCACATTCGCATACCGTCGCATGCCCTTTGGACTCTGCAATGCCCCAGCCACTTTTCAACGGTGTATGGTCAGTATCTTTTCTGAGTTTATTGAACATATTTTAGAAGTATTCATGGATGACTTTACTGTTTACGGTAACTCATTCAAGGATTGCCTATCTAGCCTTACACTGGTATTGAAAAAGTGCATTGATACTAACCTTGTTTTAAATTCTGAAAAGTGTCATTTTATGGTCGAACAAGGTATAGTGCTGGGTCATGTTGTTTCTGCTAATGGTATAGAGGTAGATAAGGCAAAAATTGATGTTATGCAATCTTTACCCTACCCTACTTGTGTCCGGGATGTGCGTTCTTTTCTTGGTCATGCAGGTTTTTACAGGAGGTACATCCAAGATTCGCCAAGATAGCTACACCTTTGTGTAAGCTACTACAAAAGGATGTCCCTTTTGAGATGGATGCCGAAAGCAAGAGAGCTTTTGATACACTGAAAGAGTCATTGACCTCTACCCCCATCATCCAACCACCCGACTGGAGTAAGCCCTTCGAGATCATGTGGGATGCAAGTGACTATGCGGTTTGGTGCTGTTTTGGGACAAAAAGAGGGCACTGCTTCACATGCCATCTACTACGCCTCAAAAACCTTGAATGATGCCCAACGAAATTATTCCACTAATGAGAAAGAGCTTTTAGCAGTTGTTTTTGCTCTTGAAAGAGATCTTATTTACTTGGTACTAAAGTTATTGTTTATTCTGATCATGCAGCGCTTCGCTATCTAATGACGAAGAAGGAGGCTAAACCAAGGCTAATAAGATGGATGTAAGGCCCCAACACTTAAACTCGTCATTAGTTCATTCATGACGTCGTATGTGTATAAAATTTTCATTTTTCTTTTCATTCTATAAGGATCATTACATGTTTCCCATAATCCCATGACATAAATAATGTTCAACATTATATGATCATTTCCACCAACAAATAGACTCAGGGGTTTCACCCAATACCATCCCCATTACACCACTCTTTACATTGTGGGTTTTTATAAAAATTTGGGCAGAGTCTCCCCACAAACTGAGCTATCCGGAAATAAAAACACATCACATAATATAATTCCCGACCAGGGACAACGCAATATTAAACAGAATATATAAACACAAGTAAATTCCCAGGCAGGGAAGACACCACACTAATAAGACAACAAAAGTGGGTTTCAACACCCTTATACAGTCCATATACAGATACAAGTGCTCACAGAAGAGCAACGAATAACGGATACACATCCGGATGCATAATTAGTATAAATACCAACCGCTCGATCTCGTATATCGGCTCAATCTCATACTATGCTTCTGGAAGCATCATCCAACAAGGTTCGAGCCTAGCACTCCAAAGCAGCATCGTACCTGTCGTACCTGTTTCAACAGAAACAGCCCCCACACAGGGTGAGCACACTCCACTCAATATTCAATCACAAATCAACATACAAAATCATAATGCAATAATTTAAATTATTCAAAACTCATAAAGTATACTCCCTGTACAATTCCGAATTTGTATGGCTTCCACACACTGTTCCTGTTTCAAACTCACGCACTTCATAATGTCAAGTTTAGTATTGTCACTGAAAATGTAATCCTCAACAACACTTATGAATTCAATACAATGACAATATATTATTTATGCTCAAACATAAATAGTTCAACATCAATGGGAACCTGGTTATCCCAATGTAACCCTGGTTATCCCACCATCTCATTCTCGAACTTTCTCATATCGCTCATGCCCACGGCTTCACTACTCAACAAGTAAATTGGATCACGTACCACTACGTGTCCCCATAATTTGTATATGAAACTCAATTATTAAAGTCAAACACTTACCTGAATCATCATATTCAAAATTGCATGTATACATGAATGTGTAGATACTAGATATACCTGCTCGTACGTCACCACGTACCTTATAGTCGACAACATGAACAAGCTACCCTCGACTTCCAGAAATTCATGGAGTATCTATATCGAATATCAATTCAATATTAGCTTATTAATAATACAGTTGTTATCAACAAGTATTTCCAACTCCAATCTTATATCGTGAATCGACAACTCAATAAACTGTACATTATCACATAATCAAGACAATCTATATCACAATGCATCGATAACTTCATCCTCCCCCCAAAGCAGCAACAGAATTGATCAAAACAGCAAGGCGGAAAGAAATAAGATATCATGAAAACCTATATCACTGTCTAACTTGAATTAGACTATTCTCCAACACAAACCACACTACATAACATTGATCAAACAAGAATCAAAACTCTCCCTGCCCAAGAACCAAGTTTCGATCGAAATCCTCCCCCAACAGCAACCGATCGACACAGCAGGTAAAGAGCAAGAACAATGTGTAGTGAACTAAGGATTGACCAAGCTAAACACAACTCCAAAAGATGCTACACCTCAAGCCATTTTCGAACAGCAATAAAAATCCAATTCAGCAACCTAATTATATCATTTCAGCACGCAATTTCGATCTCAAAACAGTGGGAAAGTCGGTCAAAACCAGCAGCAAGGTTTTAGAACTAACAGCAGCAGATTTTTGATTCATCTCAGCAAGATTATTAAATACATAGCAGTAAGGAAATCAAGCCAAATAACCAGATTTTTTTGAATGAAATGGCAGATTTTCGAACCAATAAACAGTATAAATTTGAACCCATTTCAGCCTCATTTTTCAAACCCAAAACTAGCATGATTTTCGAACAATATTCAGCAGAGAATCGAGCACAATACAGTAAGGTTTAAAACCACAATCATCATATTCTTTTAGCATAAACACAACAGGTATTTCAAGCCAAATGCTGCAGATTTTCGAACCCAAATGTTGTAGATTTTTTGAGCTCAACAGCAAGATGTTCGAACCATATTGCAGCATAAAATTGAACTAAGATGCAGTTAGAAATCGAACCGAAAGCAACAAGAAAATCGATCAAAATGGTAGCAGATTTTCGAACAAGAATAGCTGTTCATTTTCGATCCCAAACATCAGAAAAAACACCAAAAAATCAAGTATAAATCGAAAAGTAAGTCGTCTAAATAGCTAAGATGTTGTAAAGCTTCGATCCCAAACTATCCTGAACAAGAATCGAGCTTCAGAGAGAGGAGGCGGACGTTCAGCAGCCGAGAAAGAGAGAGATGGCGGTGAGAGTGAGAGAGAGGCGCTGAGAGTGAGGGTTTAATATGTAAAATTGGATAAATGTGTGTTTTAAATCCAACCCTAGTTTAGAATATACACCACTCAATTCCATCTCTACCCCTTACTAATTCTATTTAAATCTCTTCTCAAATAATAATAATATTAAGAATTCTCATTAAATTTGATTCACATAAGTTCAATCCGGAATTATTTATCCAACCCGGGTCCAAAATACGATACCCACGAATTAAATCTCATCATATCATATAAATATCATAATTAAATCAATTTAACAATTAATAATTATTCCGGACATCACAATGGATTTTGCTCTTGAGTGAATTCGACATACAAATCACGGATAAGAAGGGCAACGAGAACAAAGTAGCGGATCACTTGAGCCGTCTTCCGCATGTAGAGGATGAGCTTTGTTTGAAGGAGGAATTCCCGGATGAGCACCTATTCTCCATAAACGACAATCTTCCATGGTATGCTCATATTGTAAATTTTTTAGCTTCTCATGTGCTACCCCCCTGAATTGTCTAGGTCTCAACGAGCTAAGATCAAGAGTGATGCCAAGTATTATGTATAGGATGATCCTTACTTATGGAAGAACTGCGTGGACCAAATCATTCGACGTTGCATACCCGAGACTGAGGTACATGACATTTTAATGTTTTGCCATTCATATGCTTGTGGTGGACATTTTGGAGCCAAGAGGACCTCTAGGAAGGTACTCGAGTGTGGATTCTTTTGGCCCACCCTATTTCGTGATGCATATCTTTTCTGCAAGAACTGTGCACAATGCCAATTGACCGGTAATCTCTCCCAAAGAAAGGAGATGCCTCAACAACCCATTCTCATTTCTGAAATTTTTGACGTATGGGGCATCGACTTTATGGGACCCTTTCCTATGTCTTATGGTCATATTTATATACTGCTTGCAGTTGATTATGTGTCGAAATGGGTGGAAGCTATAGCCACCCGTACTGACGATTCCAAGGTTGTTGCAGATTTTATCAAACATAACCTTTTCTCTAGGTTTGGAATCCCGAGAGCCATCATCAGTGATAGAGGCACACACTTCTGCAATCGGACAGTGGAAAGCCTATTCAAGAAATACCACGTGACTCACAAAGTCTCCACTGCCTATCACCCGCAAACAAATGGCCAAGCCGAGGTCTCTAACCGAGAAATCAAGGCCATATTAGAAAAAACGGTAAACGCGACAAGGAAAGATTGGAGCTTGCGACTAGATGATGCACTGGGGGCTTACATAACCGCATATAAAACTCCAATAGGTATGTACCCCTATCGACTGATTTTTATTAAACCGTGTCATCTCCCTGTAGAGTTGGAACTGTAAGGCCCCAACACTTAAACTCGTCATTAGTTCATTTATGACGTCGTATGTACGTATAAATTTTTCATTTTCTTTTCATTATTTAAAGAATCATTACATGTTTCCCATAATCCCATGACATAACAAATGTTAAACATTATATGATCATCTCGACCAACAAATAGACTTAGAGATTTCACCCAATACCATCCCCATTACACCACTTTTACATTGTGGGTTTTTATAAAAATTTGGGCAGAGTCTCCCCATAAACTGAGCTATCCGGAAATAAAAATACATCACATGACATAACTCCCGACCAGGGACAACACAATACTAAATAGAATACAGAAACACTAAGTAAATTCTCAGCCAGGGAAGACACAACACTAATAAGACAACAAAAGTGGGTTTTAACACCCTTATACAGTCCATATACAGATACAAGTGCTCACAGAAGAGCAACGAATAACGGATACTCATCCGGATGCATAATTAGTATAAATACCAACCGCTCAACCTCGTATATCGGCTCAATCTCATACTATGCTTCTGGAAGCATCATCAACAAGGTTCGAGCCTAGCACTCCGAAGCAGCATCATACCTGTTGTACCTGTTTCAACAGAAACAACCCCCACACAGGGTGATCACACTCCCACTCAATATTCAATCACAAATCAACATACAAAATCATAATGCAATAATTTAAATTATTCAAAACTCATAAAGTATACTCCCTGTACAATTCCGAATTCGTATGGCTTCCACACACTGTTCCTGTTTCAAACTTACGCACTTCATAATGTCAAGTTTAGTATTGTCACTGAAATGTAATACTCAACAACACTTATGAATTCAATACAATGACAATATATTATTTATGCTCAAACATAAATAGTTCAACATCAATGTGAACCTGGTTATCCCAATGTAAACCTGGTTATCCCACCATCTCATTCTCGATACTTTCTCATATCGCTCATGCCCACGGCATCACTACTCAACAAGTAAAATTGGATCACGTACCACTACGTGTCCCCCATAACTCGTATATGAAACTCAATTATTAAAGTCAAACACTTACCTGAATCATCATATTCAAAATTGCATGTATACATGAATGTATAGATACTAGATATACCTGCTCGTACGTCACCACGTACCTTATAGTAGACAACATGAACAAGCTATCATCAACATCCGAAGTCTCCTGTAGAGTCTATATCGAATATCAATTCAATATTAGCTCATAATCCAAGCAATGAATATCCATCAATAGTTCTTACTTTCACTTCCATATCACAAATCAATAACTCAATATTATGAATCAAATCATAATCAATACTTTGATGCACACATCTTCACATGAATCATGATATTTCATTGGTGATGCAAAACCCCATCATCTCCCACCATCCGCTACATCACACACATGATGCAGGATACACACACCCATACGTGCAAGATCACGCCCAACTCACATAGTAGTTCACTAAACACACCAGTTAATAGAGGGAAATGAAGTGCAAGGGTGTATGTATAATAACATCCAACTAGTGTCTAACTAAAACAATCCAATTAAGCCAATTAACATGTTCTAAACATTCAAACCCACACCGAGGTGGTTCAAACCAAGACATGAAAGAAAGGATCCATGTAGATACAAGCTTCTACCCTTTTAAATCTAATTCCCTTAATCCCAACATAAAGTCATTTATTGATTAAATTCAACTTAACAATTTAAAGATGCATTGGATTCCAAAATTCTTGATGTAGAACTATTAAGATTTGAAACTCAATAAAGAGACATAAATCATTAATACATGCTATGCTATCCATTTGAGCATAAATATCACCATAACTCTATTCCTTGTTATAATACATACTAGCATGCATCTAACCCATTTATTTACACACTACACATGCTTCCAATTGTAACACATCTCATACCATAGCCCAACATCCACCAAATATCACAATGGCTACAAGCCATAAAAGTTAATTCTTTTTACCACCTACAACAAGACTTAGACCCACACTTGAATCACATTTACGCATATTCACAAACACCTTCCATGCATGATTTTAGTCTTCATCTTTTAACGAACAATAACACTAAGCCAATGCATAATTCAACATTTTACTTCAACAATACTTCATCTAGTTACAAATTACAACATATACACATAGTTACATGTTGAAATACACCTACACTTGTATATATAGCATATACATACTCAAATGCATCAACACTTTTATATACAGCACATAATACACACACAAAGCAGTATATACACACACACACACAGCAGTATATACGCACACACATGCCGAATACACACACACATGCTGCAAAATACACACACCCGTAGGTGCAACTCACGCCCAACACACACATATTCCCTCACAGAACCATGGCAGCAAATTCTTGACCATAATGGCAACAAAATTTCGAACCCAACACAAGATTTTCGAACCAAAGGTTGGATAATTCTTAAACCCACAGGCAGCAACGTTTTTGTGACGAAATCAGCAAGAAAAATCGCAATAACACTACCATGAGCAAGATAAAGCATGATTAAAGTGTAAGGCAAGATTGCTTAATAAAAACTTACAAAAATCGAGCCTTAAACAAGGGGGGAAAGCCGATTCTGCACTGGAATGAAGTGGGTGGGGGCGACGGGTTTTTTGCAAAAAGAGGTGAACGAGAACTGATATATTAGTGTGTGAAGAAGTGGGGAATGGGTTTGTTTTGTTGCAACCCTAATTTAAGTTTGTATCCCCAACAATTTTCACTACTACACCTTATTAACTTTTAAATATTAATCTCCAATAATAAAATTAACATGAATCCCCAATCATTAATTATACTAACAATTTCGCCCATGACCAATAAATCCGACCCGGTCCCACCTTTGAGGCACAAGAATTTAAATCACGTAAATTATCACATTACTTACCATTATTAACTAATCTCTAAAATATTATCGGAGTATATTTTACAATCTCGATATATTTTATGATCCGATTAACTTGCCAGTTGACCTTCACTTGGTCAATTTCACTTCTAGTTAATTAATTCTAAAATTAATTATCAATAAAATCTAAATCATATTTAGTCCAACAAATGATTATAATAAATCTGGACATCACAATTCTCCCCAACATATAAAATTTCGTCCTCGAAATTTCAACGCATGCTTACCATAAAAGCCAACTGTAAAATCACGTACCCTATATAGCTCGATATTGTGACTTTACCATCTGTAGGATGACAGTTATCGGAATCATCGTGGCTCACACATGTGCCCCATTGCACCAACGATCGCAAGAAGTGTTTAACCGTCAAGCTTCTTTGTCATATCTCACTACCTGTGTACTTTCATCGACACAATTCCATTGCACAATCTTATTTCCCGTCATATACTTTTATCACAGTACCCATCATATAATCTCGTTAAATCATGCAACCCATGCTTTCATACATATTCAAGAATATATGACAATACATCAACATTTATCTTAATTAACTTTATACCTGTGTCGTTGCAAATGTATGTAACTTATCCACACATCATCACCGTCATCCGTATGAAGTAACGGTACTCTTGAGCCTTTACGCATCAATCTTTCATATATCATCTCCTGGCTATTATCTGGTGCAAGGTAATTACTAGAAAACCCATTAGTCATTCTCACATACGTATATACATTATACACACCAACAGTCACAGACCATCAGCATCAAATCATGATAAATGGCTTAACACCAATATTTTCATGTCACGATTATACTCATCTAACACCAGGCATCAACATCAATATCGAATAGTTCGTGACATACCTTTGTAGATGGAATCATCTACAATACACAATGGCATCATAATATCATGTTAATCACAGCACTCACATACTCTTAAGTATCAACATTTCCACATTACTTCACCCAATTATTATCTGTCATAGGACAAGTACAAAATAATCTCATTAGTATTTCTCAAATACTAGTAACATAACACGTACCTTGTCATTTACGCATTTCGATATTCATAATGTTTCTGTCATCAAACATTAATTCCCTGCATCAGAAGTTTCTCGCAGTTCTATACACAACATGCTACTGCACACTATCACATAGGGTGATTGAAATTTAACATAAGAATCAATTGCATGCTTCAATGACGCCATTTATATCAATCTTTAACTCATCCTCGAAACATAAAATTCATTAATCATGAATGTTCACCATGATCACATGTCCACACACGACATTCGTAGTAATCACGCGTCATCCCGCGACATACTCATGTCATCCCGTGACACGCTCATTAAACTCATGTCTATCTGATTGTATTCCATTCAACATAATAGGTGTTTAATCAATTATTAATCATACCACATACAAAGCTAGCATGCTTTCACAACAACAATTATCGTCACAAAATGATTAACATCTATTTTCAATATCTCATCACTATACACCGTAGATATGAGAGTGTTATCACAGAGGTTACACCCATTCTTGCCTTATTACCACAACAAAATATGAATGACACATCTAGGTTCCACTTCAATTCCATTATCAACTTTTCTACATGTACATGATTTCAAAATCAATATGAATCAACAAAATAACTCGAATCAACATATATCAATATGTTCAACCAACTGAAACGGTTTACCTCGATACTTTGTCCTCCTGGATCGATCCAATATCTTCTTGGGCCTAAATCACATATGCCCAATGAGCAATAACATAACTGTACATAGCACAACTTCTATTGCCATCTGCAATCAAAGCATCATCAATACTCATTGCTAACACAATTGCGATACAATAGCATTCATCGCTAATCGCAATAGCGGTACTAAAAATATTCATTGCTAACACAATAGCAATGCATCAATCTTCAACGCCCTACGGCGGTACATAATACTCATCGCCACTACTGGCATACATATAATATCCATAATCACAATGAATATACATTCTTAAAACAACAAGACGTAATAACACTTACTGTACACAGTTGATCCACACTTGATCTTTTAAATTGTCCCTGCTCTCAACATAAATATTCCACAAAATATGATTTCATATCAATACACAAATTGATATACTCACCATCAACAGAATAGCGGAATGAGACGTCGCTATATATATAATCGGCGGCAAGAACCATCGCCATGGAATCAGCGGAATGCACCATCGCTAAACACATGTCTGGCGGCATGAGCCATCGCCATTGACATAGCGGAAAGAGGCATCGCTATACATGTACCCGGCGGCATAAACCATCGTCAATCAATATAGCGGAATGAGACATCGCTATCAATATACCTGGCGGCATGAACCATCGCCAACCAATATAGCGGAATGAGACGTCGCTATCAATATACCTGGCGGCATGAACCATCGCCAACCAATATAGCGGAATGAGACATCGCTATCAATAATCCTGGCGGCATGAACCATCGCCAACCAATATAGAGGAATGAGACATCGCTATCAATATCGATAATGTGGTTGTTCCGGTCTTGTTATAGCAGCGGAATTTTAGGACCCCTCGCTTCGACATATAGCGGCATCATATGATATCCCTCGCTTCGACAATGACAGCGGCATGTTACCTCGCTTAGACATGACAGCGGCAAATATCATATTACCATCGCTTCATATGACAGCGGCAAGTACCTCCCTCGCTCGAATATAACAACTACCGGAACATCCACTATCTCCACGTACCTGCATCCAGGTTAATACAACAGTTCACAATATAATGATCGATACCACGTTCCAGTTATAACCAAATATTCCACATTAATCACTAGAATTGTGACTGTTCCGGTCCCAATACAACAGCGGAATTTTAGGACCCCTCGCTTCGACATATAGCGGCATCATATGATATCCCTCGCTTCGACAATGACAGCGGCATGTTACCTCGCTTAGACATGACAGCGGCAAATATCATACTACCATCGCTTCATATGACAGCGGCAAGTACCTCCCTCGCTCGGAGATAAAGGCTACCGGAACATTCATCAATTCTACCACAATAATCGAACACAACTGTTGATTCCATTATCACAATATATCACTATCATTTCACATATACCATCACATGTAAGGATTCACTATCCACGATATACATAATCAAAGGTGTAACACGTTTTTACCGTCCGAAGCCCGTACGTCTCACATTTCCTGATTTTTCTACAAAATCAGATCCCTTAACACATAATACATGAAGTGCCAGACATTACCATTAATGTCATCCCATCACATTCTACACGATTCCTGCAACCACAATGATTAGTAATACCACTTTCCATATCGTAAAAGCACATAAGCAATTAGTTGTGTCACACAACATTAATACCATCATGTAAAAATATGTGCTACCAATTCCTATCAACAAGTTCCTAGGCCCTTAACAGTCCCAATGAGCAACCACTGCTCTGATACCACTAATGTAAGGCCCCAACACTTAACCTCGTCATTAGTTCATTTATGACGTCGTATGTACGTATAAATTTTTCATTTTCTTTTCATTATTTAAAAGAATCATTACATGTTTCCCATAATCCCATGACATAACAAATGTTCAACATTATATGATCATCTCGACCAACAAATAGACTTAGGGATTTCACCCAATACCATCCCCATTACACCACTTTTACATTGTGGGTTTTTATAAAAATTTGGGCAGAGTCTCCCCATAAACTGAGCTATCCGGAAATAAAAATACATCACATGACATAACTCCCGACCAGGGACAACACAATACTAAACAGAATACAGAAACACTAAGTAAATTCTCAGCCAGGGAAGACACAACACTAATAAGACAACAAAAGTGGGTTTTAACACCCTTATACAGTCCATATACAGATACAAGTGCTCACAGAAGAGCAACGAATAACGGATACTCATCCGGATGCATAATTAGTATAAATACCAACCGCTCAACCTCGTATATCGGCTCAATCTCATACTATGCTTCTGGAAGCATCATCCAACAAGGTTCGAGCCTAGCACTCCGAAGCAGCATCATACCTGTTGTACCTGTTTCAACAGAAACAGCCCCCACACAGGGTGATCACACTCCCACTCAATATTCAATCACAAATCAACATACAAAATCATAATACAATAATTTAAATTATTCAAAACTCATAAAGTATACTCCCTGTACAATTCCGAATTCGTATGGCTTCCACACACTATTCCTGTTTCAAACTTACGCACTTCATAATGTCAAGTTTAGTATTGTCACTGAAATGTAATACTCAAAAACACTTATGAATTCAATACAATGACAATATATTATTTATGCTCAAACATAAATAGTTCAACATCAATGTGAACCTGGTTATCCCAATGTAAACCTGGTTATCCCACCATCTCATTCTCGATACTTTCTCATATCGCTCATGCCCACGGCATCACTACTCAACAAGTAAAATTGGATCACGTACCACTACGTGTCCCCCATAACTCGTATATGAAACTCAATTATTAAAGTCAAACACTTACCTGAATCATCATATTCAAAATTGCATGTATACATGAATGTATAGATACTAGATATACCTGCTCGTACGTCACCACGTACCTCATAGTAGACAACATGAACAAGCTATCATCAACATCCGAAGTCTCCTGTAGAGTCTATATCGAATATCAATTCAATATTAGCTCATAATCCAAGCAATGAATATCCATCAATAGTTCTTACTTTCACTTCCATATCACAAATCAATAACTCAATATTATGAATCAAATCATAATCAATACTTTGATGCACACATCTTCACATGAATCATGATATTTCATTGGTGATGCAAAACCCCATCATCTCCCACCATCCGCTACATCACACACATGATGCAGGATACACACACTCATACGTGCAAGATCACGCCCAACTCACATAGTAGTTCACTAAACACACCAGTTAATAGAGAGAAATGAAGTGCAAGGGTGTATGTATAATAACATCCAACTAGTGTCTAACTAAAACAATCCAATTAAGCCAATTAACATGTTCTAAACATTCAAACCCACACCGAGGTGGTTCAAACCAAGACATGAAAGAAAGGATCCATGTAGATACAAGCTTCTACCCTTTTAAATCTAATTCCCTTAATCCCAACATAAAGTCATTTATTGATTAAATTCAACTTAACAATTTAAAGATGCATTGGATTCCAAAATTCTTGATTTAGAACTATTAAGATTTGAAACTCAATAAAGAGACATAAATCATTAATACATGCTATGCTATCCATTTGAGCATAAATATCACCATAACTCTATTCCTTGTTATAATACATACTAGCATGCATCTAACCCATTTATTTACACACTACACATGCTTCCAATTGTAACACATCTCATACCATAGCCCAACATCCACCAAATATCACAATGGCTACAAGCCATAAAAGTTAATTCTTTTCACCACCTACAACAAGACTTAGACCCACACTTGAAT
Organism: Haberlea rhodopensis; assembly: GCA_907163345.1. Taxonomy (NCBI): domain Eukaryota; kingdom Viridiplantae; phylum Streptophyta; class Magnoliopsida; order Lamiales; family Gesneriaceae; genus Haberlea; species Haberlea rhodopensis. The sequence goes on from CAJQUN010000403.1 coordinate 212,129, forward strand.
CACATTTAAGCATATTCACAAACACCTTCATGCATGATTTTAGTCTTCATCTTTTAACCAACAATAACACTAAGCCAATGCATAATTCAACATTTTCCTTCAACAATACTTCATCTAGTTACAAATTACAACATATACACATAGTTACATGTTGAAATACACCTACACTTGTATATATAGCATATACATACTCAAATGCATCAACACTTTTATATACAACACATAATGTTAGGATCGGGGTAGTGTTTAGAAGGGGGGGTTGAATAAACACTAGATTCAATTTCGATTTCTTCTTCTTCTGGTTAACTGTAAACTGTTAAGTATTACAGTTGCTTCTCAATATAAGGCAAGTCAGCAGACACTTATTATAGTGCGGAAGACGTCTACTGAACTTGTGAGAAATAAAACTGAGGTAATAAAGTAATGAACAAATAACACAAGAGTTGTTTCTGGAAGTTTGAAGCACAACACTTCTACGTCTCCCCTTCTTCCTTTGCAGGAAGGATTCACTAGAAGACTTGGTTTACACTTTAGAGTATACAACCTTCTTAGGCACTAACACACTTGGCCTAAACTCCTAGCAATCACAATCTTCTTAACTTTTGATTACAAGGGATTCTATAACACTCTTTACAGAATAAACTTTCTAGCTTTGAGAGTTTTTGAGCAGCAGACTTCAATTGTAAATAATCTATCACAGATTCAGTTTCGCTGTTTGTCTGCTCTTTGCTGAACGTTTGGAATATCAGTAATATGATTTTCTTGTTTGCTTTGAAGTATATCTATCGCTCAGCACCTCTTCATTCTCTGCTTGGACGTATTTATAGGTTTGGTTGTCCAACGGTAGCTTTTCTGTATATGGAAGAGATTAGCTTTCCAAATTCATATTGTCTTCTTTCCTATTTTGTCTAAGCAACGACTCTTTTCACTCTGACGGTAATGGTGGTGGAGATATAGCAGGGTGCGCCGCTCTGTCGTACCTTTGTCAGAGAATGTTGTACTGATTTTGTCTCGTTGCTTAGTGCTCTTACTGGAAGTTTAGACTTCTGCTGGTTTTCTTTGTTCAACTGGTCGTTCATCCTCTTATGACCAGTTGATGTCTTTGTTCAGTGGGACTATCCGGTTGATGGTTGTCCAGTAGATGTCTGTCCAGTTGGTGGCCATCCAGTTGATGTCTATCCAGTTGGTAGCCATCCAGTTTATGTCTTGTCCAGTTGGTGGCTATCCAGTTGATGTCTTGTTCAGTTGGTGGCTATCCAGTTGATGTCTATCCAATTGGTAGCCATCCAGTTTATGTCTTCACCCGGTAGGTGTCTTCATCCGGTAGGAGTCTTTATCCAGTTGATCTTTGTTACTCGGTAGGAATTCATCCAGTTGGTCTTTGTTATCTGGTAGGACTTCATCCAGTTGGTCTTTGTTACCCGGTAGGACTTCATCCAGTTGGTCTTTGTTACCCGGTAGGACTTCATCCAGTTGGTCTTTGTTACCCGGCAGGACTTCATCCAGTTGATCTTTAATATCCGGTTTGTAATCACCAAAACTTAGAAATCGTTTTCCCAACAATTTCCCCCTTTGTGGTGATGACAAAACTAAGTAATAATCGATTTCCTACTAGAGTAAATAAGATGAGAATCCTGAAAATACTTGAAGACATAATGGAAAAGAGATTTTCATTAAATATAAGCAGATTACAAGTTGTAATCAAACTGGACAATTGAGAGAGATTCATCTTTATTTAAGATGAATTCTAATAACTTGAATAGAATCTAAGACGAATCTAGTTTACACAATATAGCTGATACATGACAAATCTTTAAACAAGCATTGTAGACCCCGAGAGCTTCAATCCACCTAGTGTCAGAGAGGAAGAGCTCGATCCACCTTATTTCAGAGAGGAAGAGCTCGATCCACCTTGTTTCAGAGATGACCTAATGAGAATACTCTATCTCTGCCGGTCTACCTTGTTTCAGAGAGAAGGTCGGGAAGAGTCATATGTATATTCATCAGGCAGCTTCCATGGTTCATGGATTCACCTATCAGAATACTCTATCTCTGTCTTCCCCCTTTTTGTCATCAGCACCCAGATAACTCCTGATAGCAGTTCCTGACTGATGATGAGCATCAGAGCAGGATCCAAAACGCTGAAGCTTAATGGAGCTGGGTTAGATAAGCAATCAACCCATGAGGGGTTGATTTAGATAAGTAATAAACCCATGAATCGGAGAAGTTTTTAACAGAAAACCAAGGAATTTTGAAAGTTTTGAAGTTAATCATGATGAGTGAATGTGTGTTTTGTGAACAAACAAGAGTCGCTATTTATAGAAATGAAAAGGTTGCAATTAATGTGAATGTATTTATGTTGATCAGTAAATACAAAGAAAAAGTCAACTAAAAACAGTAAATAGATAAGAGTAATTAAAGGAGGAGTCAGAAAACAATACTATTTTCGCCCGAACCAATGTTTGGAATAGTCGCGTTTTTTGGCAGGCGGTTGTCGCGGACTCCGAGATCTGGGTTGAGCAGTTGGTCTGGACTGAGTGAGTGCTCCAGTTGCAGGGGATGAACGAGCAGCTGAACTTGAAGCTCGCTGTGTTGAGGAAGCAGTTCGGCTGGGTTCAGGTAGTCTGCGAATTATTTGAGGAGCTGCAGGCAGGCTGTTGCATATATCTTGAATCTGAGAAGCAAAAGCTGCCTGCATGGTGGCCAACTGATCGGTTAAGACTTTCTTGGCTTCTTCGATCTTTTCTCCAAGAGCCAGGGATGTGGCAGCATGAAGAGATTCATTATTTTGATTGATCTGAAGCCGAGCCTGGCCAATTCGAGAAAGAGTTTCCGCCATTGTGTTTTCAGCAAAAGTTTGAAGTCTGTTGACAGTAGTCGTTAAACTACTTAAGTCCCTGTAGACTTGCTGGAATTGAAAGTCTGTTTGTTGATGATGGGTTCCTAGTATGAGAGTTGCAGTCCGCTCTTCCTGCTTAAGTTTATGAACATTGCTGGCTAGTGCTGATATTGCAGTGGAGAGATTAGCTGGCTGTGCAGCAATGTTCGGTGGCTCGTCCAGAGGGTTTGTAAAGACAAAAAAATCCTCAGAAAGCTCTTGAACCATGGACGGATCTACGGCAATCATTGGAGTACCAGTAGTAGGGACAAGAGCACTGGGATGGGCATCTTCAACTGCAGTGGGGTGCAAAATAGTAGCTTCAACATTTGGGGCAGCTGTAGAGTCTGAGATAGTTACAGCCAAATTGGCAGTTTCTTCAATTTGTGGGACAGCCAAAGCAGTAGTGGCTTGATCAACCGCAGCAGCAGACGACTGGGTGTGATCATTGGAGTGTGAAGACTCATTGGGTTCATGATTGGCAGAGGATATAGTAACCTGCTGAACCACTGTTTGAATGACTGCATCCACATTGGTGTGATCAACAACCATTGGTTGGGGCTGTTGATCATTATGAGAGCTGGGAGTAGAGGAGACGCTGGGAACAGTTGGAGAGGAGAGTTCTTTAACCGAGGAGGCTGCCTCCAATGCAGTTGGTGCGGCCTCCGCTCCAGTGGGAGTGGTCTCCAGAGAAGTAGAAGTGAGCTCCACAGAAAAGGGGACAATCTCCAAATTTGCAATGACCGTTTGTAGATCCGGCTGATCAGGGCTTGCAACAGTTTCAGCAGTGGAGCATGAGTGAATCCCAGTGGATATGCGAATATCATGAAGAGCAAGCTCAGCCATTTCCAGCTTGGGGCCAAGAGCATTTAGAACGGCTCTATCATGATTCGCTGTGCCTGAATAACCATTGAAATGTTGAAGGCGGGTTTCCACAAGGGCTTGAAGTTCGCCCACATAGGTCATCAGGCGAAAAACATCCCGCAGCTTCAAGCTTGTTTCAGGGTCTGAGATTTGAAGATATGCCAGGATTTTGTTCTCATCTTCCCTAGCCTGATCCAGAATAGGATCAAAATCATCAAATCGAACCTTTATTCGAGCCTTTACCCAACGATCAAAAATCTCTAGCTGTGGTTGCAGATTGGCTTCGACTGTATCTGACCATCTGGATCTCGAAGGCAACAGGAGTGGACACTGGAGCCGTAAGAGTTTTTCCTTTGCCAGCAGGGGTGGTCTTTGGATGACAGTATGGAGACAAGGACTTGGGTGTCCTAAAGCTGATAGTGCCTGGTGCTTGCTGAGAGCTCACCAGTGCTGACGGAGTGTCAACTGGAACCATTGATGGAGCAGGCACCATGGCTAATGAAGCAGTTGGTTCCTCAGTTGGAGGAATTACAGAGCTGAGTTCTGTATTAGGAATAACGTCTGTAGGTCCGGCGGAGGAGATGGTATCAGAAGCGGCAATGACCGGCTGACGGATAGCTGAAGGAGCAGCTTTTCTTGTTCTGGGCTTCTTAGGAGGGGGAGGAGGAGGAGAAGACTCAGCGGATTCCGAGACAGTTTGTTCAGAGTCACTAATTACTTGAGTCAAACGGCGCTTTGTCACCCCACCTTCTCTGCCACTTCGTTGTCGATGAAGCTGAAGATACTTGGCAGTGATAAGTCTCCCTGGATGAAGGTTGGAGAGAGCCCCTGTTTTAATGTGTTTGTTGTCAAAAAGGCTGCTTAGCGGGAGAGCAAAGCCTGATTGACCCTTGCCAGAGACCACTAGACTACAGAGTTTGAAATAACACAGCTGACCAGTTTATCTCCAATCCTTTGCACATTGCACTCATAACGTCAAACTTTTCAGGGGTGATCATATCAAATGATCCAGCTTTACATAGAACCCCTTGGAGATGATGTCTGCCAGTTGTCGATAATGGCTCTTCATTAATACTTTCCTGAAAGGAGGACGTTGAAGGCGATGAGCAGAGTCCGAAACTGTGAGACGCATCTCTTCTCTTAGTTCCGCTGGAACAGTGGAAAAATCAGTGAGTCCGGTGGAGGGAAGGCACAGGTGTGTGGCAAATTCAGATTGGGTGATGGTACCGACTGTCCAGATACGGATGCCACCACGGTGTCATCCACAACCTTGGCCGTAGCAAAGAACTCGTGTAGCTCGTCCTTGTAAAATGAGGGGGTCTGGCTCAGGATTACCAGGAGTCCGGAGGTGTCCAGCCTTTGTATCAACTCCTTTGTCTCCTCATCAGATGATGTGTATATAGAATGAAAATCGATGTGAACAGCATTGGTGATGAAGCTTGGCTGTACATTCTTTGACATTTTGGATGAATAACAGCAGCAGTCTTGCTAGAGTAAAATTTTCTGAAAGAAGAAAAATAATTGCAGTGAATTGTTGGAGAAGATGAAGAGTAGAGAAATTAATGGCGGTGAAAATGGAAGTATATGTAACGTCGTACTGTAGATGAGCGGACACATGTATACGTGGCGATCATCTAACGATTTAAAAAGATTTAACAAATAAATAAAAGGACAGGATTTAGGCGGGAGTGAAATAATTTATTTTACACAAAAGTAATTTTGAATTCCGACGTTCATTAGGTTAATAAGTATCGAGGGTTATTTTTGTCAAAGCATATTTGGTAACATCAGCTGGTATGTAGGGTTCGACTGGTAGGAAAGCATCTACTGGATGTAGAGTCCTACTGGTACGGATACACCTACTGCAGCTGACCATTGTATTACCAGCTGAGCTTAAATAACCATGATAGGACTATAACTGAAATTCCCCCTAAATTTATGCAAATAAACTAACTAATTCCCCCTGAAATCATTACCCAAACAAAATAATCAAGAAGTAATTTCAATTAAACCAAGAATATTTCGAAAGTAAGAAAACTTAGCGTCCGGTAGGGGTTTTGTGAAAATGTCTGCTGCCTGTTGTTCGGTAGAGATATACTCCAGTCGAATTTCTTTCTTCATAACATGATCTCTGATAAAATGATGACGGATGTCAATATGTTTAGTACGAGTATGAAGAACTGGATTGTATGTTATAGCAATGGCAGACGTATTATCACAAAAGATGGGAGCCTCTGTGGACTCAATTCCATAGTCTCTGAGTTGTTGGTGAATCCAGAGCAGTTGAGCAAAGCAGCTTCCAGCAGCAAGGTACTCTGCCTCTGCAGTGGAAGTTGCTATGGATGTCTATTTCTTGCATCCCCATGATATCAATCGATCACCAAGGAATTGACAATACCCACTGGTGCTTTTCCTATCAATTTTGCATCCAGCATAGTCAGCATCTGAGTATCCAATAAGATTAAAAGTTGAGTCTCTGGGATACCATAGACCAACATTCTCAGTGCCTTTCAAATATTTGAGGATCCTTTTGACAGCAGTGAAGTGCGACTGCTTGGGATTTGCTTGAAACCGGGCGCACATACACACAGCAAACATAATATCTGGTCGGCTGGCTGTCAAATAAAGTAAAGATCCAATAATGCCTCGATACATTGTAACTTCGACTGGTATTCCTGAATTATCCAAGTCGAGTTTGGCTGATGAGCTCATTGGTGTAGTAGCAGCTGAGCTGGTATTCATTCCATATTTCTTCAGCAGCTCTTTAGTGTATTTAGACTGATTTATCAGGATTCCTTCACTAGATTGGTTGACTTGCAATCCTAAGAAAAATGATAGTTCTCCCATCATGCTCATCTCAAATTGGTCCTGCATAATTTTAGAGAATCTTTCGCACAATTTTGAGTTAGTACTTCCGAAGATAATATCATCAACATAAATTTGAACTAGCAGAGTATGATCTCCCTTTGTAAATTTAAAAAGGGTCTTGTCCACCGTGCCAATAATAAAATTGTGATCTGTCAAAAATTTTGATAAAGTTTCATACCAGGCACGGGGAGCTTGCTTTAGACCATACAAAGCTTTATTGAGACGGAAAACATGAGATGGCTGCTGATGGTTTTCAAATCCAGGAGGTTGTTCAACATAAACTTCTTCCTGGAGTTTGCCGTTAAGAAATGCACTCTTAACATCCATCTGATAGACTTTAAAGTCTTTAAATGCAGCAAATGCAAGAAATATGCGAATTGCTTCTAGTCGAGCTACAGGGGCAAATGTTTCATCAAAATCAATGCCTTCTTCCTGTCTGTAGTCCTGTGCAACTAATCTTGCCTTATTTCTGATTACTGTACCATTTTCGTCTAATTTATTTCTAAATACCCATTTGGTGCCAATTACAGTGTGATGCTGTGGTCGTGGTACAAGATACCATACTTTGTTTCGTTCAAACTGATTTAGTTCTTCCTGCATTGCTTCTACCCAACTTGGGTCTAATATAGCTTCATCAATCTTCTTAGGTTCTATATGAGATATGAATGCAGCATGAAGAAATTCATTAATCATTTGTCCTCTGGTGCGTAGAGGAGCAAGAGGGTTACCGATGACCTGCTCGGGTGGATGATCCTTCTTCCACCGGAGCGAAGGTCCTAGAGTGTTGAGTTCTTCAGATGATTGGATGTGAGTAGGCAAATCAGAGGTTCTGATAGACTCATCTTTCTCATTTGTTCCTTCTACTGCAGTAGAGGTAGATGCCACTGTTTCATTTGTAGCTGGCTGCAGTGCTTGTTGGCCAGCAAACTCCTCTGCTTGAGCTTCAGGAACTTTTGGTTCTAAGGAGCAGTCAGTCCTGCTTCTGTAATCAATCTCATCATCAACATTTTCGTCAATGTAAGTGCTTTCCAGTCGATTACTCAAGTTGTTGATTTGTATATCAGATAGTGTACAGTCAGTAGGTTCATCAAATTTTACATGCACTGATTCTTCTACAGTAAGAGTTCTATTATTAAATACTCTGAAGGCCTTACTAACTGTAGAATAGCCAAGGAATATTCCAGCATCAGATTTGGCATCAAAAGCGGTGAGATGAGTCTTTCGATTGTTGTGAATAAAACATTTACAACCAAACACATGGAAATAGGAAATATTTGGCTTACTGCCATTCCAGATCTCATAAGGGGTTTTATTTGCTCGCTTATTAATCATTGATCTGTTCTGCGTATAACATGCTGTGTTGACAGCTTCTGCCCAAAATCTCTGCGATATTTCTGATTCCGCGAGCATAGTTCGCGCAGCTTCTTTCAAAGTGCGGTTCCTACGCTCAGCAACTCCGTTTTGTTGAGGAGTTCTAGCTGCAGAGTATTCGTGTTTAATACCAAGGTCATCTAGATATGATTCGAGTGATTGATTGGTGAACTCAGTACCTTTATCACTGCGAATTCTATCTATCCCACACGATTTCTCATTTTGGAGTCTTTTCAGTAATTTGATCAGCTTTGGAGTAGCCTGATCTTTGCCACTTAGGAACAAGACCCACGTGAAACGAGTGTAATCGTCTATTAACACTAGGGTATACTTCATTCCCCCTAGACTTGTTACTGGTATAGGACCAAACAGATCCATATGCAGCAACTCTAGGCACCGAGAAGAAGATTTACTCCCTTTTTTCTTAAAGGAGGATCTGATTTGCTTACCAAGTTGGCAGGCTGCACAGATCTTGTCTTTTGAGAACTCAATTTGAGGCAGTCCAATAACTAGATCAAGTTTACGCAGACTGGCAATAGTTTTAAAATTTAAGTGACTCAACCATTTGTGCCAAAGCCAATTTTTGGAGGAGTTCAGGGCAGCTAAGCAAGTAGAGGAATTAGGCTGATTAAGATTCCAATCAATTTTATAGGTGTTATCATGCCTTCTACCTACAAGTAATATACTGCCATCAGTAGATTTAATTGAGCATGAGTGCTGATTGAATTCTACGGAATGACCATTGTCACACAATTGACTTATGCTAATCAAGTTATAGCATAGATTTTCAACTAAAAGAATATCTTTAATGATGATGTTACCGTAGATAATCTTACCCTTACCCACGGTTCTACCTTTCGCGTTATCTCCAAAAGTTATTCTGGGTCCGGTGGAGTCCACCAGTTCAGACAATAAGCTCGCATTTCCTGTCATATGTCTAGAGCATCCGCTGTCCAGGAACCATTCTGAGCTCCGAACTGGATGCATTCTAGTTTCCTGCAATTAAAGCGATAGAATGATTGGTACCCAATCCTACTTGGGTCCAGGTAGGATTAGTCCTTTCGGAACCCACACTTGTACGACCCTGAATGACTTAGGTCGGTGTGTGTTCTGAAATGTGTGTGCATTTATGAATATTGGTGATGATTTTGACTGTGAAGTGTGATAATCTATGTATGCATGTGCTTTTGGTTTGTAGTTCCTGTTATTTAGCATATACCTCTTCTGGACAGGTTTACAGTTGTAGTACCAGTTGGGTTTAACCTCTCTAGTTGCTCGACCAGTGGGTTTAAGTTCATTTCTGAACTTTTGCCTAGGTTTAGCCTCTTTGAGTGGTTCTACATAACCGATACCTCTGTGTTGTGCCTGTTCCTTGATGAGTGTTGCTTTAACAGGTTCTTTAACCAGTTCATAAGGGTCATATACTGTGCTAGATCTTACAAAGTTCATTGATTGAACCTTGCTTTTTGTTAGACACAGTTGAGGTTCATTACCAGATGAACTGCCGTCATTGCTATTTTAGCCTATGCCTGTTAAATCACCAGCAAGCCTTATAGACTCAAGCATTTCATCCTTTCTGGTAGTCGACGCATTCCAAGTGCTAACCAGTTTGCTAAGTTTTTGGTATGCATTCTTGGCTTCATCTCTTTCTTTCACTAGGAGACTGGCTGTTTCCCTTAAGCAGTTCAACTCCCTTGATTGTTCACAATCAAGCTTGTTTTCATGCGTTTCAGTTTGGATTGTGTGCTCAGTCTTATAGCTTTCAAAGGATTCATATAGCGTCCGATACTCATTGATCATGTCCTGCAATGCATTGGTAAGTTCACTATGTGTAAATTCAGATAGGTTAGATTCATGTACCTCATTTTCATCATTTGCCATTAAGCAGTGGACTTCCTCGTCTTCACTCTCGCTGGATGAGCTAGTTAACTCCTCTGATTCTGATTCAGAATCAGCCCATTTGCTCTTACTTTCTTCTGCCATCAAAACCTTTTGATCTCTGTCCCTTTTGGATGATCTTCTGGTTTCTTTGGATTTTCTGTAATCCTTGGATCCTCTTTTGTGATCATCCTTTTTGGGTTTAGGACAGTCTGCAATGAAGTGCCCTGGTTTGAGGCAGTTGAAGCATACTCGCTCTTCTTCTTCTGAATTTCCTTTGGAACTCTGCCTTCGAGGATATGATTGATAAGGTCTCTGGTTCTTCTTCATGAATTTCCCAAATTTCTTTACAAACATTGCCATAGCATCATTACACATCTTTTTCTGGAGTCATCTCTGTAGAAGTAGGCAGAGACTCCGATGCAGTGAGAGCTTTGGTTGGTTGACTGGTATTTGGTTCATCTTCAACCCGAATGCCTAATTCAAATTCATAGGCTTTTAAATCAGCAAACAGATCATGTAGATCTATCTTGTTGATGTCCTTCGATTCTCTCATAGCAATGGTCTTGACATCCCATTCTCTTGGGAGGCCTCTCATTACTTTGAGAGTACTTCTCTGTTGGGTAAATCCTTACCCAGACTGCTTAGTTCATTAATTATTCCAGTCACTCTTTCATCATACTCGTTGAGAGTTTCTCCATTCATCATCTTGATATGCTCAAACTTCTGTAAAGCCACAGTAAGCTTGTTTTCTTTGGTTTGATCATTTCCTTCACAGAGTTGGGCAATCTTCTCCCAGATTTCTTTGGCTGTTGAGCACATTTTTATTTTGTTGAACATATTTTTGTCCAAAGTTTTGAACAGAATGTCCTTAGCAACGTTGTCTAGATTTGCTTTTTTCTTGTCTTCGTTTGACCATTGAGATCTTTCCTTTTCTACCATTTGTGGATCACCACTTGTGATAGAAGCAGCTGTATTGATTTTCATGATCTTCAAAGGTCCTTCAGTGATTACATACCACATATCATCATCTTGAGCACTTAGATGTGCTTGCATACGGATCCTCCAGTCATCATATTCGTCTTTCTTGAACATTGGAATCTTGCTGAATGAGGCCATCAGTTTTTGGTAAATGGTAATTTCTCAAGATTGAGAAGACCTAAGCTCTGATACCACTTGTTAGGATCGGGGTAGTGTTTAGAAGGGGGGGGGGGGGGGGGGGGGGTTGAATAAACACTAGATTCAATTTTGATTTCTTCTTCTTCTGGTTAACTGTAAACTGTTAAGTATTACAGTTGCTTCTCAATATCAGGCAAGTCAGCAGACACTTATTATAGTGCGGAAGACATCTACTGAACTTGTGAGAAATAAAACTGAGGTAATAAAGTAATGAACAAATAACACAAGAGTTGTTTCTGGAAGTTCGAAGCACAACGCTTCTACGTCTCCCCTTCTTCCTTTGCAGGAAAGATTCACTAGAAGACTTGGTTTACACTTTACAGTATACAACCTTCTTAGGCACTAACACACTTGGCCTAAACTCCAAGCAATCACAATCTTCTTAACTTTTGATTACAAGGGATTCTATAACACTCTTTACAGAATAAACTTTCTATCTTTGAGAGTTTTTGAGCAGCAGACTTCAATTGTAAATAATCTATCACAGATTCAGTTTCGCTGTTTGTCTGCTCTTTGCTGAACGTTTGGAATATCAGTAATATGATTTTCTTGTTTGCTTTGAAGTATATCTCTTTGTTGAAATCGCTCAGCACCTCTTCATTCTCTGCTTGGACGTATTTATAGGTTTGGTTGTCCAACGGTAGCTTTTCTGTATATGGAAGAGATTAGCTTTCCAAATTCATATTGTCTTCTTTCCTATTTTGTCTAAGCAACGGCTCTTTTCACTCTGACGGTAATGGTGGCGGAGATATAACAGGGTGCGCCTGTGATGCCCCGAAATTAATTAATTGCAAGTAAGGCATTAATTATGTTTATATGATGTATCATGTGTTGATGGATTTATGTGTTGGGTATTAAGATGTTAACATGATTTAATTGTGTTAATTATTAAATATGAGGAGGATGTGATTTTGGATGAAGTTGGAGCATTTTTGTAAAATGCTTTTAAAATACTGTGTTGGAGCATTTTATACATCATGTTAAGTTTGGGGTACAATTTTAATTAAGTTAAAGTACCCCCCTTTTTAAATCCTCTACCCATCACTTTAACCCCTTTACCTTTCACTTTATAAAAAAATCCCCAAATCACTTCCCAAACCCCAAACCCTACCCATTTTCGAGTTCCACCAAAAGAGGAGAAGAAAAGTTCCACAAAAACTTTGTTTGTGTGATTTTTGCTAGGATTTGGAGCCTACAAGAGGTATGGAACCATTCCTATAAGTTTTAAGATGTTTGGTGTTGAAATGGGTTAAGTTTTTGATGTTTTATGTGGGTTTGTTTGGGTATGTGTTGTTTATGGTTGGGGTATGATTTTTGAAGTGTTTTATGTGGGTTTTAGTGGGTTGTTATGTTATTGATGTTGTGAGGAAGTTTGGTTTTGGGTGGCATGAGGAAGAGCTTGAAAAATGAGCATTAATGGCGAAATTTCGAAGCACAGCACTCGGCGATCGATCGCCCGTTCTTGGCGATCGATCGCGAGCCTCCAGTGCCCGCCAGTAGCATTTGGCGATCGATCGCGCCAAAAGTGGCGATCGATCGCCAAGGAAGGAATTTTTGCCCCTCGTCCAGTGCGATCTCGCGATCGATCGCGCCTGGGCAGCGATCGATCGCGAGCTGTAAAAAATGGATTTTTGATATTTATGTGGGATTTTTGGATATTGGACTATATTTAGCTTCTAATATCAATTTGTATGGTTATGTAGAACCGTCCCAGGTACCCACGACTTCAAGGAGATAAAGTCTACGATTTCTCCTTCTTTTGGAATTAAGGTACGTAAGAGACGTACGAGCATCGGACGGTAAACCATACCCTTACATATTATGATGATGTTTAAGATGATGTTATGATGATGATGTCTATGATGATATTTATGATGATGATATCTATGATGATATTTATGATGATGATGCTTAGGATGATGTTACGATGATGATGCTTATGATGATGTTACGATGATGATGCTTACGATGATGTTACGATGATGATGCTTATGATGATGTTTACGATAACGATGTTTACGAGGACGTCTATAATGACGAAGTTTATGATAAGGTCATACGACGTGTATGATTTGGTAAGACGCCCATGTGGTAAGATGCCATCCAAAGTATGCGAGTGGGTAAGATGCCCCCGTGGTAAGATGCCACGCAATGTTTATGATATGGTAAGACGCCATATGATTGGGTAAGATGCCCACGTGGTAAGATGCCACACGATGATGATGATATGGTAAGATGCCATACAATGCGGTAAGACCCCTAATATATGAATAAGAGTCAGGGATAACAAGGAAGTTGAAGGACGACCAATAACCTTTACTTAACTAAGATGTTATGCATTATTGTATGCTTTTATATAATGTTAAGTAAATATGTGTATGCTCACGATGTGTTATCCCTGTAGGTACACTTTTGGACCAAGGGCCTAGGGTCGGGTTGAGGAAGTGAGCTAAAGGGAGCATGATGAACGTAGGATGCAGGATTTTGATAGTCTCTACTCTAGGAGTAGTGTAAATCTATAGCTTTAACATTCTTTATTAGGAATGTAATCAAATAGCTTTTGAAAACTTTATTTTGGCCTGTAATCTCCTTAGCTCAAGCTACAACCGGAACCCTTAAGAGGTTATAAATGCATGTTCTGTCCAATTTATGTGTACTAAATGATATTAAGGTAGGAAGACCCTACATTAGTGGTATCAGAGCCAGGTTAGATAACCCGGGAATGAGTGAAGGGTAGCCTTAGCAATAAGTTAGCTAGGTGCTTACTTTCGAGCATGTTTTGTGCATAAGTTGCATATGAAGTATATGATGTTATGCTAACATGTTTTGTTTATCTAACGAAGTATTATGCGAACTGCTTTTGGATCTTGTTGTTAATCCTTGTGTTGCAGTATGGCAGCAAATGTGGAGGTAGGTGACGCAGTGAGCGTCAATGCAAGCGCGGGGTGTACGAATCCCCTACCCCCGCCAGCTTTTGATGATGAACCGACCGAACAACAGTTGTTGCCAGGGGAGCTAAGCTTAACTCAGTTTCTTGCTTACCGACCCCAACCTTTGAAGGAACCGAAACTGGGGAACGAGCTGAGGAATGGTTGGAAAGAATAGAGCATATCTTTGTGGCAGCCCCATGTGCGAAGACAGCATGGATACGGTTAGCAGAGTTCCAGTTGGCCAAGAAGGCGCTGATGTGGTGGAAGACCACTGTGGTAGAGCAAGAGGCTCAAGGTCATGAAGTTAACTGGAAAATGTTTCGAACTCGCTTTCTGCAGCACGACAGGCTAAGGAAGATGAATTCACTCACCTCAAGCAAGGTAATATGTCAGTGTCAGATTATGCTCTTCAGTTTTGCTCCTTGCTCATATATGTGCCTCACATTGCCACGAGCACGCAAGCAAAGATGAGGAATTTCATGAAAGGATTGAGGCCGGAGCTATACGATAGGGTGATCACTTATGGCCCTACTTGTTTTGACGATGCACTCTCACGTGCCGAGCTGGCCGAACTAGGAGTGGGTGCATACCCTGATGTTGTACCACCGTCGGCACCCTCTCAGAAATCCACCCCGGATAATTTGAAGCCAAGGAATGATCAGTTCAAGTCAAGGGGGAACTCATCGGCGTCAAGGTTCAGTGGTAAGAGGTCTGACAATAGATGGAAGGGGAACCGAAGGAGTGATGCCCCATCTGGAAGGGGGCAGTCTCAGGGAGACAGATCTGGGAAGATCCAATGCACTCTTTGTGGGCAACCACATCTGACGAAAGATTGTATAGGGTGCTATGTTTGTGGCGACAAGGGCCACTTTGCTAGACAGTGTCCCAACAGGGGAAGTCAACAGGGTTCTGCGGGGAGGCCTGCGGATAGGACAGCACAGCACAGACCCCCATTTGTGCCGCGTCAGCATGGAGGTCAGCCCATGGGGCCACCTCAAGGACAAGTCTATGCATTGACAAGGGAGCAAGCTTCAGCGGCTCCGGAGGAGGTTATAGCGGGTACGTGTCTTCTATTTACGCACCCTGCTTTTATATTGATCGACACAGGTGCGTCACATTCTTTTGTGTCAACAAGTTTTGTGGAAAGACACCACATATGCACTTCTCCGTCGCCCACGCCTCTTATAGTCTCGACCCCCGCTGGAAGAAGTATGATTACTGATCGGATCGTCTACAATGGCCTCATTTATTTTGAGGATAAAGAACTAAGGTCAGATTTGATTGTTCTGGGAATGTCAGACTTTGACTGCATTCTGGGCATCGACGTTCTGAACAGGTATCAGGCAGTTGTGAACTGCAGGCAGAGGACAGTACGGTTCAAATCTGATATGGGAATTCCATGGACGTTCTATGGGGATGGTTCTCGTTCAAAGATTCCATTGATATCTGCTGTCAAGATGGCACAGTTATTGGAAAGAGGCCACACAGGATATCTCATATATGTCGTTGATGTTACGGAAAAGAAAGAAGAAGTAAAAGTTGAGGATGTGCCCGTAGTGGCGGAATTTCCCGATGTCTTTCCGGAGGAGATTCCCGGATTCCCACCGACGAGAGAGGTCGAGTTTGGGATTGAGTTATTACCGGGGACGTCTGCCATTTCTCGTGCCCCTTATAGGATGGCACCAGCGGAGCTAAGGGAATTAAAGATTCAGTTGCAAGAGCTCCTTGATAAAGGCTATATACGCCCTAGCGTATCGCCCTGGGGAGCACCAGTTTTATTTGTGAAGAAGAAAGATGGTTCGATGCGTTTGTGCATCGATTACAGACAACTGAACAAAGCTACGGTGAAGAATAAGTACCCACTCCCTAGGATCGATGATTTGTTTGATCAGTTGCAGGGTACGAGGCTCTACAGTAAGATCGATCTGAGGTCGGGGTACCATCAGATTCGAGTAAGAGAAGAGGATGTTCAGAAGACAGCCTTCAGGACGTGGTATGGGCACTATGAATTCCTAGTCATGCCTTTTGGGGTGACAAATGCCCCGGCTGTTTTCATGAGTTTGATGAACAAGGTGTTCCAGCCATTTTTGGACCAATTCGTCATAGTTTTCATTGACGATATACTCATCTACTCTCGGACCGAAGAAGATCATGTACGGCACTTGAGGACAGTACTTCAGATCCTCAGGGATCATCAGTTGTATGCAAAGCTTAGCAAGTGCGAGTTCTGGTTGGACAGCGTGGTATTCCTAGGCCATGTCATATCTAGCCAAGGGATATCTGTGGATCCCAGGAAGATCGAAGCTGTGATGGAGTGGGCAGCACCCACTTCTGTACCCGAGATACGGAGTTTTCTTGGTTTAGCAGGTTATTACCGACGTTTTGTCGAGGGATTTTCTAAGATCGCTAAGCCATTGACACAGCTGACTCAGAAAGGAGTCCCATTCTTTTGGTCCGAAGCTTGTGAGGAAAGCTTCCAAGAATTGAAGCGTCGTTTGACGACAGCGCCAGTGTTGGTGATTCCGTCTGAGGATAAGAGGTTTGCCTTGTACACGGACGCATCATTGCAGGGTTTGGGCTGTGTATTGATGCAAGACAGACAAGTGGTAGCCTATGCTTCGAGACAGTTGAAGCCTCATGAGACCAGATACCCAGTCCATGATCTGGAACTGGCGGCTATCATTTTCGCCTTGAAGATTTGGCGTCATTACCTTTATGGTACTACCTTTACCATCTTTACGGACCATAAGAGCCTAAAGTTTCTATTCACTCAGGCTGAACTGAACATGCGTCAAAGAAGATGGATGGATTTACTCAAGGATTATGACTGTGAAATTGAGTACCATCCTGGTAAAGTAAATTTAATAGCAGACGCCTTAAGTCGGAAGGTGAAGAGCACTGCTGAGGATGTTATGTGTTTATCAGCTTTGATGACTTCCTATTGCCATCTGGGCTATGACTTCGATGTAGACACGTCGCCGGTGCGAGTGTCGACCTTATTGGCCGAGCCAGACGTATTTGAGGCTATCAGGAAAGCCCAGAGGTCGGATGATGAAGTGCAGAGATGGTCATCGATAGCACTTCGAGGTCAGCCAACAAAGTTTAGAGTGGCTGAAGATGATTCACTAAGACTGGGCAACCGATGGGTAGTCCCAGATACACCAGAGTTACGTAAGGGAAT
Source organism: Haberlea rhodopensis (assembly GCA_907163345.1). Taxonomy (NCBI): domain Eukaryota; kingdom Viridiplantae; phylum Streptophyta; class Magnoliopsida; order Lamiales; family Gesneriaceae; genus Haberlea; species Haberlea rhodopensis. The sequence continues at coordinate 229,278 of CAJQUN010000403.1, forward strand.
TTTGGAACGGGCTCATAGTAGCCGATTCAGTATCCACCCCGGATGAAGAAAGATGTACAAGGACCTGAGTGGTCAATTCTGGTGGAGACGCATGAAGCGTGATGTGATCAGTTATGTTAAGAGATGTTTAATATGCCAACAAGTAAAGGCAGAAAGACAGAGGCCTGGTGGCGAGCTGAAGAGCTTGGAGGTACCTAAGTGGAAGTGAGAGCATATATCTATGGACTTCGTGACCCACTTGCCAAGGTCGACCTCTGGATTTGATGCGATCTGGGTGATCGTGGATAGGCTGACGAAAGTAGCTCATTTCATCCCTTACAGTATGACTTTCACGTATCTAAAGATGGCCCAATTGTATGTACGGGATGTAGTGAGGTTGCATGGGGTTCCAGTCTCGATCGTGTCTGACAGAGACCCAAGGTTTACTTCTCACTTCTGGGAGGGTCTCCAGACAGCTTTGGGCACCGAGGTGAGACTAAGTACAGCTTATCACCCTCAGACTGATGGCCAAACGGAGCGTACTATACAGACGCTCGAAGATATGCTGAGGGCATGTGTTTTGGAGTTTGATACTCCGTGGCAAGAATCTATACCACTGGTGGAGTTCTCATACAATAACAGCTATCAGGCGAGCATTCAAATGGCCCCTTTTGAAGCTCTTTACGGACGACGATGTAGGTCACCGCTGTATTGGGAGGACTTGACGAGTAAAGCGGTCGGAGGACCGGATATGATTAAGGACATGGAGGAAAAGATTAAGATGATACGCTTAAAGATGAAAGCGGCCCAAGATAGGCAAGCAGCCTATGCAAATAAGCGGCGACGGCCGCTAGAATTTCAAGTAGGAGACAAGGTCTTCTTGAAAATCTCACCCTTTAGGGGTGTTGTTCGATTTGGTATGCGGGGGAAGTTATCCCCGAGGTATGTTGGACCGTATGAGGTGTTACAGCGTATCGGCAGTTTGGCTTACCGATTGGCTCTACCGCCGTCTTTATCTGGGATTCATGATGTTTTCCATGTTTCTATGCTACGGAAGTATGAGCCAGACCCGTCTCATGTTTTACAGCCTACTGAAGTGCAGTTAGACTCAGATGTATACTACGTTGAACGACCAGTCAGAATTCTGGATCGTGAGGATCGCAGACTACGAAGCAAAGTTATACCAATGGTCAAAGTTCAGTGGGATCGTCGGGGTGTCGAGGAGGCTACGTGGGAGACGGAGCGGCATATGATGCAGCATTACCCCGAACTATTTTCTGGTATGATTTATGTTTAGTTTCTTTTGGGTAAGTGCATGCGATTTCGAGGACGAAATCTTGTAAGTAGGGGAGTAATGTGATGCCCCGAAATTAATTAATTGCAAGTAAGGCATTAATTATGTTTATATAATGTATCATGTGTTGATGGATTTATGTGTTGGGCATTAAGATGTTAACATGATTTAATTGTGTTAATTATTAAATATGAGGAGGATGTGATTTTAGATGAAGTTGGAGCATTTTTGTAAAATGCTTTTAAAATACTATGTTGGAGCATTTTATACATCATGTTAAGTTTGGGGTACAATTTTAATTAAGTTAAAGTAACCCCCCTTTTTAAATCCTCTACCCATCACTTTAACCCCTTTACCTTTCACTTTATAAAAAAATCCCCAAATCACTTCCCAAACCCCAAACCCTACCCATTTTCGAGTTCCACCAAAAGAGGAGAAGAAAAGTTCCACAAAAACTTTGTTTGTGTGATTTTTGCTAGGATTTGGAGCCTACAAGAGGTATGGAACCATTCCTATAAGTTTTAAGATGTTTGGTGTTGAAATGGGTTAAGTTTTTGATGTTTTATGTGGGTTTGTTTGGGTATGTGTTGTTTATGGTTGGGGTATGATTTTTGAAGTGTTTTATGTGGGTTTTAGTGGGTTGTTATGTTATTGATGTTGTGAGGAAGTTTGGTTTTGGGTGGCATGAGGAAGAGCTTGAAAAATGAGCATTAATGGCGAAATTTCGAAGCACAGCACTCGGCGATCGATCGCCCGTTCTTGGCGATCGATCGCGAGCCTCCAGTGCCCGCCAGCAGCATTTGGCGATCAATCGCCACTCTTGGGCGATCGATCGGCGAGGCTGGCGATCGATCAAGCCAAAAGTGGCGATCGATCGCCAAGGAAGGAATTTTTGCCCCTCGTCCAGTGCGATCTCGCGATCGATCGCGCCTGGGCAGCGATCGATCGCGAGCTGTAAAAAAATGGATTTTTGATATTTATGTGGGATTTTTGGATATTGGACTATATTTAGCTTCTAATATCAATTTGTATGGTTATGTAGAACCGTCCCAGGTACCCACGACTTCAAGGAGATAAAGTCTACGATTTCTCCTTCTTTTGGAATTAAGGTACGTAAGAGACGTACGAGCATCGGACGGTAAACCATACCCTTACATATTATGATGATGTTTAAGATGATGTTATGATGATGATGTCTATGATGATATTTATGATGATGATATCTATGATGATATTTATGATGATGATGCTTAGGATGATGTTACGATGATGATGCTTATGATGATGTTACGATGATGATGCTTACGATGATGTTACGATGATGATGCTTATGATGATGTTTACGATAACGATGTTTACGAGGACGTCTATAATGACGAAGTTTATGATAAGGTCATACGACGTGTATGATTGGGTAAGACACCCATGTGGTAAGATGCCACCCAAAGTATGCGAGTGGGTAAGATGCCCCCGTGGTAAGATGCCACGCAATGTTTATGATATGGTAAGACGCCATATGATTGGGTAAGATGCCCACGTGGTAAGATGCCACACGATGATGATGATATGGTAAGATGCCATACAATGGGGTAAGACGCCCTAATATATGAATAAGAGTCAGGGATAACAAGGAAGTCGAAGGACGACCAATAACCTTTACTTAACTAAGATGTTATGCATTATTGTATGCTTTTATATAATGTTAAGTAAATATGTGTATGCTCACGATGTGTTATCCCTGTAGGTACACTTTTGGACCAAGGGCCTAGGGTCGGGTTGAGGAAGTGAGCTAAAGGGAGCATGATGAACGTAGGATGCAGGATTTTGATAGTCTCTACTCTAGGAGTAGTGTAAATCTATAGCTTTAACATTCTTTATTGGGAATGTAATCAAATAGCTTTTGAAAACTTTATTTTGGCCTGTAATCTCCTTAGCTCAAGCTACAACCGGAACCCTTAAGAGGTTATAAATGCATGTTCTGTCCAATTTATGTGTACTAAATGATATTAAGGTAGGAAGACCCTACAGCGCCGCTCTATTGTACCTTTGTCAGAGAATGTTGTACTGATTTTGTCTCGTTGCTTAGTGCTCTTACTGGAAGTTTAGACTTCTGCTGGTTTTCTTTGTTCAACTGGTCGTTCATCCTCTTATGACCAGTTGATGTCTTTGTTCAGTGGGACTATCCGGTTGATGGTTGTCCAGTAGATGTCTGTCCAGTTGGTGGCCATCCAGTTGATGTCTATCCAGTTGGTAGCCATCCAGTTTATGTCTTGTCCAGTTGGTGGCTATCCAGTTGATGTCTTGTCCAGTTGGTGGCTATCCAGTTGATGTCTATCCAGTTGGTAGCCATCCAGTTTATGTCTTCACCCGGTAGGTGTCTTCATCCGGTAGGAGTCTTTATCCAGTTGGTCTTTGTTACTCGGTAGGAATTCATCCAGTTGGTCTTTGTTAACCGGTAGGACTTCATCCAGTTGGTCTTTGTTACCCGGTAGGACTTCATCCAGTTGGTCTTTGTTACCCGGTAGGACTTCATCCAGTTGGTCTTTGTTACGCGGTAGGACTTCATCCAGTTGATCTTTAATATCCGGTTTGTAATCACCAAAACTTAGAAATCGTTTTCCCAACACATAATACACACACAAAGCAGTATATACACACACACACAGCATTATATACACACACACTCAGCAGAATACACACACCCAGCAGTATATACGCACACACATGCCGAATACACACACACACGCTGCAAAATACACACACCCGTAGGTGCAACTCACGCCCAGCACACACATATACCCTCACAGAACCATGGCAGCAAATTCTTGACCATAATGGTAACAAAATTTCGAACCCAACACAAGATTTTCGAACCAAAGGTTGGATAATTCTTAAACCCACAGGCAGCAACGTTTTTGTGACGAAATCAGCAAGAAAAATCGCAATAACACTACCATGAGCAAGATAAAGCATGATTAAAGTGTAAGGCAAGATTGCTTAATAAAAACTTACAAAAATCGAGCCTTAAACAAGGGGGGAAAGCCGATTCTGCATTGGAATGAAGTGGGTGGGGGCGACTTTTTGCAAAAAGAGGGGAACGAGAACTGATATATTAGTGTGTGAAGAAGTGGGGAATGGGTTTGTTTTGTTGCAACCCTAATTTAAGTTTGTATCCCCAACAATTTTCACTACTACACCTTATTAACTTTTAAATATTAATCTCCAATAATAAAATTAACATGAATCCCCAATCATTAATTATACTAACAATTTCGCCCATGACCAATAAATCCGACCCGGTCCCACCTTTGAGGCACAAGAATTTAAATCACGTAAATTATCACATTACTTACCATTATTAACTTATCTCTAAAATATTATCGGAGTATATTTTACAATCTCGATATATTTTATGATCCGATTAACTTGCCAGTTGACCTTCACTTGGTCAATTCCACTTCTAGTTAATTAATTCTAAAATTAATTATCAATAAAATCTAAATCATATTTAGTCCAACAAATGATTATAATAAATCTGGACATCACAGGAACACAAAGCGTATTGGGCAGTGAAGAATTTCAACATGAACTATGATGAGAGTGGCGTGCATAGGAAGCTGCAATTGCAAGAGCTAGAGGAGATACGAAATGAAGCCTACGAGAGTGCAAGATTTTACAAAGAAATGACGAAGGAATTTCATGACAAGATGATATCACGGAGACACTTTGAAGTTGGTCAAAAAGTTCTCCTTTACAATTCACGCCTTCACCTGTTTCCAGGTAAGCTTCGTTCTAGGTGGCATGGGCCTTATTTAGTTATTAATGTGTATCCCCATGGTGCAGTGGAAATTCAGAGTTTGGACACCACTAAGACATTCAAGGTGAATGGTCACCGATTGAAGCACTACTATGAAGGTGTCCAAAATGAAGAAGGAGGGCAAGTGACATGAAGGTGGCTCTAGAGGATCCACCGCACTTCGACTGAGCACGAGGACTAGCGTCGGGCCACCGACATTAAACAGAGGCGCTGCTTGGGAGGCAACCCAAGGGGAGTTAGTTTCCTTTCTCCCTTTTATTTATTGTTGGCTTTAGTAGTTAGACTTTTCTCTTTTCTTGTATTTTTGCTTTACATTGGGGACAATGTAAGATTTAAGTATGAGCGAGGGATTAGTAGTGTGTTATGGTTTTTCTTATTTCAAAAATACAAAAAAATCAAAAAATTAGAAAATTTTTAGCTCATAGTTAGTAATGAACAAATTCTTAGAGCCACTAGCCCATGATGAAACCTAATTGATATCATGCATACTTTTGAACATAGGTGAATTGTTAACCTTGGAACACTTTGAACTCTAATACAAAGTTTACTTTAACTTAGTAGTGAATATTTTGAGCACATTATTGTCATGGCTTGTGAAGTGTGCATAGCTTAGTGAAGATTGTGTAAATCTTGTGATAGTCTTAAGAAGTCTCTAATACATTCTAGAACTTAACTACATACTCTCTGAGGCGTATGTCTAGACTACTTGCAAAAATGAAAGTGATATAGGCAATCTTTGATGCATTTGAGCCTTTCAAGCCTACCATGTAAACAAAATCAATCTCTAGTACCCTTTTTGAGCTTTAATGTAAAAGAATGGTAGTATGCTAAGCATACTAAAGACCCCCATTCAACATTCCTTGACTAGCTTATCATCCTACCCTTTAGCCTAAATATGATTTTAATCCGTACCTTTTAAGGGGTATGATGTATTTCATTCACATGCACTTAGAAATTCATTGAAATATTGTTGTGAACTTTATTGTCAAAAGAATGAAATACATGAAAGAAAAAGGAATGCCTTGAGAAAATAGATAAAAATATGACTCCAAGGGGAGCCAAGGCACAAAAGAAGAAAAAAAATGTTGAAATAAACCTTGAAAATGAACAAGGTTTGAAAAATTCATACAAGAAGAGAAGTTTTAGTGTGCATTTCATCATACTCTCTTGTTTGATATATATTTATCCTTTCTTTCATAAGCCAATACCTAGGCCAAGCTACAAGCTAATAAAGACCTACTTGATTTATGTTTGCAAAGTAGCTAAGATAGTGGAGAAGAGTGTGCAAGTGAGCTTATACTTGTGTTAGTGTATGACTTGAACTATTGTGGATTTACATCTTTTGGAGCTATAAGTTGTACACAACGTTTGTTTATGACCACACACACGTTCACTACTCTGTTGAGTATGAAATGTATAGGGATTGAACTTGTTCCACTGTTAACTTTTCACCGCCTTTCATTACTGTGCATGTTAAAATTGTTGAGGCATTAAAGTGAGGACAAGTTGCTTTGTTATGAACCTATGAGCTAACCAAAAATATTGTAGTTTTTATTTGTTTACTCGAGGTCGAGTAAAGAGTAAGTATGGGGGAGTTTGATGTGACTAGAAATAGACACATCTATGGCGTTTAATTGTCTACGATTTGGTAGGTTTTGATGGATAATTTGATACGTATGCTATCTAATCGTGTATTTGTGTAATTGTAGGTACAATCGAAGAAAACGAGCTAAAAATGATGTGTAAAGACCAAGAAAAGACATGGACATGACAAGGACTCAAAGTTGATCAAGAAAAGGGCAAAAAATAATTTTGGAAGTGGCGATCGATCGCATGGAAGAGGCAATCGATCGCCTATGGACAGAAACGTTTGCTTCAAATTTGAAGAAGCAGCGATCGATCACCATATTCAGCGATCGATCGCCTGAAGCTACTGGAGGGAAGCGCTCGATCACCACTTTATAGCGATCGATCGCCTCAAGTATTTTGCCAAAAAATAAATAAATAAGCGATCGATCGCCCTATTGATAGCGATCGATCGCCGAAGAGTCCGGAAATATGGAAATTGAGTCTTTTACCATGTTTAAAAGATTGTAACCTAAATTTTTGCCTCTATAACCTCAGAACTCGATTGACCACCTCTTCGGAGAGAGATTTTTTTAATTTTAGACTAACTTAGGTTTTTAGAATAATTTTTCTTTCAAGTTTTGTCAAGAACAACGTGAAGAACGGAACCGGAATCGACAAGCCGGAATCGTGATTCGTCTTAGTAATTTCTTTCCCTTTATTTATTTAATGATTTCGAAACATATTTTGTTGATTTTGGATTCAATTATGCTAGGCTAAACTCTTAGATTCTTGGTTTAAGGGATACTTGCTTTTGGAATTGAATCTCTTGTGAGAATTTTGATTTGTTTTGTGAATTTAATTTCGATTTCAATCCTGTTTCTTGGTATCGATTTCAATGATTATTGTGTTTGTTTATTAGATTGATCACCTAGTATTCATATGCATAATCGATAGCTAATTAAGAACTAAGATTAATAATTACCGGCTGTAGGTGTTATTGAATTCTTAGGAGAAACGATTGGGTAATCAATAATTAACGGCTGTAGTTTCTATTGATTGGATTTATCGAATTCACTAGTTTTGAAATCTATCATTGATTTAATCATAAACGGCTGTAGTTTTGATTAGAGATTTGATAAGGGTCGGATTGAATGCTGTTTTCTCTTTGACTGCGATTAAGGTGGATAGGAATTAAATTTCCAATCGATGAATAATTGAATGAATTTGTATGTTAGTGATTTGATGATCAAGAGAGAATTTTCCAAAAGTAAAGTTTACCGACAACCAATGAGAGCGAAGAATCGCTTCGCTCTCATAAGTTTGAACCATTTTAGTTAATCTCGTTAATTAGTTTAATTCTTAAAATTTGCTTAGTAGTAATCACTCAACCCAAAACCCCTTTTTACTATTCAATTTTAATTGGCACGAAAAAAATACTACCTTCCCTGTGGGATCGATCCCTACTCTCGCTACGACATACTTTTGCTATTAACTTGAGAAGGGTTAATTTGGGCGTACGCGATAAGCGCTACCAAAGGGCCCCCGTGCCCTTAACCCACAATTAGTGCATTAAGCCATGCATTTGGTGCATACAATCACGTGTAAATGGAAACTATATGTAAACGTGATACACCATACCACCTATAAAATTTCTTGCTTCACTTATTCCGTTTCATGCAATATCCGATTCCCTAGATTAAGACCATTTAATACATCATGCACCCATGTAACACACTAATCACAATCTCAATTCATCTAGCAATTCCCTAGTTAATTGCTCACACACATGAATGAAAGGAGAAAGGTCCATGCCTTTTTATACAACCCATATACACATAATTATTGCTCACACACGAGCATCGAATAAACCTATGTGTACGTAATGTATAAGAAAGGGCATACACAATATCCAGCTCCTCATGAGCTCCGGTGCCTCGATCCTGGAATCACCTCCAATCCATAGCTCGATCACAGCTCCAGAGCTACCATTGTACCTATTTCACCTGCCCTAACAGAGACATCCCCCACACGGGGTGAGCATACCAATACCACCAAACCAATAATCACAATTATATAATTCGTAAATTACAACAATGTAATTGCCAAGAATTTAAATGATACTCCCTGGATGGATTCATCCTCATCCGGGATCCCACTGTATTGTCCCTGTTCTCAAAACAACCAAAATCATCAAATTCCAAATATCCAGTTAATCATTATACTAATTAACTATGTCCCTGATCACATTTCCTCGCTCACTCAAAAGTAGCGGCATCACTTACCGATGTTCGCTCCATAGCGACCACATCACGACAATTGCTCGCTCCAAAGCGGCACCATACATTACATAAGACCAGTCAACATAACACAACCCAGTCCCGTTTCCATTAACCAATTTATGCAAGACACAATATACTAAGCATCAACTAATAACCCTTACCATTCATCTATCTCATGCACAATAATTGCAATAATATAATTAAGGTCATGCTCATACGTTACACGTACCTTATGTTCCCGTAGTTCAAATCCAAACATTGTCTCAGTCCCGAGGTCCGATGGAGGAATGTGCTAAACACAATTCAATAACTCATAATCAATGAGTAATCCCAAATCATATGCACAAGCATGATATCCGACCCCAATCATCCCAACACGATGATTAAGTAGTAAATGGTCGGTAACCACTCCCCAGAGGACCCAAAAATAACATTTCCAAAAATTGCCCTACCGATCGATCGGTCACCAATACCGATCGACCGGTAACTGTTCACAAAAACAATTTAAGCCACGGCTTTGCACCGATCGATCGGTCCAAGCTACCGATCGATCGCTAGCCACCCACCGATCGATCGGTCGTTCTTACCGATCGATTGCAAAGATCGAAATAAACGCCCAACGCTACGCACATGCACCGATCGATCGGTCCAAGCTACCGATCGATCGGTCGCTGTGCGAACCCGAAAATCACCATTTTTAAAAGCTTGAAAACCTCCATCAAACAAACCCAAACTTCCACAAACTCGAAAATAACCAAAAACAAACACCCTAGTACACCCAACAAGGTTTAAAAACCATTTTAAAACAAAACCCATAAGATTTCAAGATTTTACAAAATCTCTCAAAACCTAAATCAACCCTAAGCTCAACCAAACACCTCCAAAATACAATCAACACGAAGATAAAAGCAAGGGGAAGGAGATTACCAAATCATCTTCGAGAAATTCCGGCTCCCGAGCCAAGCTTCAAGCCATTTCTTCCATGGGAGAAAAGAAGGGGTTTGGGGGGAGTGGAGGCGTGGGAGAGAGAGAGAGAGAAGAGAGGTGAGGATTTTCGTATAATGACAAAATACCGAGTCCCCTTGGTATATATAGCAAAAATGCTCCAAAATAACAATACCCTCACAAAAACATCATGATTCATCAAAAATCATCTGTTTTCAAAAACTTTCTCTCCAACATCAAATCTCCATACCAGCCCCAACATAAAGCACCCCGGACTCCAAGTCCCACCAAAAACCCAACTCATAGGTTTTCCACCAAAATGAGAATACAATCTCAACCTTTGGATCCAACGATCCCAAAAGCCCGATTTAACAACCCCGGGAGACCCAAAACCGCAATTAATTCCTAATTGCCACAATTAAAAATCCATTAAGGATTATTACCACACCGGGATTAATACGCATATTTCCTGGACATCACAATTGGTATACATGGAATGAGTGCATGTCATGACATACATTATTGGTATTATAATCCATTGATTATGAATGTGGTACAGGGACAACCAAAGGGAGCTTTTAAATGTATTAAACACAGGAAGTGAATCGTATTTACGGTTTATGCATTTGATTTACAATCATATTATTGTGAATATGGTTTATATACATGCCCATGGTTTTGGGGTTGTTCCTATAGGTACTTTTGGGCGGACGAGCTAAGGCGGGTTGATGCGGTGAGCTAGTGAGGAGTGCTTTTGGCATAGCAGGTTAATTCTTTTGTATAGTCTATACTCTAGGAGTAGTGTAAAGCTATAGGATTAACATTCAATTGGTTGGGAATGTAATTAATTCCTTTTGGAAATTTTATTTTGGCCTGTAATCATAACATCTCAAGGCATCAACACGAACTTTACACTCTATAGATGTATGATAGCTCTATTTACGCCTTTAATTCGCACTTAAGGAACTAGGGTCCTTACAATTAATATTGCAAACTTGTAATTGGGAACACGGACTTAGTTAATCAGTGTAATGATTAACTGGCTATTGGGGATTTGATGGTTTTGGTTGTTTTGAGAACAGAGACAGTACAGGGGATACCAGATGAGGAGGTTACTGAACTGAAGTCTTGATAATTGTCTCTACTGATTTTGTTCTCACTCGTTAATACTTGTTTGGATTAAATATCGAGTTTTTAGTCACTTTAGTTTAATAATCATCACTAATTATCATAGGCTAAATATAGTTAAACTAGTTGAGTTTGGTACTTATTTTCTAGTCCCTGTGGGTTCGACAACATTTTCTTAAACCTACTATACTAAAACTTGATACCGTGCACTTGCGGTATAAAATCGCGCTACACTGGAATTTTCTGTTTAAATAAATAGCTATCAAGGTTCACTTGGGAAATGGAGAAGGTTTGTTTATCTCTCTTATGTCACATTAATTGTCATTAATCTCATCCTTCACGTTGTTTTGTGTTATAATCTTTTACATGTTCCACGCATTACTCAAAATCTTTTAAGTGTTAGTAAGTTCGTACTCACTGAGCTCTGGTACTTCTAGATACTTCCTCATGAGCATCTGGCATCAGCCCAGCCGCAGTACATGTCATGCCCATACAACAAATACATGACAGCCCCACAACGTGGTCGGTAACCCCAGTACGAGATACCCGATAAAACCAAGATAGAATGACAAAGTATAATGCTATGCATGACCTGCATGAATGCAATGCGCCTGAGGGGTAACAATCTCAAATATCAAGATCTCGGGAGTCCAAAGAAAGATCATCATCAATATCAAGATCAAGCTAGGGCGTCGACACGCTCGTCGCTAAGACATCTCTCTCTGTCGAGCCATCGACGGTCCATCATCCCTCGTGTCTGGTATGGGTGCATATAGGGCCGGGTCAATCCGGACCCGGCCCCTGAACCAAACTGGTTAGCCTGGTTCAGAATTTGAACCGGGCTATTTGGTTCCAACCCGCTCTGAAACCGGTAAAAAACCGGTCCGGAGTGGTTCCGTGTCTTGAAACCAGTAGCACCACTGGTTCCAGTGCTACCACAGTAATTTTGAAAAAAAAAATTAAAGCAATTGAAATAGGTAAAAAAGTGTTCAAAAATAAAAAAATATTAAACAAGAAAATAAAATAAATCATAACAAACCGGATCGGATCGATCCGGAATCGGATCCGTTTCGATTCCTTAACAGACCGGAACGGTTCCATTCTTAACGGATCAAGAATCTGCCGGTTTCGGACCGCACCGGACAAGTACGATCCGTTAAGCACACCTATGTCTGGGCGACGTCATCACGCTTGTAACTACGACATCACTCATCTCACTCTCTCCATCAAGCCATCGACGAGCCAATCATCCCCATACCACATACCATAGATATCAAAAGAAATGGTACAAGTATCAAAGAATCGCTAGGATCAACATGATATGTTCGATGTCCATGCATCTCAATGTATCTTGAACTCAATATATATCATGTATTAATGGTAACCGTTGTGGCCAAACCAATCAATATGCCACCATACCAAAATCTTCTAGGATTTGGTAAGGACCAATGTATCAAGGTGACGGTTTACCTCGACATCCGAACCGAATCGTCCCAAAGAAGAGACACTGGAGAAATACTCCATCGTCGACTTCAAATTCTAATGGTCTTATTCTCTTGTAGGCAGAGCTGGCTTGTCTATCTTGAGCTGCTTTCATTCATTTTCTGATTTTTTCGATTTTTTTCCTTGTATTTCTTCTACAAACTCAGGTTGTGCTAACTGTCTCTCGCCAATTTCATTCCACCATACCGAGGATCGACACTACTTTCCATATAAAGCCTCAAATGATGGCATTCGTTTAGTTGTCTGAAACCTGTTATTATAGGATAATTCACCTAACGACAGGGATTCTTGCCAATTCCCACCAAGAATGTGGTCTCAACGTATGTTACATCTTACTACTACAGGATGAACACTATGGCGACTGTAGTTTGCCTCATGAAGTTATGCTTCTTTCAAATCTATACGATTCAGTACCACTAATTTGTTATTCAGCTGCAATCAACCACCAGATGATACATTGAATCTAGATGGGTGGTTAGAGAGAACAACTTCTTTTATCTGGTGAATATACAGATCTGTCTCTTGAGTTTTCTTAATCGAAGAGATACTCTATGGCTTAAACTGCAACGCAGAAACAAGGAAAAATTCTCCACGTGGCTGGTAAGCCCACCCAGAAGTGCACAAATCATCAAAATTCCGCCAATCATGGATCAATGCAACTATGGCACCGTGTACTTGTCGACTCAATGCGTCGGCTACCAGATTCACCTCTCCTAGTTGGTATTGAATTTCACAACCAAAAATCTTTTAGCAAATCCAACCACCGTCTCTGTCAATTGCCTTGAAGCATAAGCATTCGTCTTATATAGCTGCATCAGAACATTTCCCAAACCTCTAACTAATGCATTAGCACAAACTACAAATTTCATTGATCCACATGGTAAGGCCAACATGCCTGTAATAGCTGGCCAAAACCATAATATTGTTGCTTATTCTCAACCAGTTCAATAAGATAGAACACTTTTGTTTCAACTTAGTGAAATTCTAAAAACAAATTCACAAGATTCATCATCGGTGCTCATTGTTACAAATAATTTTTTTTTACATTAATTATATCAGTTTGTTCATCTTAAATTTAACAATTTCTTCATTTAAGACTTATATCCAAAGAAGATACCAACTTGACTTACTAGATAATAATTTCTCTAACTTATTCAATGATCAAAACCTATGATTTTCATTAGGTTCAATACTTAGTCCTCGAAAGAAATAAAACTCTACAAAATACAAATCATGGAAAACACAATTTATTAGTTCCCAATTGCAAATTCAAAATCATTAAGTCTTATTGCAATTTTAACAGCAGTCCTGTTGGGGCTCCCAAAGTTCAAATTCATCGCTCTAATCTTAGATGTACACTACACTTCCATTATTTAGCTCATGAAGTGTAATTCAAATCTATATTCCTAAAGGACAATCAATAATAATTTCCTTACTTACATAACCACATTCGTTCAACACATTCGGTTAAACTCAAGTTCCTTAAACACGTAGAAACTTAGCATTTCTTTTTATTTCGAGGCATATAACATCGGGTCTTAACTCAAAATCACGAATAACCATATATTATTCATAAGTAGAATTTTACATAGGTTATTCACCAAAGTTATGAATTACTCATATAATTTAGAGATCAATAAGGCCAAGAAATCATCACTATATTATTCAAATGACATTATTTAAATCAACATGATTTGTTGTCATCACATCATTAGGCTCTAATTTCAATCGATCAATACTTCACACTAAAAAAGTGCATCAATTCTTCCCTACATATTCCAAGGGGAAATTCTTACTAAGCATCATTAGAAAACTTAGTATCATTCACGGCTTAACGTAATTTATCCAAAATAATTATTACATAGCAATATTTATTGGGTTAAATATGCTTACTCCAATAGATTAACCAAATACGCCCAACTAATTCGACTTATTTTAAATCATAATAAGTACAAGTTCATTAGCATAATCCATAGTGAATTTAATATATTCCTCTAAGTCCAAGAATACGAGACTTAGTTGATATTATCACCAACTTGCAATATACAATTAATATGATATGCTGGATAAAACAAATCTATTAGCTGATGTGGATACAAACGAGATCCTGTAATGTCGTAGTATCAAATATTCATCAACAAAATTTGATGCGATGAATGAATATGTGCTCCTTTGTTAAATACGATTCATGTTGTGTGACCAAATATAAGATATTTACTTACAATCATAACTTCCGGAGTCTCCCTAGTTGATCTTCTAACAAGGCATGCACATTGGTCCGCCGGGGATCCAAAAATGACTACAAAGTACTATCCCTGATCTGTGAGTAACTTAGACTGTTTGCGAGACTGAGTATGTCAATTGATGATGTGGTTGCATCTCCTTGAGCACGCAACAGATATGCTTCGGAATAATACATGGACTGAACAGTCATAATAAGTCCCTTTTTTACCCCTTCAACTTAAACCTTTACTGCGTGTGTGACTACTTGGGTCTTGAAAATATTCCAAGTGATAGTCACTCCATCTACATTCCATCCAGTTCTAGCTATGTCGCACCACATGTGCGCTCTATATTTCAGCTAGAACGCTGTTAATTCCAATCTCTTTGCCGGTGAATATCTGTCGAGATTAAGCAGATAATCCATTTCTCGAATCCACGATAGTCGATTACGATTTTTTATTTTTTTATTTTTAAAAGCAACGTGGCCTTCTAGTAACACCCTCACTGGGTTAGAGAGAGGGAATACTCGTCTTCCACCACTACCATTGCTCTAGATGCTCTCATCTCGAAGAGTAATAGTCATATGCTAATCTTCATTACTAGTTCAGAAGCCTGGTTGCGTTTATCGTGTACGCCCAAATTAACCCTTCTTCAGTTAATGACAAAAATATGTAGTAGTGGAAGTAGGGATCGATCTCACAGGGAAGGTAAATTTATTTCGTGCCAAAAATGAACAGTAACAAGGGGGTTTTAGGATGAATGATTACTACTAAGCAAATTCTAAAATTAAACTAATTTACGAGATTTACTAAGATGATTAAACTTGTGAGAGTGAAGCGATTCTTGGTTTCCAGGTAACCGTACTTTTGGAAAATTATCTTTTAGTCATCAAATCAAAACATTCGAATTCTTTCAATTATCTATCGATTGGAAATTCAATTCCATTGGAAATTCAATTCCTACTCACCTTATTCGTAGTCAAAGAGAAGACATCATTCAATTCAACCCTTACCAAATCTCTAATCACCACTACAGCCGTTAATGATTAAATCAATGATAGTTTTCAAAACTAATGAGTTCGATAAATCTAATCAATGAAAACTACAGCCGTTAAAATTGATTACTCAACCGTTTCTCCTAAGAATTCAATAACACCTACAGCCGGTTAATTATTGATCTTAGTTGTTTCTTAACAAACTATCGATTATGCAATTGAATATTAGGTGATCGGTCTAATACACAAACACAACAATCATGGAATTCAAAATCTGAGAAACGAATTGAAATCGAAATAAAATTCAACAATCAAACCAAATTCTCATAAAAGGTTCAATTCCAAAAGCAGGTATCCCTTCAACCAAGAATCGAAGAGTTTTAGCCTAGCATAATTAAATCTAAAAACAATAAAAATTCAATGCAAAACATTAAATAAATAAAGGAAAAGAAATTACTAATATAAATCACGATTCCGGCTTGTCGATTCCGGTTCCGTTCTTCGTTGTTCTTGAAGAAAACTTGAAAACAAATTAATCTAAAATCTCCAAAAATTCTAAGAGTATGAAAAACTATCAAAAACTGCTGCTAATGAGGCTTGTCTTCGAGTTTTAGGATATGGAAGTGATAAATATGGGATACAATCTTTTAAACATGGTAAAAGACTCAATTTCCAAATTTCCGGACTCTTCGGCGATCGATCGCCTTGAATGTGGCGATCGATCGCTGCATTATTTTTTTTCGGAAAAATCATTGAGGCGATCGATCGCTATAAAGTGGCGATCGATCGCCGAGCTCCAGTAGACTTTGGCGATCGATCGCCACTTCTTCGCGATCGATCGCTGACTCTTCAAATTTGATGAAAATGTTTATGTCCATAGGCGATCGATTGCCTCTTCCGGGCGATCGATTGCCACTTCCAAAATTACGTTTTTGCCCTTTTCTTGATCAACTTTGAGTCCTTGTCATTTCTATGTCTCTCCTTGGTCTTTACACATCGCTTTTAGCTCGTTTTCTTCGATTGTACCTATAATTACACAAATATACGATTAGGTAGCATACGTATCAATTTATCTATCAAAACCTACCAAATCGTAGACAATTAAGCACTCAAGATGTGTCTATTTCTAGTCACATCAAACTCCCCCATACTTACCCTTTACTCGACCTCGAGTAAACAAACAAAACTACCATATTTTATGTTGGCTCATAGGTTCATAACAAAGCCACTTGTCCTCACTTTAATGCCTCAACAATTTTAACATGCATAATAATGAACGGCGGTGAAAAGTTAACAGTGGAACAAGTTCAATCCCTAAACATTTCGTACCCAACAAAGTAGTGAACGTGTGTGTGTGGTCATAAACAAGTGTTGTGTACAAATTATAGATCCAAAATATGCAAAGCCATAATAGTTCAAGTCATACACTAACACAAGTATAAGCTCACTTGCACACTCTTCTCCACTATCTTAGCTACTTTGCAAACATAAATCAAGTAGGTCTTTATTAGCTTGTAGCTTGGCCTAGGTATTGGCTTATGAAAGAAAGGGTAAGGATATTCAAATAAGAGAGTATGATGAAATGCACACTAAAAGCTTCTCTTCTTGTATGAATTTTTCAACTTTGTTCTTTTTCACAAGGTTTATTTCAACACTTTTCTTCTTTTGTGCCTTGGCTCCCCTTGGAGTCATATTTTTACTACTTTTTTTTTTTCAAGGCATCCCTTTTTCTTTCATGCATTCCATTCTTTTGACAATTAAGCTCATAAATATACTTCAACGATTCCCAAGTGCATTCGAATGAAATACATCATACTCCCTTAAAAGGTATGGATTAAAATCACATTTAGGCTTAAAGGGTAGGATGATAAGCTAGTCAAGAAATGTTGAATGGGGGTCTTTAGTATGCTTAGCATACTACCATTCTTTTACATTTAAGGCTCAAAATAGGTACTAGAGAATGATTTTGTTTACATGGTAGGCTTGAAAGGCTCAAACACATCAAAGATTGCCTATATCACTTTCATGTTTGCAAGTAGTCTAGACATACGCCTCAAAGAGCATGTAGTTAAGTTCTAGCATGTATTGGAGACTTCTTAAGACTATCACAAAGTTCACACAATCTTCACTAAGTTATGCACACTTCACAAGTCATGACAATAATGTGCTCAAAATATTCACTTACTAAGTTAAAGTACACTTTGCTTTAGAGTTCAAAGTGTTCCAAGGTTAACAATTCACCTATGTTCAAAAGCATGCATAATATCAATTAGGTTTCATCATGGGCTAGTGATTCTAAGCATGTGTTCATTACTAACTATGAGCTCAAAATTTTAAATTTTTCGATTTTTTTGTATTTTTGCAATAAGAAAAACAATAACACACTACTAATCCCTCCCCCATACTTAAATCTTACATTGTCCCCAATGTAAGGAAAAAAGACAAGAGAAAAGAAAAGTTCAACTAAAACGCATTAAAAATAAAAGGGTAAAAGGGAAACTAACTCCCCTTGGGTTGCCTCCCAAGCAGCGCCTCTGTTTAACGTCGGTGGCCCGACGCTATCCCTTCCTCAGTCGAAGGTAGGTGGGTCTTCTAGAGACACCTTGATGTCTACTCGTCCTCCGTCTTCATCTTGGACACCTTCATAATAGTGCTTCAATCGGTGACCATTCACTGTGAATGTCTTCGTGGTGTCCAAACTCTGAATCTGAACTGCACCATAGGAAGACACATTAGTAACTACATAAGGACCATGCCACCTGGAACGAAGCTTACCTGGAAATAGACGAAGGCGGGAATGGTAAAGGAGAACTTTCTGACCAACTTCAAAATGCCTCCTAGAGATCATCTTGTCGTGAAAATCCTTTGTCTTCTCCTTGTAACATCTGGCATTTTCATATGTCTCATTTCGAATCTCCTCGAGCTCTTGCAATTGCAGCTTCCTATGCACTCCACTTTCATCATAGTTCATGTTGAAGTTCTTCACTGCCCAGTACGCTTTGTGCTCCAACTCTACAGGAAGATGACACGGTTTACCAAAAATCAGTCTATAAGGGGACATACCTATCGGGGTCTTGTATGCGGTCTTGTAGGCCCATAGTGCATCATCAAGTCTCAAGCTCCAATCTTTCCGTGTCGGGTTGACGGTTTTCTCCAATATGGCTTTGATTTCCACATTAATCACTAGAATTGTGACTGTTCCGGTCCCAATACAACAGCGGAATTTTAGGACCCCTCGCTTCGACAATGACAGCGGCATGTTACCTCGCTCAGTCATGACAGCGGCAAGTACCTCCCTCGCTCGGAGATAAAGGCTACCGGAACATTCATCAATTCTACCACAATAATCAAGCACAACAGTTGATTCCTTTATCACAATATATATCACTATCATTTCACATATACCATCACATGTAAGGGTTCACTACCCACGATATATATAATCAAAGGTGTAACACGTTTTACCGTCCGAAGCCCGTACGTCTCACCTTTCCTGATTTTCCTACAGAATCAGATCCCTTAGCACATAATACATGAAGGGTCAGACATCACCATTAATGCCATCCCATCTCATGCTACACGATTCCTGCAATCACACTGATTAGCAACACCACTTTTCATATCATAAAAAGCACATAACAACTAGTTGTGTCATACAACATTAATGCCATCATGCATAAATATGTGCTATCAATAACTTCCTAGGCCCTTAACAGCCCCAAAGAGCTAACCACTGCTCTGATACCACTAATGTAAGGACCCCAAGCCCTTAACCCTTAATTAGTGTATTAATCATTATGTGTGGTACATGCTTTCAATAAAATCAATCGGGAAACACAGATGATACTTTACCATTGAATGGCAATTACAAATTTCTTTAATATTCAACATTAAGATCATCTCTACCCACAATTAGACTCATAGATTCCACCCATTTTCATCCCCATTACACCACTTTTCAAATGATAGACTTTTATAAAAATTTGGGCAGAGTCTCCCCATAAATAGAGCCATCCCGAAATAAAAGCGCATCACGATATATAGTTCCCGGCCAGGGAAGACACATATTCAACAGAACACAGCAACACTAAGTAAATTCCCAGCCAGGGAAGACACCACACATAAGACGACATAAATGGGTCTCAACACCCACATAATACACCCATGACTCTCATATCATTAGCAATTCTACTCTAATTGCATGCAACACAAAATGAAAGAGAGAAAGGCTCATGCCTTTATATACAATCCATATACAAGCATAATCGTGCTCACATGCGAGCATCATGAATATGTATATAATCCTCAGGTGTATATAAGTACTCTATACGATACCGTGCTCCATCAAGCCCTGGTACCACGATCCTGGGAGTACACCAATCAACAGCTCGAGTTCAACTCCAAAGCCATCGATGTACCTGTTCACCTGTCCCAACAGAGACAGCCCCCAACGGGGTGAGCATACCAATACACAAAATCTCATAATCATAATAATGAAATTCATAATTTTCAACACAAGTAAATACGAATGAATTTTAAATGATACTCCCTGGATGGCAACGTCCTCATCCGGGATTCCGTGTACTGTCCCAGTTCTCACAATCATCAAACTCATCAAATCTCATAAATCAGTAAATCAACACATTGATTTAACTCATGGCATGCCTGATTCTCAAGTATCAATAATTAATGATTCCAAATTCATTATACATACAAACATAGATATCTCGATATCTAATACTGATTTTCAACTTTGCTACCAATCACAGATAGCTCAAATGCCTAGCATTTATTTTACAAATTCTCATTTATACTTAGACATCTCACATGTCTTATAATGAATACATGATTCCACGATCATTCTCAGGCATCTCAAATGCCTAGCATTTATTTTACAAATTCCCATTTATACTTAGACATCTCACATGTCTTATAATGAATACATGATTCCACGATCATTCTCAGGCATCTCGAATGCCCTACAATAGTCATATAAACCCAGTACCCCATATCTCATATAAGGTCATACTACTCTAGTATTACACACACTTGTGGCAGCGATATCAAGACTAGGTCGTTCCATAGTCATATCGACACATATATATATATATATAGCCATACCCTCAACCATCTAATGCAATTAAAACACATTATGCATTTCACAAATACTCTTATATAAAGAAATGCTCGTACGTCGCACGTACCTCAAATTTCCGAAGTCCGAGCCAAACCTTGCTCGAGTTCCATGCTCCGAGGAACGATGTGCTGGCACGATAAATTAATTCACAATTAATTACGAACATGCAACCCATGCTCAAGAACACCCATAACCCTCAAAAATATTGTCAACACACGACAATTAACCATTATCAAAAATTGCTCAAGAACACCCCACAAATTTTCGAACCTTCACAACACAAATCGAACCCAAACTAAACACCATAATTCATCTAAACATGAATTAAATCTATCAATAGCAAGAACCATCACCCCTTGCCAAAAACCCCCAAAAATTCGAACTCAAACCCCTCAAACAGCAAGAAATTCGAACCAAATCCACTCAAAAATAGCAGGGAAATACACGATAATGACGAAAAAGGGGTAAGGAGGTTACCCAATCAAAAATCGGAAGTAAAACGTTCGAAATCGATGAACCCTAGGAATTGGGGATCGGCGCATTCCCACAAAATCCGACTTCAAAACGCGACGAAACTCTCAATTGCCGGAGGGGATAACAGCGCCTCGACGAGACGAAGCCGGCGGCGGGTCGCACGCGCCGAACGGCGGCCGGACGGTGGTGGGCGCACGCCTGGAAGCGGCGTGGGTCTGGGGCGACGGGAAAGGCGACGCGGGAGGGAGAGAGAAATAAGGTGCTGAAATGGTTCCGATAATTAAAATCTCGGGTTCAACTGGTATTTATAGTAAAAATACCCCAAAATACTAATAGCCCCACAAATACATCATGATTCATTAGAAATCATCTGTTTTCAAAAATTCTCTCTCTAACTCAAAAACCCCCTACCGGTGCCCACACAAAGCACCCGAGATTCCGAGTCACACTAAAAACCCAACTCACAGGTTTTCACCGAAATGAGGATACGATCTCAACCTCGGGATCCAACGATCCCAACTACTCAAATAGACGAGCCCGGAAGGCCCAACGCCTCGATTAAACTCCAAATCGCCACGTAAAACAACTTTAGGGGTTATAAACACTCCGGGATTAACATCTCTAATCCCTGGTCATCACAATATCCCCCACTAAAAGAATTTCGTCCTCGAAATTAGCACCGGTGTATCACGTAACACCCGGGCTACACAACAACATGAAACCATAACCTCGATCCTCGACCATATTAGGATCGTCTTAATAAACGCGAGGATACTTACCTCACATCAAACTCTGAAACAGAGCGACATACCAAAACCAACATATCACCCAAGAGGCAAAACATACCTCGATGCGGTTCATCCCAAAAGTCATTCCCTCATGACTGCAAAACAACCAATACTTACGACTGTAGATCGGACAGTCATCCTTCGTTCTAATACCACTTAGTAAGAACGCATCATGAATGACACCTCAAACGTGAGAACGTTTACCTCGTGTCAAACTCTGGAGTGGAATAGACTTCCAAATCCATCATAACGTCAAAAGTGTCAGCACAACTCAACGCTAACAGTCCAAAAGCAGTTAGTCGACTGAAACTGCAAGGATTCGAATCGCTCCCGATTCCATCTTAGATATCATTCAAAGACATCTCTATCATGACTCACGATGTCTAACACACATCATTACGAGGAAAACACTAGTATACCACGATGTACACATACCAAATCTGGTCTCCACTTCCAAACCTCCTCCATCAAATGAGCAGTCGCATCATTGCAACTCAATTTGGGCAACTCACGGCCGCAGATTCACACAGAAGACATCTCACAAGATATCCACCTCCGGATATTCCAAGGATCACATCCTGATCATACATAAACCATCGAGACTCCACAGAGTTCAAATTCTGAAAGGACATGCAATAAACCCATTGCATCCTCAACGCTTGTGTCGGCAGCGACACCCAACCAATCTGAATTCCTGCCATCCCTTGGCAATCCTAGGATTTAACAATCCAAACTTGGGAAGGCTATCGCATAACTCGAAGGAAAACACCAACAAGGAAACACCTCAACCCACACAAGATAATCCCTCCTCAAAGGGAGTCAACTAACTCCACGATTGTTTCTCATAATTATAGTGCCATGGAGATTCCCAATCTCAAGGTGTTACATATCTCTCATCAGAGATTTAGCCATCCAAAATAGCATAACTCTATGCTTGTCAAAAGGAAATCGATAACTGGTATCCGTACACTCACCGGTATACCTGCCTAAGCACTGACATCACATGCATACTCAATGCACTTGGCTCGGGTATCTACAACATTCCCCTAAGCCCCAAACACAACTGTCAATTCTGAGTTATTCCCATCCAGAGGAGGATGATAATTGGCGATCAACAACACGGCGTGATTTCCAAAATCAACACCCCACGTACCAATTTACCGAATCTTTCAAAGATTCCCAAATAGATATTATACTACCTCCTTCCCCACAAGGAAAGTGCTATCGAACTCGAGATCCACTAGTCTCGAACCACCGTTCGGAAAAAAAAACTGGATACAATAACACCCATTGCATCCCAAGTACACGGATTCTCCAGATCGAGTCAATGACGACTTGATGACTCTCTTGTTGGTACTTCAACATTATGAGCTGTCTCAGACAAGTCTCACCAAGATTAAACATAAGCGTATACACGTTTCAGTGAGGCATGCACAACCTCAACCTCAAATGACGTAGTGACTACTAAAGTCCACCATAATCCACATCGTCTCACCTTACGATTTGCCAAACTTGATTCCAACGAGCAGTATCATGGCTCCAACAATCACACTATATTATTACCACGATATCTGGCTAGCAAAGCGCTGTCTCCATAGGCTCATATCAAGCCCACCAACAAACCATATGTTCCATCTCGGTATGCCATACCGTACAAACCGTTAGAGTAATGGGTCATTGCCCAGCATATCTCTAAAATACCAAGCACAATGGACAACCCGGTGTCCTTGCTCACTTATGATACAATCATAATCCGTTAAAACTTATCCCACACCCTCAGGGTGGGTGTAACCATGTCTACCCTACGTCACAACACAAGCGAGTAGTTTCCTCAATGACTACTCTCACCACCAATCACTTGGCCCTAGCCAAACCAACGAGCATACCCAAGGGTATCATTGCTCGACAAATATTTAACTCTATAACATGGTGTGGTACATTTACCGGTACAATACATCCAATACTCCACCGAGCAAACCTGCTTGGCAAAAGGTCTCGTCAACTAGTGACCCAGACTCTATCATGTGCTCACCATCGGCACTCAAACCATACAACTAAATACATAACATAAATGTATTAGCCATCAAAACGACGCTACACGTCTACATAGAACATCCACTATGTCATTGTCATCCCGTGACGGTACCTGTCAACATATGACTTTGAAATAATATAATAATATTGTCGACTCGTGACAGTATATGCCGATACACGACGTCTATAATCTCATTGTCAAACACATGACAACATAAGTAAATCAACACATGATATCCACAATAGTGCTAAATAAACAGTAATATGTCATACCTCATTGCTAACAATATAGCGTCATACCTGTCTCCGTCATCCAACAGTGGTACGCAATCAGCACCCATCGCTCGTAGGTGGCGTAATCCAGCGTCATGTACATAGCGGCATAACCCGTCGCTATAGAATCAGGGGCATAATCCCTCGTCATAGAGTCAGCGGCATAACACATCGCTATAGACATCTGGCGGCATGAACCATCGCCATAGATGTAGCGGAATGTACAATCGCTATGAACACCCGGCGGCATAAGTCATCGCCAATCGATATAGCGGAATGAGACATCGCTATCAATACCCGGCGGCATAAACCATCGCCAATAGAATAGCGGAATGAGACATCGCTATCAATATATCCGGCGGCAAGAACCATCGCCAATCAATATAGCGGAATGAGACATCGCTATCAATATATCCGGCGGCAAGAACCATCGCCAATCAATATAGCGGAATGAGACATCGCTATCAATATCGATAATGTGGTTGTTCCGGTCCTGTTATAGCAGCGGAATTTTAGGATGTGATGACCAGGGATTATAGGTGTTAATCCCGGAGTATTAATAATCCCTAAAGTGGTTTTACGTGACGATTTGGAGTTTAATTGAGGTATTGGGCCTTCTGGGCTCGTTTATTTGGGCAGTTGGGATCGTTGGATCCAGAGGTTGAGATTGTATTCACATTACGGTGTAAAACCTAAGAGTTGGGTTTTTGATGTGTCTCGGAATCTCGGGTGCTGTGTGAGCACCGGTAGGGGGTTTTGGAGTTAGAGAGAGAGTTTTTGAAAACAGATGATTTTTAAGGAATCACGATGTATTTGTGGGGCTATTAATTTTTCGGGGTATTTTGCTATAAATACAAGTTGAACCCGAGAATTTTAAGAAAATATCATTTCAGCCCTCATCTTTCTCTCTCTCCCGCGGCCGCGCCATTCCCGATCTTCCCCTGCCTCCGCGCGTAAAAACGCCTCGCCCGCCGCCGTCCGGCCGCCGTTCGGGGCGTGCGACCTATCACCGTCTTCGTCTCGACGAGGCGCTCCTTTCCCCTCTGTCAATTGAAGGTTTCGTCGCGTCCTGGAGTCGGATTTTACAGAAAGGCGTCGATCCCCAAAAGTTAGGGTTCTTCGATTTTGGTCCGATTTCTTCCGATTTTCGTTTGGGTAATCTTCCTAACCCCTTTTTCGTTATTTTCGTGCAATTCCCTGCCATTTTTGTGTTCGATTTGTTCGGATTATTGTTGTTGGTGGGATTGGTTCGAAATTTTGGTTGTATGCATGAAGTGGGTTCGAATTTTGGGGGTTTTGGAAGGGTTGTGGTGATTCTTGTTATGGATTGATTAATTCATGTTGTTGACGCATTATAATGCTTGATTGTGTTCGGAATTGAAGAATTGGATTCGAAATTAGGGTTTGGATTTCGAAAATTTGGGGGTTTGGCATGTGGGATGATTATTCATGCTATGGATTGATTAATTGACATTTTAGATGAATTATGGTATTTTATTGGGTTCGAAATTGTGAGATTAAGGTTCGATTTTTGTAGGGCATTCTTGAACAAATTTCGATTGTCTCATTTATTTCCTTCCATGCTTGTACCCTGCCCCGGGTCTTTTAAGCGGATAATTATCGTGTATTGACAATGTTGTGAGGGATATGGGTGTGCTTGAGCATAGGTTGCATGTTCGTAAATAATTGTGAATTATTTATCGTGTTAGCACATCATTCCTCGGGGCATGGAACTCGAGCAAGGCTTGGCTCGGACTTCGGAGATTTAAGGTACGTGCGACGTACGAGCATTACTATATATATGTGAAATGCATAAGGTGTTTTCGATTGCATTGAATGTTTTGCGTATGGTTATACATACATGTTGATATAGCCAAGGAATGACCCAAATCTTGATATCGCCGCTTGTAGCGTGCGTGACACTAGAGTAGGATGACTCTTGCATGATATATGGGGTACTGGGTTTATTTGATTATATTAGGGCATTTGAGATGCCTGGGAATGATCGTAAAATCATGTATTCTTCGTAAGACATTTGAGATGTCTAAGTTCGTAGAATCGTGTATTCATTATAAGACATTTGAGATGTCTAGGTTTGTAGACTCATGTATTCATTATAAGACACTTGAGATGTCTAAGTATAATGAAGGATTGGTAAAATAAATGCTAAGGCATTTGAGCTATCTGTGATTGATAGCAAGGTTGTGAAATCAGTATTAGATATTGTGATATCTGTAATTGCATGTTTAATGAATTTGTAATCACTATATGTTGATATTCGAGGATCAGGCATGCGATGTGTAAATCAATGTGTTGATTTACTGATTTATGAGATTTGATGAGTTTGATGTTGTGAGAACAGGGACAGTACACGGAATCCCGGATGAGGATGTTGCCATCCAGGGAGTATCATTTAAATTCATTAGCATTTACCTTTGTTGTAAATTATGAATTTCATTATTATGATTATGGGATTTTGTGTATTGGTATGCTCACCCCGTTGGGGGCTGTCTCTGTTGGGACAGGTGGACAGGTACATCGATGGCTATGGAGCTGAGCTCGAGCTGTTGATTTGAGGTACTCCCAGGATCGTGGTACCAGGGCTTGATGGAGCACGGTATCGTATAGAGTACCTATATATACACCTGAGGATTTATACATATTCATATTCATGATGCTCGCATGTGAGCACGATTATACTTGTATATGGATTGTATATAAAGGCATGAGCCTTTCTCTCTTTCATTTAAGGTTGCATGCAATTAGGTCGAATTGCTAGAATGATATGAGAGTCATTGGTGTATTATGTGGGTGTTGGAACCCACTTTTGTTGACATATGTGTGGTGTCTTCCCTGGCTGGGAATCTACTTGTATTACTGCTTTCTGTTGAGTATTATGTGTTCCCTGGCCGGGAATTTTGTTATGTGTTGTACTCTGTTTTGGGATAGCTCTATTTATGGGGAGACTCTGCCCAAATTTTTGTAAAAGTTTACAATGTGAAAAGTGGCACCAAGGGGTTGGTAAAGGGCAAACATATGAGTCTTTTATTGACAGGCAATGATTAAGTATCATCAGAGCTTCCCGATTGACATTTTATAGAAAGCATGTACCACACATAGTGGTTAATACACTAATCAAGGTTTTAAGGGCTTGGGGTCCTTACATTAGTGGTATCAGAGCAGTGGTTGCTCATTGGGGCTGTTAAGGGCCTAGGAAGTTATTGATAGCACATATTTATGCATGATGGCATTAATGTTGTATGACATAACACATTGTTTATGTGCTCTTATGATATGAAAAGTGGTATTGCTAACCATTGTGGTTGCAGGAATCGTGTGGAACACGATAGGATGACATTTATGGGGATGTCTGGCACTCCGTGTGTTATGTGCCAAGGAAGCTGGTTTTAAGAAAATCAGATAAAGGGATATTTCCGAGGTAACATGTATTTTACGTTGTCTTGTTGACACATGATGAATGCAAAGTGGTGCATTGAGGTTATGATATATGTTATTGTGCATTGTTTTTGCATATGCATGTCTTGAGTCAAAGTTATCTTAGTAAGGATTTTAATGGCTTATGCTAAAGTCCATATGAAGCGATGAAGAGTCCCGCTTATATGGAGTAGCAACGCTAAAGTCCATTGGAAGCGATGAAGAGTTCCGCTTACATGGAGTAGCAACGCTAAAGTCCAGTGGAAGCGAGGAAGAATTCCGCTTTCCTGGAGTAGCAAGAAGCATTAAAATGTACTAATGATAAGGGCTCAGGATGAAATAAGGATTTAAAGAAGGATATCATGACATTTATTTGTGAAACCATACATTCTCATAATGTGTTTTTATTATGAATTGAATGTGGATGCATAGCGTATATGGCTATTGTTGTTAACCCTGATGGTTGCAGGTTACAGGAAATATGGAGTATAAAAAGGAATGATGATTATACATTCCAGGAGTCCTGCTTATGACAGTGAGAATTTTTATACTTACGCTTGACCGCTAAAAATGTGGAGCGGGCGGGGATGCTCGCTTGCACATGGAGGCG
The DNA here is from genome assembly GCA_907163345.1 of Haberlea rhodopensis. Taxonomy (NCBI): domain Eukaryota; kingdom Viridiplantae; phylum Streptophyta; class Magnoliopsida; order Lamiales; family Gesneriaceae; genus Haberlea; species Haberlea rhodopensis. Next base: position 257,760 of record CAJQUN010000403.1, read on the forward strand.
GGGTATTCCATACGAAGCGAGGATGAGATACCGCTTGTATGAAGAAGCTTATGCTTGTACCGCTAAAAATGTGGAGCGGGAGGGGATGCTCGCTTGCACATGGAGGCGGGGTATGCCATACGAAGCGAGGATGAGATACCGCTTGTATGAAGAAGCGAGGATGAGATGCCGCTTGTTAGGATGATGATTCATTCCTTTGTGATGACACGGATGATAGCGGTGATGTGTCCCGCTGTGTCGATTTATATTCATTTCTCTATGAGGACACGGTTTATAGCGATGGTTTATTCCGCTATATCTATTGGCGATGGTTCATTCCGCCAGGTGTATTTATAGCGACGGTTCATTCCGCTATATTGATTGGCGATGGTTCATTCCGCCAGGTGTATTTATAGCGATGGTTCTTTCCGCTATATCTATTGGCGATGGTTCATTCCGCCAGGTGCATTGATAGCGATGCCTCTTTCCGCTACTTTGTGGACGATGATTCATGCTCAGGGTATAGCGAGGTTTCATGCCACTTATTATATGACGAGGTGTCATACCGTCGATTCTATAGCGAGGGATCTTGCCGCTATGTACTCAGCACAGGATTTTTGCCGCCTTCGAGCGATGAGTGCTGATTACGCACTATTATTGTGCGACGGAGACAGGTATGACGCTATATCACTAGCGATGAGGTATGAGATATTGCTATTTTATTTGCTTTATTGTAGCTGGCATGCATTGATATACATGTTTTATTATGCCTATTTTACTAGCATGTTAGTGGATGACATACGCTGATGTACATGTATCGTCACTAGTTGACAATGTTTTAGATGCCATGAGTTGGCATGTGTCGTCACGGGATGACGATGACGATGGTGTAGGAGATGTCTTATTAGACATGCATCATCGTTACGATGATCGATGCGTTGAGTATACGTATTCTGTGGTATGCCTTGGGTGCCAGTACCGAGCACAAGGTGGTGTGTGCGACACCGATTGACGTGACCCTTATACCGAGCGGGTTGCTCGAGGAATGGATGGATGCGCTGTACATGGGATTGTACCGCAGCTTACGATTGGGGCGATCATTTTACGAGTGGTGATACCCTAGAAGTATGCTCGTTGGATTGGCTTTTTGGCCATGTTTTTGACGATAGGAGTAATCGTGGAGGAAATTACTCGCTTTCTGTCGATGTGACATGTGGTAGACATGATCACACCACCCTTGAGGGTGTAGGATGGGTCCTAAGGGAGTAGGATCAGGTTATGTTAAGTACATAGGGACATTGGAGTGTCCAGGGTGTATCGGCATTGAGGAATGTTGGATAAAGACCCGCTACTCTATTGAGTTTTCTTCCCATAGTATGTTATACCATGTGGAAACGTCCGTCTTGTTGGTAGGTTTGAAGTAAACCTAAAGAGGCAGAGACTAAATTGTCTGCCGCGTGTGTGTAGCACCATGATGGACTTGCTAGAGCCGTTACACTGCTCGTTGGAACCAAGTTTGGCAATCGTAAGGTGATGCGATGTGGATCGTGGTGGACTCTAGAAGTCACCACATCATTTGAGGTTGTGCGTGCCTCGCTGAAGCGTGTATACGTTTATGTTTAATCTTGGAGACTTGTCTGGGACAGCTCAGGATGTTGGAGTACCAACAAGAGAGTCGTCAGGTTGTTATTGACTCAATCTAAAGGAACCCGTGTATTGGGATACAATGGGTGTTATTGTATCCAGTTTTTCCGAACGATGGTTCGAGACTTGTGGATCTCGAGTTCGATGGCACTTCCCTTGCGAGGAAGGAGGTAGTATTATACCTATTTGGGAATCTTGAAAGATTCGGTAAGTTGGTGCAAGTGGTGTTGATTTTGGGAATCACACCGTGTATTGTTAATCGTCGATTTTCATCCTCCACTGAGTAAGGAATGACTCAGAATTGACGGTTGTGTTTGGGGCTTAGGGATATGTGGTAGATACCCAAGCCGAGTACATTGAGTATGCATGTGATATCAGTGCTTAGGCAGGTATACCGGTGAGTATACGGATGCCAGTTATTGATTTCCTCTCTGTTAAGCATAGAGTTATGCTATTTTTGGATGGTTAAATCTCTGATGAGAGATATGGAACACCTTGAGATTGGGAATCTCCATGGCACGATGATTATGAGGGATAATCGTAAAGTTAGTTGACTCCCTTGAAGAGGGATTTTCTTGTGAGGGTTAAGGTATTTCCCTTGTTGGTGTTTTCCTTCGAGTTATGCGACAGCCTTCCCAAGTTTGGATTGTTAAATCCGAGGATTTTCAAGGGATGGCAGGATTTCGGATTGGTTGAGTGTCGCTGACGACACAAGCGTTGAGGATGCAATGGGTTTATTGCATGCCCCTTAAGAATTTTAAACTCTGCGGAGTCTCGGTTGTTATTTATGATCAGGACGTGATTCTTGGAACATCCGGAGGTGGACATCTTGTGAGATGTCTTTTGTTTGAATTTGTGGCCGTGAGTTGCCCAAATTAAGTTGCAATGAGGCGACTACTCCTTCGATGGAGGAAGTTTGAAAGTGGAAACCAGGTTTGATATGTGTACACCGTGGTTGTACTAGTGTTTCCCTCGTAACGATGTATGTTAGACATCGTGAGTCTTGATAGAGATGTCATGGAATGATATCTACGATAGAATCAGGAGCGATTCGAATCCTTACAGTTTCAGTTGACTAACTGCTTTTGGATTATTAGCGTTGAGCTGTGCTGACGCTCTTTGACGTTATGATGGATTTGGAAGTCTACTCCACTCCAGAGTTTGACACGAGGTCAACGTTCTTACGGTTGAGGTGTCATTCAGGACGTGTTCGTACTGTTATATTAGATCGAAGGATGACTGTCTGATCTACAGTCGTAAGTATCAGTTGTTTCGCAGTCATGAGGGACTGACTTTTGGGATGACCCGCATCGAGGTACGTTTTACCTCTTGGGTGATATGTTGGTTTTGGTATGTCGCTCTGTTTCAGAGTTAGATGAGAGGTAAGTATCCTCGCGTTTATTAATACGATTCTGATATGGTCAGGAATCGAGGTTATGGCTTCATGTTGTTGTGTAGCCTGGGTGTTACGTGATACACCAGTGCTAATTTCGAGGACGAAATTCTTTTAGTGGGGGATATTGTGATGACCAGGGATTATAGGTGTTAATCCCGGAGTATTAATAATCCCTAAAGTGGTTTTACGTGACGATTTGGAGTTTAATTGAGGTATTGGGCCTTCTGGGCTCGTTTATTTGGGCAGTTGGGATCGTTGGATCCAGAGGTTGAGATTGTATTCACATTACGGTGTAAAACCTAAGAGTTGGGTTTTTGATGTGTCTCGGAATCTCGGGTGCTGTGTGAGCACCGGTAGGGGGTTTTGGAGTTAGAGAGAGAGTTTTTGAAAACAGATGATTTTTAAGGAATCACGATGTATTTGTGGGGCTATTAATTTTTCGGGGTATTTTGCTATAAATACAAGTTGAACCCGAGAATTTTAAGAAAATATCATTTCAGCCCTCATCTTTCTCTCTCTCCCGCGGCCGCGCCATTCCCGATCTTCCCCTGCCTCCGCGCGTAAAAACGCCTCGCCCGCCGCCGTCCGGCCGCCGTTCGGGGCGTGCGACCTATCACCGTCTTCGTCTCGACGAGGCGCTCCTTTCCCCTCTGTCAATTGAAGGTTTCGTCGCGTCCTGGAGTCGGATTTTACAGAAAGGCGTCGATCCCCAAAAGTTAGGGTTCTTCGATTTGGTCCGATTTCTTCCGATTTTCGTTTGGGTAATCTTCCTAACCCCTTTTTCGTTATTTTCGTGCAATTCCCTGCCATTTTTGTGTTCGATTTGTTCGGATTATTGTTGTTGGTGGGATTGGTTCGAAATTTTGGTTGTATGCATGAAGTGGGTTCGAATTTTGGGGGTTTTGGAAGGGTTGTGGTGATTCTTGTTATGGATTGATTAATTCATGTTGTTGACGCATTATAATGCTTGATTGTGTTCGGAATTGAAGAATTGGATTCGAAATTAGGGTTTGGATTTCGAAAATTTGGGGGTTTGGCATGTGGGATGATTATTCATGCTATGGATTGATTAATTGACATTTTAGATGAATTATGGTATTTTATTGGGTTCGAAATTGTGAGATTAAGGTTCGATTTTTGTAGGGCATTCTTGAACAAATTTCGATTGTCTCATTTATTTCCTTCCATGCTTGTACCCTGCCCCGGGTCTTTTAAGAGGATAATTGTCGTGTATTGACAATGTTGTGAGGGATATGGGTGTGCTTGAGCATAGGTTGCATGTTCGTAAATAATTGTGAATTATTTATCGTGTTAGCACATCATTCCTCGGGGCATGGAACTCGAGCAAGGCTTGGCTCGGACTTCGGAGATTTAAGGTACGTGCGACGTACGAGCATTACTATATATATGTGAAATGCATAAGGTGTTTTCGATTGCATTGAATGTTTTGCGTATGGTTATACATACATGTTGATATAGCCAAGGAATGACCCAAATCTTGATATCGCCGCTTGTAGCGTGCGTGACACTAGAGTAGGATGACTCTTGCATGATATATGGGGTACTGGGTTTATTTGATTATATTAGGGCATTTGAGATGCCTGGGAATGATCGTAAAATCATGTATTCTTCGTAAGACATTTGAGATGTCTAAGTTCGTAGAATCGTGTATTCATTATAAGACATTTGAGATGTCTAGGTTTGTAGACTCATGTATTCATTATAAGACACTTGAGATGTCTAAGTATAATGAAGGATTGGTAAAATAAATGCTAAGGCATTTGAGCTATCTGTGATTGATAGCAAGGTTGTGAAATCAGTATTAGATATTGTGATATCTGTAATTGCATGTTTAATGAATTTGTAATCACTATATGTTGATATTCGAGGATCAGGCATGCGATGTGTAAATCAATGTGTTGATTTACTGATTTATGAGATTTGATGAGTTTGATGTTGTGAGAACAGGGACAGTACACGGAATCCCGGATGAGGATGTTGCCATCCAGGGAGTATCATTTAAATTCATTAGCATTTACCTTTGTTGTAAATTATGAATTTCATTATTATGATTATGGGATTTTGTGTATTGGTATGCTCACCCCGTTGGGGGCTGTCTCTGTTGGGACAGGTGGACAGGTACATCGATGGCTATGGAGCTGAGCTCGAGCTGTTGATTTGAGGTACTCCCAGGATCGTGGTACCAGGGCTTGATGGAGCACGGTATCGTATAGAGTACCTATATATACACCTGAGGATTTATACATATTCATATTCATGATGCTCGCATGTGAGCACGATTATACTTGTATATGGATTGTATATAAAGGCATGAGCCTTTCTCTCTTTCATTTAAGGTTGCATGCAATTAGGTCGAATTGCTAGAATGATATGAGAGTCATTGGTGTATTATGTGGGTGTTGGAACCCACTTTTGTTGACATATGTGTGGTGTCTTCCCTGGCTGGGAATCTACTTGTATTACTGCTTTCTGTTGAGTATTATGTGTTCCCTGGCCGGGAATTTTGTTATGTGTTGTACTCTGTTTTGGGATAGCTCTATTTATGGGGAGACTCTGCCCAAATTTTTGTAAAAGTTTACAATGTGAAAAGTGGCACCAAGGGGTTGGTAAAGGGCAAACATATGAGTCTTTTATTGACAGGCAATGATTAAGTATCATCAGAGCTTCCCGATTGATATTTTATAGAAAGCATGTACCACACATAGTGGTTAATACACTAATCAAGGTTTTAAGGGCTTGGGGTCCTTACATAGGACCCCTCGCTTCGACATATAGCGGCATCATATGATATCCCTCGCTTCGACAATGACAGCGGCATGTTACCTCGCTTAGACATGACAGCGGCAAATATCATATTACCATCGCTTCATATGACAGCGGCAAGTACCTCCCTCGCTCGAATATAACAACTACCGGAACTTCCACTAGCTCCATGTACCTGCATCCAGGTTAATACCACAGTTCACAATATAATGATCGATATCACGTTCCAGTTATAACCACAATATTCCACAATAATCACAATATTCCACTTTAATCACAATATTCCACATTAATCACTAGAATTGTGACTGTTCCGGTCCCAATACAACAGCGGAATTTTAGGACCCCTCGCTTCGACAATGACAGCGGCATGTTACCTCGCTCAGTCATGACAGCGGCAAGTACCTCCCTCGCTCGGAGATAAAGGCTACCGGAACATTCATCAATTCTACCACAATAATCAAGCACAACAGTTGATTCCATTATCACAATATATATCACTATCATTTCACATATACCATCACATGTAAGGGTTCACTACCCACGATATATATAATCAAAGGTGTAACACGTTTTACCGTCCGAAGCCCGTACGTCTCACCTTTCCTGATTTTCCTACAAAATCAGATCCCTTAGCACATAATACATGAAGGGTCAGACATCACCATTAATGCCATCCCATCTCATGCTACACGATTCCTGCAATCACACTGATTAGCAACACCACTTTTCATATCATAAAAAGCACATAACAACTAGTTGTGTCATACAACATTAATGCCATCATGCATAAATATGTGCTATCAATAACTTCCTAGGCCCTTAACAGCCCCAAAGAGCTAACCACTGCTCTGATACCACTAATGTAAGGACCCCAAGCCCTTAACCCTTAATTAGTGTATTAATCATCATGTGTGGTACATGCTTTCAATAAAATCAATCGGGAAACACAGATGATACTTTACCATTGAATGGCAATTACAAATTTCTTTAATATTCAACATTAAGATCATCTCTACCCACAATTAGACTCATAGATTCCACCCATTTTCATCCCCATTACACCACTTTTCACATGATAGACTTTTATAAAAATTTGGGCAGAGTCTCCCCATAAATAGAGCCATCCCGAAATAAAAGCGCATCACGATATATAGTTCCCGGCCAGGGAAGACACATATTCAACAGAACACAGCAACACTAAGTAAATTCCCAGCCAGGGAAGACACCACACATAAGACGACATAAATGGGTCTCAACACCCACATAATACACCCATGACTCTCATATCATTAGCAATTCTACTCTAATTGCATGCAACACAAAATGAAAGAGAGAAAGGCTCATGCCTTTATATACAATCCATATACAAGCATAATCGTGCTCACATGCGAGCATCATGAATATGTATATAATCCTCAGGTGTATATAAGTACTCTATACGATACCGTGCTCCATCAAGCCCTGGTACCATGATCCTGGGAGTACATCCAATCAACAGCTCGAGTTCAACTCCAAAGCCATCGATGTACCTGTTCACCTGTCCCAACAGAGACAGCCCCCAACGGGGGTGAGCATACCAATACACAAAATCTCATAATCATAATAATGAAATTCATAATTTTCAACACAAGTAAATACTAATGAATTTTAAATGATACTCCCTGGGTGGCAACGTCCACATCCGGGATTCCGTGTACTGTCCCTGTTCTCACAATCATCAAACTCATCAAATCTAATAAATCAGTAAATCAATACATTGATTTAACTCATAGCATGCCTGATTCTCAAGTATCAATAATTAATGATTCCAAATTCATTATACATACAAACATAGATATCTCGATATCTAATACTGATTTTCAACTTTGCTACCAATCACAGATAGCTCAAATGCCTAGCATTTATTTTACAAATTCTCATTTATACTTAGACATCTCACATGTCTTATAATGAATACATGATTCCACGATCATTCTCAGGCATCTCAAATGCCTAGCATTTATTTTACAAATTCCCATTTATACTTAGACATCTCACATGTCTTATAATGAATACATGATTCCACGATCATTCTCAGGCATCTCGAATGCCCTACAATAGTCATATAAACCCAGTACCCCATATCTCATATAAGGTCATACTACTCTAGTATTACACACACTTGTGGCAGCGATATCAAGACTAGGTCGTTCCATAGTCATATCGACACATATATATATACAGCCATACCCTCAACCATCTAATGCAATTAAAACACATTATGCATTTCACAAATACTCTTATATAAAGAAATGCTCGTACGTCGCACGTACCAAATTTCCGAAGTCCGAGCCAATCCTTGCTCGAGTTCCATGCTCCGAGGAACGATGTGCTAACACGATAAATTAATTCACAATTAATTACGAACATGCAACCCATGCTCAAGCACACCCATAACCCTCAAAAATATTGTCAACACACGACAATTAACCATTATCAAAAATTGCTCAAGAACACCCCACAAATTTTCGAACCTTCACAACACAAATCGAACCCAAACTAAACACCATAATTCATCTAAACATGAATTAAATCTATCAATAGCAAGAACCATCACCCCTTGCCAAAAACCCCCAAAAATTCGAACTCAAACCCCTCAAACAGCAAGAAATTCGAACCAAATCCACTCAAAAATAGCAGGGAAATACACGATAATGACGAAAAAAGGGTATGGGAGGTTACCCAATCGAAAATCGGAAGTCAAACGTTCAAAATCGATGAACCCTAGGAATTGGGGATCGGCGCATTCCCACAAATCCGACTTCAAAACGCGACGAAACTCTCAATTGCCGGAGGGGATAGCTGCGCCTCGACGAGACGAAGGCGGGCGCACGCCTGGAAGCGGCGTGGGTATGGGGCGACGGGAAAGGCAACGCGGGAGGGAGAGAGAAATAAGGTGCTGAAATGGTTTCGATAATTAAAATCTCGGGTTCAACTGGTATTTATAGTAAAAATACCCCGAAATACTAATAGCCCCACAAATACATCATGATTCATTAAAAATCATCTGTTTTCAAAAATTCTCGCTCTAACTCAAAAACCCCCTACCGGTGCCCACACAAAGCACCCGAGAATCCGAGTCACACTAAAAACCCAACTCACAGGTTTTCACCGAAATGATACGGTCTCAACCTCGGGATCCAACGATCCCAACTACTCAAATAGACGAGCCCGGAAGGCCCAACGCCTCGATTAAACTCCAAATCGCCACGTAAAACAACTTTAGGGGTTATAAACACTCCGGGATTAACATCTCTAATCCCTGGTCATCACACCTTGTGAGTTACGTGGTATTTCTTGAATAGACTTTCCACTGTCTGATTGCAGAAGTGTGTCCCTCGATCACTGATGATGGCTCGTGGGATTCCAAATCTAGAGAAAAGGTTATGTTGATAAAATCTGCAACAACCTTGGAATCGTCAGTCCGGGTAGCTATAGCTTCCACCCATTTCGATACATAATCAACAGCAAGCAGTATATAGATATGGCCAAAAGACATAGGAAAAGGTCCCATAAAGTCGATGCCCCACACGTCAAAAATTTCAGAAATGAGAATGGGTTGTTGGGGCATCTCCTTTCTTTGGGAGTGATTACCTGTCAGTTGACATTGTGCACAATTCTTGCAGAAAAGATATGAGTCACGAAATAAGGTGGGCCAAAAGAACCCACATTCCAGTACCTTTCTCGACGTCCTCTTTGCTCCAAAATGTCCACCACACGCATATGAGTGGCAGAATGTAAGAATGGCATTTACCTCTGTCTCGGGTATGCATCGTCGAATGATTTGGTCCGCACAGTTCTTCCATAAGTAAGGGTCATCCCAGACGTAGTACTTGGCATCACTTCTGATCTTGGCTCGTTGGGCCCTAGAGAGTTCATGTGGTAGCACATTAGAAGCTAAAAAATTCACAAGATGAGCGTACCATGGTAAATTGTCGTGTATGGCGAAAAGGTGCTCATCCGGAAACTCCTCCTTCAAACATAGTTCATCGTCCAAATGTGGTAGACGGCTTAAGTGGTCCGCTACTTTGTTCTCGCTGCCCTTCTTATCTTTGATTTGGATGTCGAATTCACTCAAGAGCAAAATCCATCTTATTAACCTTGGTTTTGCCTCCTTCTTCGTCATCAGGTAGCGAAGAGCTGCATGATCAGAATAAACAATCACTTTAGTACCAAGTAAATAAGATCTAAATTTTTCAAGAGCAAAAACAACTGCTAATAGCTCATTCTCAGTAGTAGAGTAGTTGCGTTGGGCGTCATTCAAGGTTTTGGATGCGTAGTAGATGGCATGTGAAGCATTGCCCTCTTTTTGTCCCAAGACAGCCCCAACCGCATAATCACTTGCATCGCACATGATCTCGAAAGGCTTGTTCCAGTCGGGTAGTTGGATAATAGGGGTAGAAGTCAATGACTTCTTCAGTGTATCAAAAGCGCTCTTGCCTTCTTTAGTCATCTCAAATGGGACATCCTTTTGTAGTAGCTTACACAAAGGTGTAGCTATCTTGGCAAAGTCTTTGATGTACCTCCTGTAAAAACCTGCATGACCAAGAAACGAGCGCACATCCCGAACACAAGTAGGATAAGGTAAAGATTGCATGACATCAATTTTCGCTTTATCGACCTCTATACCATTGGAAGACACGACATGACCTAGCACTATACCTTGTTCGACCATAAAATGACATTTTTCAGAATTTAAAACAAGGTTAGTATCGATGCACTTCTTCAAAACTAGTGTAAGGCTAGAGAGGCAATCCTTGAATGAGTTACCGTAAACAGTAAAATCATCCATGAATACCTCTAAGATATGTTCAATAAACTCAGAAAAGATACTGACCATACACCGTTGAAAAGTAGCTGGGGCATTGCAAAGGCCAAAGGGCATGCGACGGTATGCGAATGTGCCGAATGGACATGTAAAGGTGGTCTTTTCTTGGTCCTCCGGAGCGATTGCAATCTGAAAATAGCCCGAGTAACCGTCAAGAAAACAGTAAAATGAATGGCATTCTAACCTCTCAAGCATCTGATCAATAAAAGGTAGAGGGAAGTGGTCCTTTCGAGTCACAGCGTTGAGCTTCCGGTAGTCAATGCACACGCGCCAGCCATTTTGAATGCGTGTGGGTATAAGTTCATCGTCTTTGTTCTTGATCACCGTAATACCGGTCTCCTTAGGAACCACTTGTACCGGACTAACCCATTGGCTATCAGATATAGGATATATCACGCCAACTGATAAGAGCTTCAGAATCTCCTCCTTCACCACATCCATCATGGGTGGGTTCAGCTTCCTTTGTGGTTGACGTGTGGGGCATCCTCCTTCCTCTAGTAAAATCCGGTGCATGCATGTAGAGGGACTGATTCCCTTTATGTCTGCAATGGTCCAGCCTATAGCAGTCTTGTGCTCCTTTAGCACATGAATCAGGTCCTTCTCTTGATCATCCCCCAACTTGCTGGAGATGATCACTGGTAGTGTATTACCTTCACCAAAGAATACGTACTGGAGATGAGTTGGTAGCAGCTTAAGCTCGATTTTGGGTGCCTGCAAAACAGATGGGGGAATCCTGGTATTAGAAACAGGTAATGAGATAAAAGAAATAGTACCTGACTGAGATAGCTCAGGTGTATCATCCAGTGCGTCAACGGTGTGCTTCACTTCGTCCATGAGGGGTGGTGCTTCGTCTTCATTCTCCATGTCCGTGGTAAGAGTGCTTTCCAGTTCATCTTTCCCTGTATTCTCAAAAACTTCCTGGGACAGGTAATCAATAACATCAACAGAGTACACAGTGTCATCATTATTGCAAGGATATTTCATGGCATCATAGATGTTAAATGTAACAATCTCACCATCAAATTCCATAGTGAGGGTACCACTATGCACATCTATCTTAGTCTTAGATGTTTTGAGAAACGGTCTTCCTAACAATATAGGACTACTCTTATCACCATTTTCCATGTCAAGGATATAAAAATCAGCAGGGAAGACTAGTTCATTTACTTGCACCAACACATCTTCAATCAAACCCCTAGGATATGCACTAGACCTATCCGCTAATTGAATTACCACTCCAGTAGGACTCAAGGGACCAAGTTGTAAAGAAGCATATATGGAATATGGCATAACATTAATTGATGCTCCTAGATCTAACATGGCTTTTTCAAGTCGAGTGGTACCAATGGTGCATGGAATAGAGAACGTACCTGGATCCTTACACTTGGTAGGGATTTTTCTCTGTATCACCGCTGAAACGTTTTCACCTAGTTCAACCTTCTGGGGTCCCTTCAATCGATGATTCCTCTTGGCAGTACACAATTCCTTTAGAAACTTCGCATAGCGAGGTACTTGTTGAATGGCGTCCAGCAATGGGATGTTTATCTCACATCTTCGGAAGGTCTCATACAAGCCTTTGAGTCCAGCGTCCTTCCTGTTATCTTTCAAAACTTGGGGAAAAGGGGGTGGTACTTTATACTCAGAAAAAGAAGAGGGCTTACCTTTTGGTGCCTCGTGTGCTATCCCGGTCTTTCCTCCAACTTCCTTTTCTTTTTCTTCCTCACCCTTTGATGGTTCTTTCTCTATATCATCTGATACTTCCAATTCCTTCCCACTCCTAGTTGTGACTGCATTGACATTTTCTCTCGGATTCACCACTGTTTGGGATGGTAGTGTGGTTGATCCGGTTGTTTCGACTCTATTAAGTGCAGTGGCTATTTGACCCACTTGGGTATTCAAGGTTTGAATGCTCGATCTTGTTTCCTGTTGAAATTTAGTAACATTGTGAGCAAGATCTTGAATTATAACCTCTAACCTGTCAGTAGTAGAAGGATAATTGGTTTGTTGTTGTGCCCTCTGAAAAGGTGGTCTGTATGGCGGAGGGTGTTGTTGTGGCGCTTGAGGAGGAACGTGATTTATCGATTGCGGTCCATAACTCAAGTTAGGGTGGTCTCTCCATCCTGGATTGTATGTGTTGGAGTAAGGGTCATGTCTTCGTTGGGGTTGTCCTGGAAATCCCCCTGCTGCATGCACTTGCTCAGCTGATGTCTCTTGAAGTGATGGACATGCATCAGTGGTATGACTCATCTCCAAACATATACCACAAGGTTTTACCTTTCCCACATTGCCACCTGACATACCACGCACAAGAAATGTCAAATCTATCAGTTGTTGTTCAAGGCTGGAAACATTTACCTCCCCTTGTTTCCTTTGTGCTGGTTCCTGTCGAAAGTTGCCAAACTGCTGTGAGTTGGCCGCCATGTTGGCTATCAAGCTCCGCGCATCATCCGGTGTTTTATCGACAAAGGCTCCCCCACTCGCAGCATCGACTAAGTTCCTGTCACTAGAAAATAAACCTTCATAAAAGTATTGAATGAGTAAGTGTGCACTTATCTGGTGTTGTGGGCAACTTGCACACAACTTTTTGAAGCGTTCCCAATACTCATGCAATGTTTCTCCACTGAATTGTCTAATGGAGTAGATCTCCTTGCGTATGTTAGCCGCTATTGATGCTAGAAAGTACTTCTCCAAAAATGTTCTTTGGAGGTCCGTCCATGTTGTGATGGATCCTGGTGGTAGGTAGAAGAGCCAGTCTTTCGCCGCGTCCTTTAGAGAAAAAGGGAAAGCCCTTAACTTGATCTGATCTTCAGTAATTCCCGTCGGTTTCATAGTGGTGCAAACCACATGAAACTCCATCAGATGCTTGTGGGGATCCTCTCCTGCGAGTCCATGAAAAGAAGGCAACAAATGTATGAGTCCCGATTTAAGTTCAAAACTTACATTAGTTGCGAAAGCAGGAAAAGTTATGCAGAGAGGTTGTTGGTCCAAATCTGGATTGGCCAGTTGGCGTAGACTTTGGTTTGCAGCCATATCGTTCCTTTCCTCCGCTTCTTGTCTCCGAGTATCTCTCCTTCTTTGATGCAGCGTCCTCTCGATTTCTGGATCGTAATATGAATTATCCTTGTAATCAAACGATCCGCCTGTACTCATCAACAAACCTCAGTAGTAATGCGGGAAAAGAAATATCAAAAACGAAATAACAAAAAATCGACACTAAGTATTCCCGCCTGTCACGCGGGTGACCCGGGTTCGATCCCCGGCAACGGCGCCAAAATTTGGTTGCGTTTATCGTGTACGCCCAAATTAACCCTTCTTCAGTTAATGACACAAATATGTAGTAGTGGAAGTAGGGATCGATCTCACATGGAAGGTAAATTTATTTCGTGCCAAAAATGAATAGTAACAAGGGGGTTTTAGGATGAATGATTACTACTAAGCAAATTCTAAAATTAAACTAATTTATGAGATTACTAAGATGATTAAACTTATGAGAGTGAAGCGATTCTTGGTTTCCAGGTAACCGTACTTTTGGAAAATTATCTTTTAGTCATCAAATCAAAACATTCGAATTCTTTCAATTATCTATCGATTGGAAATTCAATTCCTACTCACCTTATTCGTAGTCAAAGAGAAGACAGCATTCAATTCAACCCTTACCAAATCTCTAATCACCACTACAGCCGTTAATGATTAAATCAATGATAGTTTTCAAAACTAATGAGTTCGATAAATCTAATCAATGAAAACTACAGCCGTTAAAATTGATTACTCAACCGTTGCTCCTAAGAATTCAATAACACCTACAGCCGGTTAATTATTGATCTTAGTTGTTTCTTAACAAACTATCGATTATGCAATTGAATATTAGGTGATCGGTCTAATACACAAACACAACAATCATGGAATTCGAAATCTGAGAAACGAATTGAAATCGAAATAAAATTCAACAATCAAACCAAATTCTCATAAAAGGTTCAATTCCAAAAGCAGGTATCCATTCAACCAAGAATCGAAGAGTTTTAGCCTAGCATAATTAAATCTAAAAACAATAAAAATTCAATGGAAAACATTAAATAAATAAAGGAAAAGAAATTACTAATATAAATCACGATTCCGGCTTGTCGATTCCGGTTCCGTTCTTCGTTGTTCTTGAAGAAAACTTGAAAACAAATTAATCTAAAATCTCCAAAAATTCTAAGAGGATGAAAAACTATCAAAAACTGCTGCTAATGAGGCTTGTCTTCGAGTTTTAGGGTATGGAAGTGAAAAATATGGGATACAATCTTTTAAACATGGTAAAAGACTCAAATTCCAAATTTCCGGACTCTTCGGCGATCGATCGCCTTGAATGTGGCGATCGATCGCTGCATTATTTTTTTTTCGGAAAAATCATTGAGGCGATCGATCGCTATAAAGTGGCGATCGATCGCCGAGCTCCAGTAGACTTTGGCGATCGATCGCCACTTCTTCGCGATCGATCGCTGACTCTTCATTTGATGAAAATGTTTCTGTCCATAGGCGATCGATTGCCTCTTCCGGGCGA
The DNA here is from genome assembly GCA_907163345.1 of Haberlea rhodopensis. NCBI lineage: Eukaryota > Viridiplantae > Streptophyta > Magnoliopsida > Lamiales > Gesneriaceae > Haberlea > Haberlea rhodopensis. The sequence goes on from CAJQUN010000403.1 coordinate 272,976, forward strand.
TCGATTGCCACTTCCAAAATTACGTTTTTGCCCTTTTCTTGATCAACTTTGAGTCCTTGTCATGTCTATGTCTCTCCTTGGTCTTTACACATCGCTTTTAGCTCGTTTTCTTCGATTGTACCTATAATTACACAAATATACGATTAGGTAGCCTACGTATCAATTTATCTATCAAAACCTACCAAATCGTAGACAATTAAGCACTCAAGATGTGTCTATTTCTAGTCACATCAAAGCCTATTCTGGAAATGAGCTAGGACGGCCTCCATATCCAAGTTCTCAATTTGTTGTTAACCCAGCTCTATATTATCACCTCGGTGTGTACCTGGACACGATGTAGAATCCAATATAACACTGTCTTTTCGGTCTCTGATTCGTTCGACAAGGCATACAGATTAATTCCTAACTAAATCAATATAATCCCTTATCTATTATGTGCCTAGTGGTGTGCGCTTACCGTGTACGCCCAAGTTAACCTCACTCAATCCTCAAGATTGACAACAATAATGTAGTAGTGTGAGTAAGCATCGATTCCACGAAGAGGTGTGAATTCTTGTGTTAAAGAAAATCAAAGCAAAAACAATAAATTAAACTAAAGATGGGGTTTTGATGATTGAGTTAAACTAATAAAATTAAAACTAAAGATTAAAATAATGAAAGCGATTCTTGGTATCGGTCAAATCTACCTTGGATATTATCATCTATTCATCGATTCACAAAATATTCAATTTTATTTTGAGCATTCATCAATTAAAATTAATTCCTCCATCACCTTATTCCTAGTCAATTAGCCCAAGCGTTCTAATTTAACTTTCATCAATCAATCAATCTCTTTATACGCATTCAGGATTAAAATCATGACATCATTCAAAACTAATGAGTGATTAATCTTAATAACATAAACACAAGCGGTTTATATAAATTTAGTCAATTGTTTTCCCTAAGAACTTAATAAATTCACACTCGCAAAATTTTAAATCTTAGTCGCTTCGTCAATTAGATTACTCAAACAATCTCTTATTTGATATCCAATTAGCAATAGATTATATGCAAGTTATTAGGTTGTCAATCCAATAAACAAACACAACATATCAACAAAATATATAAAAACATTGATACTCAATAAAATTTATAAACAAAAGCGTAAGAATCTCCCAAAGACAAATAAATCCAAGGTTGTGTCTTCCTCAACCAAGAATTAAAAACTAGCTAAACATAAGCTACTAAAAACGATAAACAAAAGAAAGGAAGAAATACTAATCCGATAGCCACTCCACCGAGGTTGTCAATCCCGCCTTCATGTTCATCTTCGTAGCGTTCTTCAACAAAATTGAAAGAAAAATTATAAAACTAGTCTAAACTAATATACTTATTCTTCCTAGATGATCCTAAGGTCTGGAATTCGAGGGTTATAAATAGGGAGGCAAGTAGGTGGGATATAATCCATGTAGGATGGAAAAAAATCATGTTTCATTGTATTTCTCGGACTGTGCTGGCTATCGATCGCTAGCTTATTTTTTCATTTTTCTCGGGTTGGCGACCGATCGCTGGAAAGCTGTCGATAGACTGATGTCTTGATAATTTTGTTGCGTAAATTTCTACAAGGCTAGATCGATCCAGCTCTTCTGGGCGATCGATCGCGAGCCTTAGTTCATTTTTATGCATTTTTCTTGGTCTACTTTGATCCCTTGTCAACTCCAATGCATTTTTTATCCTTATTCGTCCTTGTAAGCTCAATTTCTTTGATTCCACCTATATTAACACAAGTATACGAATATTAGCATATGTATCAAATTAACTATCAAAACATACCAAATCGTAGGCAATTAAACGCAATAGATGTGTCTATTTCTAGCCACATCACCTAGTTGGTGTCATTATGCTAATTCATAATGTCATTATGTGTGACACAAGGATTAAGTCCAAAGGTCATAAATTGAAACCCAATTTAGATGTCAAGTTATCACTAAATTCGAATCCAATCCACGATCTACAGTGCTTACAGGTAAATCACCTACCTATCAATACCTATATATTCGCTACATGTATGAACTCTAATCATTAACATGTAATTACAACAGGTAAAAGCATATAAGAACACGTAGTCAAACACATGCCAAAACACTTTATTTGTGCCTAAAAAAAGTGTCCTAGCTCTAGTTTGGGTATATCCCAGATTATGCTCTGATACCAACTGTGAGGGCCCCGTTCTGATTATGTGATGTCCGGGGATTTATGGCGTTAATCCCTGTGTGGTATTAATCCTTGATGGATTTTTAATTGTGGCAATTAGGAATTAATTGCGGTTTGGCATCTCCCGAGGTTGTTAAATCGGGCATCTGGGATCGTCGGATCCAAAGATTTGAGATTGTGTTCTCAGTTTGGTGGAAAACCTATGAGTTGGGTTTTTAGTGGAACTTGATGTCCGGGGTGCCTTATGTAGGGGCCAGTCTGGGGATTTGATGTTGGAGAGAGAGTTTTTGAAAACAGATGATTTTTAATGAGTCATGATGTATTTGTGGAGGTATTGGTATTCTGGGGCATTTTTGGCAATATATACCAGTTGGGCTCGGGATTCCGTCATTTGGAATCCATTCCATTCCTCTCCTCTCCCTCTTTCTCGCCTTTCTCACCCAAACCCTTCCCCTTTCCCTTTTGATGGGCGAAATCGATGGAGGCTCGTCCTAGGAGCCGATTTTCTCGAAGATAATCAGGTATTAACCTTCCCCTCGTCATTATCTTCGTTTTGATTGTGGTGTGGTAGTTTTTGGTTGAGGTTTCAGTTGATTATGGGTTTTGGGGATTTTTGCTTAAAATCCAATGTTGGGTTTTTGGGAGTTTTTATTGGTTTTAAATGGTGTATTTGAAGTGTTGGAGGTGTATGGGGTGTTGGTTGTGAGTTTGGGTGTCAAAAACACCATGGAAACTCGAGTTTTCCGGAAAATTGCAGGTGGCGATCGATCTCCAAGGAGAGGCGATCGATCGCGACGAGCTGCTTAGATTTTCGAAGACGATGAACAGTGCAGGCGATCGATCGCATGGTATAGGCGATCGATCGCGAGCATGTTGGCGACCGATCGCGAGGGGTGGCGATCGATCGTGTGTAGGCGTTTTTTTGCCCACTGGACAGGGGCGATCGATCGCGTTAAATGAGGCGATCGATTGCCGCCCGTAAGGTTTTATTTTTTTTGTAATTTTGGAAAATTGTCGGGATTTTGAAATCGAGGTTTTAAGGGGCCGTTTCCGGGCCAATGTCTACATTCCAATGGGAATGCTATGCTTTTAAAATGGATTGGTTGAGGCCAAAGTTTAATAAAACGGAATTCCCGGTGGAATTCTTGGTTACCTTTTAAACTTCTTAAATGGTATATTTTGGGTATTATGCATGCTTACCCGGGGGGCTTTTATTTTGGTAATCGTCATGGATTGACGATATGATTGGGAATCTTGAACGTGCTTGGACACGTGGTTGTATGCTTATACTTGATTGTGAGTTGCTTATGTGTTTTAGCACATATCTCTCGAGGTAAGGAACTCAAGCAAAGTTTGGACTCGAGCTACGGAATTATAAGGTACGTATGACGTACGAGCATAGCCCTTTAATATAATTGCAATTGCTGAGTGCTTGGTACACTGTATTGCAATGAATGTGTGTGGAAATGCATGACACATGGTATTAGCACTAAACGGAGACTGAAATGCATGGTTTATGGTATTTGCTTCAAATGTCTATATATGCATTGAGAATTGCATGGTGCCGCTTTTGAGCGAGCAATGATTGGGATGTTGTCGCCTGTGAGCGAACATCGATTATGACGCCGCTGCCATCGAGCATGAGTGGAAATGGAATGCCGCTATTGTAGAGCGAGCAATGAAATAGAGCTATGAAACCATAAGTGAGAAACATGGATTGTCTATAATCATTGTTTAATGATTTGATGTTATTGATTATGATATTGGTATGTGGCTCATGGAATTGTTAATCAATGTAATGATTAACTGGCATTTGAGAATTTAATGGTTTCAGTGTTTTGAGAACAGGGACAATACAGGAAACCCCGGATGAGGATGATACCATCCAGGGAGTATATTTTGTATTTCATAGCATTTACATTTATGTAAATTATGAATTGTATTGTTGTGGTTATTGGATTTGGGACATTGGTATGCTCACCCCGTGTGGGGGCTGTCTCTGTTGGGGGAGGTGGTACAGGTGTAGCAGCAGCTTTGGAGTTGAACTCAGGCTGTTGATTAGAGGTACTTCCAGGATCGAGGTACCAGAGCTGGATGGATAGGCGCTCAGATCCAGAGTCGAGATCGAGTTGCGCTTGAGAGGTGCTTCCAGGATCGAAGCACCAGTAACGGTATCCAGTAGAGTGTTTTATACATTAGATATGCGCTTATTCATTGGGTGCTCTTATGTGAGTACATATTACGTGTATATGGAATGTATAAACGGGCTACGGCTCTTCTCTGTTCATTTATGGTTAGCACGCAATTAGATATAGAATTGCTAAATGAACTAAGAGTATGATTAGTGTATTAAGAGGGTGCATGTTATATGAATAATCTTGGTTGGGGAAATTGAATATTATGTGGATTAAATGCAAGAAATTTTCTGGATAGTATATGGTGTTGCACTTGCATATGGTTTTTCCCCTGATAGTATGATTATATGCACTAATGGTATGGCTTAATACACTAATAACGGGTTAAGGGCACGTGGGTCCTTACATTAGTGGTATCAGAGCAGTGGTTAGCTCTTTGGGGCTGTTGAAGGCCTGGAACATGCTGATAGGGATGAGTAGCACATATTTATGCATGATAGTAGTTAGTGTTGTGTGACACAACTATTTTGCTTATGTGCATTTGTGATATGTGATCATAGTGAAACGATTGTATGTCATGACATCTATAGAATCATAATATAACCTGTCGATTATGATTGTGAGTTGTGACACAGGGACAACCAAATGGAGCATTTTGAAATGCATTGGGATACGGGAAGTACTTTGTACTCGTAATTTATGCATTTACTCATTATAATCATATTGTGGGGAATATGGATTATCGTATGCTCATTGTTTGGGATTGTTCCTGTAGGGACACTATGACGCAAAAGGCTAAGGCCATGGTTGAAAGACACGAAACGGTAACCTGCATTTTATATACATCATGGAATTATGCATTGTGGTTGCATGTGTACATGTAGTGATGATTTTAATGCTTTGCCGCCAAATGTTGAAGCGATGGGTGGGAGTGCCGCATGTCGCATTTGAGCGAGGTGCATTAAAATACACTCATGATGATGTAGGGTTTTTTAACTAATTAACCCAAAAAAAAAAATATTTAACAAAATAACCTAAAAAAAATTTTCTTTATCAAAGTAACCGAAGTCGCCATCTCAGATGGCGACTTCAGCATAAATTTTTTTTATTTTATTGAAGTCGCCATCTGAGATGGCGACTTCAATATAAAATAATTTTTTTTTTGAAGTCGCCATCTGAGATGGCGACTTCAATATAATTATTTTTATATATATGGAAGTCGCCATCTGAGATGGTGACTTCCATATATATACGCTTTCCATAAATATAATCATATTAATTATTGTAAATAATTTATAATATAAGGTTTCCATAAATATAATCATATTAAATATATTAATTAATTTATAATATACGATTTTCATAACTACGATTTCCATAAATATAATCATATTAATTATAGTAATTTCATATATGACAGCTTCCATCCTCGTACAAAATATGCCTTCCAAATTACTCCAATTTTGACCAAGAAATTGAATTTTCGAAAATTCAAAATTTTGACTCATCAATTTTTTAAATATTCAATTATGAAAGAGAAAATCATTATCTATCACTCAGATTGTGTCAATCACGATTTTTTCCTAACCTAAATCTTCAAATTTAATTGTCACTCATTATCGGCTAATTTAAAAAATTAATGCCAATTAAAAAAATAATTTCAAAATATTGTTAAATAATTTTTTTTACATTTTATGGTGAAACGCACACTTAGGGTGCGTTTCTTCTTATTCTTTTCTTCTTATTTTTTTTAAATGTGAATTTGGTTTTGTAAAAAAAAAAAAAATTATAATAATCTTTTTCAAAAAAATATTTTGTTTGAAAAATATTTTTGGCAATCCAAAACCGATATCGGTTAAATAGGTTATTATATATTTGTTAGTAACAATAATATTATCTAGGGGTGATCATCCAGTTAAATAAGTTAAGTCGGTTAACCGATATTTTAAAAATCAAAACCGATATCGGTTAAATAGGTTATTATATATTTGTTAGTAATAATTATGTCAAGTACGGTCATGTGCTCTACTGGTGGGGGCTTTGCACCCATAACCCAGCAGCACAAGTTTGAATATTACTTGACCCTTTCTTATTTATTTTATTAGTTTACAAAGTTAAATTTCTTTATTTTTATTTTGTTACTTTACACATTATTATGATTTGTTTTGTAGAACAATAATATTATTGTTATTGGTGAATTGATGTATAATTTGTTTTTGAATATTTATTTGGTGTATAATTTGGTAGATATATTAGTAGATAAATTAATATAATAAATTAGTAGATAAATTAATATAATTTGGTAGATATATTAGTAGATATATTTGGTGTATGGAGTCGCTCAAAAGATTTTCTAGGCTATATAATATAATATTATAATTTTTTTTTTACAAAACCAAATTCACATTTAAAAAAAATAAGAAAAAAAGAATAAGAAGAAACGCACCCTAAGTGTGCGTTTCACCATAAAATGTAAAAAAAATTATTTAACAATATTTTGAAATTATTTTTTTAATTGGCATTAATTTTTTAAATTAGCCGATAATGAGTGACAATTAAATTTGAAGATTTAGGTTAGGAAAAAATCGTGATTGACACAATCTGAGTGATAGATAATGATTTTCTCTTTCATAATTGAATATTTAAAAAATTGATGAGTCAAAATTTTGAATTTTCGAAAATTCAATTTTTTGGTCAAAATTGGAGTAATTTGGAAGGCATATTTTGTACGAGGATGGAAGCTGTCATATATGAAATTACTATAATTAATATGATTATATTTATGGAAACCGTATTTATGAAAATCGTATATTATAAATTAATTACTATATTTAATATGATTATATTTATGGAAACCTTATATTATAAATTATTTACAATAATTAATATGATTATATTTATGGAAACCTTATATATATGAAAGTCGCCATCTCAGATGACGACTTCCATATAAAAAAAAAATTATATTGAAGTCGCCATCTCAGATGGCGACTTCAAAAAAAAATTTATTTTATATTGAAGTCGCCATCTCAGATGGCGACTTCAATAAAATAAAAATTTTTTATGCTGAAGTCGCTATCTGAGATGGCGACTTCGGTTACTTTGATGAAGAAATTTTTTTTTAGGTTATTTTGTTAAATATTTTTTTTTTTTGGGTTAATTAGTTAAAAAACCCTGATGATGTATGTTGGAATATGGATTATGCTTTGTGATGCAGGTATGGATGAAATACTTGGTGAATATCCCATGAGTCATTGTTATGGATGAGTGATGATTTTAAATGCTTGCCGATATTTATTGTTTTGTGCCGCTAAAATGTGAAGCGAGGGGTGGGAGCACCGCATGTCACAATGAAGCGTGGATATCATATGAGGCGAGGAAAAAATATTTGCCGCTAAAATGTGAAGCGAGGGGTGGGAGCGCCGCATGTCCATTTAAGCGAGGTTATTCTATGCCGCCTATATGTGAAGTGAGGGGTGGGAGTACCGCATGTTTTATTTGAGCGAGGGGCATTAAAATACACTACCGTCACAATGACTAGGGATCGGCTATTCTTTGGCGATGGTTCATGCCGCCAGGTATATTGATAGCGATGGTTCATTCCGCTATATTGATTGGCGATGGTTCATGCCGCCAGGTATATTGATAGCGACGGTTCATTCCGCTATATTGATTGGCGATGGTTCATGCCCCCAGGTATATTGATAGCGATGGTTCATTCCGCTATATTGATTGGCGATGGTTCATGCCGCCAGGTATATTGATAGCGACGGTTCATTCCGCTATGTTGATTGGCGATGGTTCTTGCCGCCAGGTATATTGATAGCGATGGTTCATTCCGCTATATTGATTGGCGATGGTTCATGCCGCCAGGTATATTGATAGCGACGGTTCATTCCGCTATGTTGATTGGCGATGGTTCTTGCCGCCAGGTATATTGATAGCGATGGTTCATTCCGCTATATTGATTGGCGATGGTTCTTGCCGCCAAACATATTGATAGCGACGGTTCATTCTCTATATTGATTGGCGATGGTTCATTCCGCCAGATGTATTGATTGGCGATGGTTCTTGCCACCGGATATATTGATAGCGATGTCTCATTCCGCTATTCTATTGGTGATGGTTCATGCCGCCGGGTATTCTATTGACGATGATTCGTGCCACCGGATATTACATAGCGACGGGTCATTTCGCTACACCTATGACGATGGTTCATGCCGCCGGATATCTATGGCGATGTCTTATGCCGCTGACTCTATGACGAGAGATCATGCCTGTAAGGACCCTAATCCTTAAGTGCGGAATTAAGGCATAATAGAGCTAATATAAATGATCAGAGTGAGAAATAACGTGTTGAGTGTATGAGCTTAAGCCTTACATGCCAAAAATAAGGACTACAAAAGAATGGATTAATTACATTCCCCGTCTAATGAATGTTATCCACTAGTTTTACACTACTCCTAGAGTAGACACTAGGCAAAATAATCCTGTCCTTCAATTTCCAAAAGCATCCTCAAGCTCACTGTCTCAACCCGTCTAGCCCTCCTATCATGCCAAACGTGTACCTACAAGGACAACCCCCAAACATGAGTAATAATAATCATTCATATTCAACACAATATGAAGATAAAGCGTAATGCATAATCAATATAAAACACTTCCTGTTTTCCCATGCATTTCAAACGCTTCCCGTTTGGTTGTCCCTGTACCATAACTCATGAGTATAATCAATAGATTATTTTTCAATGGTCTAAACATGTCATGAACATATACCATTTCATCAATACCAAATACTGATCATCCATCCCTAGTCTGTCCATCACAATGTATTTTAATGCCCCTCGCTTATTTACATATAGACGGCATAGAATAACCTCGCTTCAATGGACTGCGGGACTCCCACCCCTCGCCTCTCATTGAGCGGCAAATACCCTTTCCTCGTCCTATATGATAACCACGCTCAAATGTGACATGCGGCGCTCCCACCCCTCGCTTCACATTTAGCGGAACCAAACCAAATAGCGGCAAGCATTAAAATCATCAAGGGATGACCACGACTCATGGGATATGCACCAATAATCATATGCATCTATAAACATCATGCATAACATGTATTTGCATCCACTATGCAATACCACATATATACTTGCATCCACAATGCATAAACAATAAGTATATAAGATACATGTACCGTTGGGGTGCCCGTACGTCCACTACGTACCTTTCCAAAAGTGGAATTGATCTGGCTTCAGTTCCTCGGTTGTGTTGCTACCTGGGATGGTTCTACACAATCACACAACCCCATATTAGAAGCCAAAAAATAGCCATATACCAAAAATTTGACAAAATAAACCATTTCCAAAATTCCACAGGCGGCGATCGATCGCTTCCCTCAGGCGATCGATCGCCTCAAAATTATCACTGTGGCGATCGGTCGCCCCAAACATGGCGATCGATCGCCATCCCTTTGAAAAACCTACTGCCTCTTGGTGATCGGTCGCCTCATTTTAGGCGATCGATCGCCTAACACGCAAAAATGTTACTGCCCCTCGGCGATCGGTCGCCTCTTTTCAGGCGATCGGTCGCCTCGCGCAGACACGCGATTTTTCACCATTTTTGCTTCCAAAAACCTTCCAATCCATCCCAATACTTAACCCAACCAACCAACAACATAAATATCAACATAAACCACCAAAACATACTTCAAAACAAGTATAAATCTAACCCTTAACCAAAACCACAACAACCCAACACAAACCCATTTCAAAATCATTAAAAACCCTTCCAAAACTAACCCAAACACAATAAAAATGACAATGAGGCATCCATACCTCTTGGGGACCTCAAATCACCCAATAATCTTCACAAATCAAGACTTTTGGAAGGTTTTCTCTTCAACCCTAAGCTCAAGCTCGAAAATGGAAGAAGGGAAAGGGTTTGGGTGGTGATTTTGGTAAAGTAAGAATGAGTGGATGAGGTGGGGTTGGGGTAGTAATAGGGTTGGGTTTAATTAAAAAGCATACCAACAATTCCATGGTGTATAAAACACCCCAACATGATATTTTTCAAAGCATTTACTCATAATGCACCAAATATCAATTAAACACATGATTTCTAATCAATTGCCACCAAAGGCAAATAAATCATGCTTCCAATCATATTTACCCAACATGCACCACATGCACCCTGAAATGCAACCCCGGGTCACCTTATCCACATGACCATGCATTTCCATAAGGTAAATAAATTCCAACACATAGTTAATTACTACCATAATTAATCATATAATCACAATTAATGCACCGAATGTAATTACCCATTTCGGGGATGTCACAATGCCGCTGATTCTATAGCGATGGGTTATACCGCTATGTGCGTAGCGCTGGATTATGTTGCCTACGAGCGATGGGTGCTGCTTGTGTACCGCTGGTGGACGATGGATACAGGTATTCCGCTATCTTGATAGCGATGAAGTATGTCATATTACTTTTGTTAGCATTATTGTGGATACTATGTGTTGTTATATACATATGTTTGTCGATGTTAATTGGATGTCATATGTTGACATATGCCGTCGCGGGATGACGATGACATAGTTGATGTTCTATGTAGACGTGTAGCGTCGTTTTGATGATTGATACATTTATGTTTATGTATTGAGTTGTATGATTGAGTGCCTTTGGTGAGCACATGGTAGTGTCTGGGTCACTAGTTGACGATACCATTATGCCGAGCAAGTTGCGCGAAGAATTATTGGGTGCACCGTACAGGGATTGTACCGCAGCACATATTTGGAGTATATATTGTTCGAGTAATGATACCCTTGGGTATACACGCTGGTTTGGCTTAGGCCAAGTAATTGGTGGTAAGAGTAGTCATTGAGGAAACTACTCGCTTGTTGTTGTGATCTGCGGTAGGCGTGGTCACACCCACCCTGAGGGTGTGGGATAAGTCCTAATGGATTAGGATTGCTTCGTGGTTGAGCAAGGACACCGGGATGTCCATTATGCTTGGTGTTTTAGAGATATGTGGGTGATGACCCACAACTCGAATGATTTGTACGGTATGGTATACCGGGTGGAACGTGTGAGACGTTGGTAAGTTGGTATGAGCCTATGGGGCCAGTGAACCGTTAGCCAGGTAGTGTTGCAGTCCTTGGTGTGCTTGTGTTAGCCATTATACTGCTCCTGTGATTCGAGTTCAGTGATGAGGACTTTTAGTAGACTCTTGTAGTCTCTTTGTGGCATGATAATTGAGGCAGGGAATACCTCGAGGAGACGTTTATACGTCAAATGTTTTAAGAGGCTTGTTTTGGGACGACTCAATTTTGTTGGAATACCAACGTGAGCGTCGACAAGTCGTTGTTAACTCTGGTCTAGCATCTTTGCATGTGGTATGCGACGGAAGTCACAATTGAATTGTGTGGTATAGTTAGTGGAGTGACACTACTATATTGACTTTATATCTTGAAGAGATTTGGGTTGTACTGTCATGGAGACAGCTAGTTTTGTTGAGGGTTGATCGTGAATCAACCAGGGTAAGCCCTACTAGTGTTGGACTAGGCAATGGCTTCGTACTTCCAGTGAGACGTTCGAGGAGACATCTGTGGGGTGATGCTCGAGTGTGGAGTACTATGGTAATAGTACAGGGCATCGTTGTTTGAGTATACATGGTATAAGTAATCCTTAGAGCATACAACGCAGCGGAATAAAATATTTTGGATTACTAGAACAATGGATATATACATAGGGATTCATATCGGATAAAGGTTTTACAAAATTCTCACCCTTGTAGCGTGTTTGAGCAGATTCCACGGAGCTGCACCACGTCCAACGCCTCCTCCGAGTCACTAGCAAAACTTGTCTAGCTTTGCCTCAACGGTATCCACACGATCAAATCGAAAGGGATGTTCAAGAACAAGTTGCTAGACTTATTCTTGAACCAAAACTCAACTCTCGGTTCAAAACCGATCAACGACGACCAAACAAAACCCAAAACCACCACACTATCGGCGGCGGCGGTGGAGGTTATAATTTTGGTGGCCGAGAGCTTTTTTGAGTTAGGTTTTTAATATCAAAATATGATATGAAAAGTATATTTAACAATTAATCAAAACCTTGTATTTATATTATAAGGCTTTTAATTAAGGTTCAAGACTTTCTTAAAGTCTTATGGGCCCAAACCCATGATTTAATTAAAACCTTTTAATCACTTAATTAAGACTCTTCTTAATTAATTAATTCATCCAATGAATTTAATTTCCCTTATCGATTTAATCTTTTGTGCGACCCGCTAGGATCTTGTAGTGTTGGCAGTGACATAAAATCTCATTTTACGTTACAAGCTAAGAGCGGTGTCTAGCAACACATCGAGGCTACCCAAATTACAAGAATGTCAATGACTCGACATAACCTTTATAACTTGTGATAATATTTATCATGTAACTTAATCCCTTTGTCCTTTGTGTTTAGATTGAACACGAGTCATGGAATAGTCATACTCGTATATTCAATCTCTATTTCTTGATCCCCAAGTAGAACTAGAATAAACGAATAAGCTCGATATCTCATATCGACTCATTCGAGCATGGCCATGCATTTTAGTTCTCACTTGATCAAGGGCCAAACACATCTCCTGTTATATAGGAGGGACAAATCCTATCTCGATCAGTCAACATCCATCTACATAATTCGTAGTGTATCCAATAGTCGCCTTTATAGATTACCCTGTTACGGGTAACGTTTGACGATATCAAGATACATAACTCCTTATGTTGGGATCTCTGATGATCACAAGTCAAGGATTACATACATTATTATCACTATGAGAATTGCATATGACGATCATATAACTATCCATGTTGCATTCTCATGGTGGGTCTGTCCAGTACATCGTTCTCTAACATGTACCCATATGTTGATTTGATATCTCATATCAATGAACAATTCATCGATCAACACATACTAGTCTCTACGTATTATCATTATCCCTATTCATGATAATACTTGACTAGGGACATCTTTAAGAATAATACAATATTATTCTAAGGACATTAACATATATATTAATTCACATTGCACAGTTAAAAGAATAATATATAATAATGAATTGCCATTCATAAAATCATAAACATTGTATGTCAAAACAATCATCTAATGATTTGTCTTAGGGCATATCCCAACACATGGCGTATACGAGTTTCGATTTGATGATAGTGTCTTTGATGCACTATTATGAACAAATTGCATATTTTAGTTCCGAGATATATGTTGGTATGTATATCCAGTTTTCCGGACGGTGGTTCGAGGTTGGAGGGTCATGGATTCATGACACTATCCTTGTGGGAAAGGCGGTATTGTTATACCTGCCGGTTGAATCTTTTGGGAGATTCATTGCTTTGGTTATGTGGTGTTGATGTTGAAATCACGCCCTTTGGCTTTGGTCTGTTGACCACTATTCTCCATGGAGTGAGAATAATCGAGGCTTGGCAGTAGGTTTTGGGACTTTGGGTATGTTTGGAGATACCCGAGTCTATTGCTTCGAGTGCGCCTATTGTGTTGGTGCTTAGGCATGTATACCTGTGTATGTATACGAATGCCAACTCTATTTCGTTCCTTGTTGAACGTCGGATTAGTGTGTTTGGTTTGATGAATCTCCGGTGGGAGATTGTGGCAATTTGAGATTGGTAATCTCGATTACACGATTCATTCTGATGAATGATCGTGAAGGTTGTTTGACTTCCCTGAGGAGGGATTGTCGTGTTTTAGAACCATGGTAGTTCTTGTTGGATAATTCGATAGCCTTCCTGTTTCAGGATTGTTGAATCCCAGGATAAATGAGGGATGGCCAGGATTCGGATTTGTTTAGTGTCACGGTCGACACGTGTTTGGGAATGCAATTGTTTGTCTTGCATGTCCCCTGTGAAACTTGAGACCTTGTAGAGTCTCGATAGTGTGTTTTGGACCAAGATGGGACTTCTTGGAACACATGGTTGTAGGCATCTGTAGTGATGTGTTTTGTGTGGATTAATGACCGTGGTTTACCCGATCCGGGTTGCCAGGGGTATGACTACTCATTTGGAGGAGATAATCGGGAATGCGAAACCGGATTTTCCGGGAGTATACTGATTGTATACTAGTGGTTCCCATCATAACGATGTGTGTTAAGCATCGTGGGCGATTGGTGGATATCATGGAGAGATATCTATGTTAGAACCAATGGGGTTTTGATTGATTTGCAGTCATGGTGGACTGACTTCCGGGACGAATCATATCGAGGTATGTTATTATCTTTCGGGTTTATATTGGTTTTGGCGTTGCTCTATTGTAGAGCTTGGTGCGAGATTGGTATTCTCGCAGTTGATGATTCGATTCTAATGTGGTCCAGAATCGGGGTTGTGGTGTTACTTTGTTTTTGTTACCCTGGTGTTACGTAGGGTATGCCGGTGCAAATTTCGAGGACGAAATTTTATTAGTGGGGGATAATTGTGATGTCCGGGGATTTATGGCGTTAATCCCGGTGTGGTATTAATCCTTGATGGATTTTTAATTGTGGCAATTAGGAATTAATTGCGGTTTGGCATCTCCCGAGGTTGTTAAACCGGGCATCTAGGATCGTCGGATCCAAAGATTTGAGATTGTATTCTCATTTTGGTGGAAAACCTATGAGTTGGGTTTTTAGTGGAACTTGGTGTCCGGGGTGCCTTATGTTGGGGCAAGTCTGGGGATTTGATGTTGGAGAGAGAGTTTTTGAAAACAGATGATTTTTAATGAATCATGATGTATTTGTGGAGGTATTGGTATTCTGGGGCATTTTTGGCTATATATACCAGTTGGGCTCGGGATTCCGTCATTTGGAATCCATTCCATTCCTCTCCTCTCCCTCTCTCTCGCCTTTCTCACCCAAACCCTTCCCCTTTTCCTTTTGATGGGCGAAATCGATGGAGGCTCGTCCTAGGAGCCGATTTTCTCGAAGATAATCAGGTATTAACCTTCCCCTCGTCATTATCTTCGTTTTGATTGTGGTGTGGTAGTTTTTGGTTGAGGTTTTGGTTGATTATGGGTTTTGGGGATTTTTGCTTAAAATCCAATGTTGGGTTTTTGGGAGTTTTTATTGGTTTTAAATGGTGTATTTGAAGTGTTGGAGGTGTATGGGGTGTTGGTTGTGAATTTGGGTGTCAAAAACACCATGGAAACTCGAGTTTTCCGGAAAATTGCAGGTGGCGATTGATCTCCAAGGAGAGGCGATCGATCGCGACGAGCTGCTCAGATTTTCGAAGACGATGAACAGTGCAGGCGATCGATCGCATGGTCTAGGCGATCGATCGTGAGCATGTTGGCGACCGATTGCGAGGGGTTGCGATCGATCGCGTGTAGGCGTTTTTGCCCACTGGACAGGGGCGATTGATCGCGTTAAATGAGGCGATCGATCGCCGCCCGTAAGGTTTTATTTTTTTTGTAATTTTGGAAAATTGTCGGGATTTTGAAATCGAGGTTTTAAGGGGCCGTTTCCGGGGCAATGTCTGCATTCCCATTGGAATGCTATGCTTTTAAAATGGATTGGTTGAGGCCAAAGTTTAATAAAACGGAATTCCCGGTGGAATTCTTGGTTACCTTTTAAACTTCTTAAATGGTATATTTTGGGTATTATGCATGCTTAGCCGGGGGGCTTTTATTTTGGTAATCGTCATGGATTGACGATATGATTGGGAATCTTGAACGTGCTTGGACACGTGGTTGCATGCTTATACTTGATTGTGAGTTGTTTATGTGTTTTAGCACATATCTCTCGAGGTAAGGAACTCAAGCAAAGTTTGGACTCGAGCTACGGAATTATAAGGTACGTATGACGTACGAGCATAGCCCTTTAATATAATTGCAATTGTTGAGTGCTTGGTACACTGTATTGCAATGAATGTGTGTGGAAATGCATGACACATGGTATTAGCACTAAACGGAGACTGAAATGCATGGTTTATGGTATTTGCTTCAAATGTCTATATATGCATTGAGAATTGCATGGTGCCGCTTTTGAGCTAGCAATGATTGGGATGTTGTCGCCTGTGAGCGATCATCGATTATGACGCCGCTGCCATCGAGCATGCGTGGAAATGGAATGCCGCTATTGTAGAGCGAGCAATGAAATTGAGCTATGAAACCATAAGTGAGAAACATGGATTGTCTATAATCATTGTTTAATGATTTGATGTTATTGATTATGATATTGGTATGTGGCTCATGGAATTGTTAATCAATGTAATGATTAACTGGCCTTTGGGAATTTAATGGTTTCAGTGTTTTGAGAACAGGGACAATACAGGAAACCCCGGATGAGGATGATACCATCCAGGGAGTATATTTTGTATTTCATAGCATTTACATTTATGGAAATTATGAATTGTATTGTTGTGGTTATTGGATTTGGGACATTGGTATGCTCACCCCGTGTGGGGGCTATCTCTGTTGGGGCAGGTGGTACACGTGTAGCAGCAGCTTTGGAGTTGAACTCGGGCTGTTGATTAGAGATACTTCCAGGATCGAGGTACCAGAGCTGGATGGATAGGCGCTCAGATCCAAAGTCGAGATCGAGTTGCGCTTGAGAGGTGCTTCCAGGATCGAAGCACCAGTAACGGTATCCAGTAGAGTGTTTTATACATTAGATACGCGCTAATTCATTGGGTGCTCTTATGTGAGTACATATTACGTGTATATGGAATGTATAAACGGGCTACGGCTCTTCTCTGTTCATTTATGGTTAGCACGCAATTAGATATAGAATTGCTAAATGAACTAAGAGTATGATTAGTGTATTAAGAGGGTGCATGTTATATGAATAATCTTGGTTGGGGAAATTGAATATTATGTGGATTAAATGCAAGAAATTTTCTGGATAGTATATGGTGTTGCACTTGCATATGGTTTTTCCCCTGATAGTATGATTATATGCACTAATGGTATGGCTTAATACACTAATAACGGGTTAAGGGCACGGGGGTCCTTACAGATTAAATGTTTAATTAACACACAATGATTATTTTTACGTAAACAACATAAGATTTATTTAAGTTACCATTTCGTGGCCCAAAAATTTCCAATGATACATGTATAATAATGCTGGAAAAAAAAATTATTCCAGTTCATAATTTAGACATCATTCATTCACTTAGATACCAAGCATAGTTTTTCAGAAATGTAATAAGTCAGAATACAAAATACTCGAGCATTCCCGGTGAATAAACGCAGTTTTCAAATTCGTAAATAAAGATATTGGGACCCTAACTCAATAACACCAAACCTGAGCTCGTACTCACTCAGCTCTAGTACTTCTAGATGCTTCCTCACGAGCATCTGGCGTCAGTCCACTTGCAGTACATGTCATGCCCATACAACAAAGACACGACAGCCCCCACAACGGGGGTCAGTAAGAAACCCGATAAAACCACGATAGAATGACAAAGTATCATGTGATGCATGACGTGCATGAATGCAACGCGTATGAGGGAAACAATCTCAAATATCAAGATCTCAGGAGTCCAAAGAGAGATTATCATCAATATCAATCTCGAGCTAGGGCGTCGACACGCTCGTTGCTATGACATCTTTCTCCATCGAGCCATCGGTGGTCCATCATCCTTCGGGTCTCGGCAACGCCGGCACACTCGTCGCTACGACATCTCTCATCTCACTCTCCGTTGATCCATAGGCGTGTCCATCATCCCTAGACCACATACCATAGATATCAAAAGAAATTGTACATGTATCAAAGAATAACTAGGATCAACATGATATGTTTGATATCCATGCATCTCAATGTATCGTGTAATCTCATATAATGGAACTCAATATATATCATGTAATCACATATCATGGAGCACAAATGTCATATAATCACATAGGAATCAACTAATATCAAGTAAATCATATCCTCGGAACATCACATGTCTTTGTCAGATATCATGATAGAACCGATTTTCTACGTACCTCAAACGAAGGCTAGACTACAGGTACTTAAATTTATTTCAAGTTTTTATGATTAATCCAAGAGGAAAACCCATTCAAATGTTTTTTACATTTTTTTTCAAATTTTAATAATATTTTTGAATTTTTAAAAAATTATGGTCAAAACCGTAATCGTATGGTCAACATTCATAGGATATAGTACTCAACACAAAGTCTATGAATGTATTAGCCAAGATGGATGGTGGTTTATCTCTCGACATGTTAAGTTTTATGAAACTTTTTCTCCCCTCTTTCAAAGTTCTCGAGAGCATTCTACTCCTTAGAGTACTAATTCTTTCTTTTCCCCGTTGTACCTATCACAACTTACGTCGTTCCAGCCCACCAACAATAACGCCAAATTTATTTTTTTATTATAAAAAAAAATTCATAAATTATAGTTGTTTGAAAAAGTTTAACAATCTATTATAATTTGCACTCCAAGAGTGCAAATTATAACACTATTCTAAAGTTGCACTCTTGGAGTGCAACTTTACAAAAAATTTTGTTTTTTATAAAGTTGCAATCCAAGAGTGCAACTTTAGAATAGTATTATTTTAATTATAAATTAAAAATAATTTTAAATTCTTGATTATTAAAAATAATTTTTTTTATTGGTATTATGTTTTACATAAAAATTTAAAACTACATAAATAGTTGAAATATGAATAAATAATCTGAAATAGCACACATAAAAATAAATAGATTATTCTTTACATTGAACTCTAAATATTTCCTCCGGTCCCACAACCACGTCTATGTCTCAGTCGTTGTGGTCTTCTAGATGGCTCAACTACATCTACATTCCGCGTTTGTGATTGAGAGGGTCTAGTCCTAGCGCTGGACTCACCAATATCATATTGTGGCGTCAAGTCGGAGAATGTAACAGGTGAGATATCAAAATGTGGACGTGGTTGTGTAGAATCGGGTACACGAAGCAGAAGATCCGTAAATGAGATTCCACTGTCTGCTTGAGTTGGATCTGATATATATGGAGTGTATGGTGATGGCTCCTCCACGTGGGCAGGTTGTGTGACGTAGTAGTCAGAAGATGTGGCATCATAATGGAATGAAGAACGGTGTGATGTTGATGTCCCCCCTGCATCATATGTATCAGTAGTAAATGGAGGGATATCATCATGAGCATCTACCTGAGTATCAGAGGTACTTGACCGTCTTCTCCTCCGGTTGCCCCCTCTAGTGGTATCTCGTTGCCGTGCAGGCATACCATATCTATTTTGTTGTGTCCGAGCAAGTTGACGCACTTCATCCACAATAGCTAAGTTCTGATCTAATACACGTCTGACCCCGGGTGAAATCCCTTCATCCTCACTCAAACTTGAGCAACTAAGTCTTAGTTGCTCCATATGCACATCCTTACAAAAAATATGGTTAATAGGTAGCATAATTCAGAAGAAATTAAATCATTTTAAATAAAAAAAGGAAATATATGCATACCACTTGCTGCCATGCAGCAGCATCTGCTGCACGGTATCCTGTCTCAACATTGTTGGTGGGTGGAGATATAATATGACGTGTAATTGTGCCGTACCACGTCATGTAATCATCAATGAAAGTATAGGAGCCGGTGGCCTGAGGGGCATCCACAATATTATATCGTCTGGCCATCCACAAATCTATGTATGCACTATGGAACCATGTCCAATTCGTTGCAACACGACCTCTGCGATCGAGCTTATGCAACTCCACCTGTCTAGCATCTATTGGTGGTGGAATAGTTTGGAACAAACCAAACTGTCGCAAAACTCGCTCTGGACGATGCATCTCCACAATGGCATAATTTATGAGTGGACATTGTGCCGTCCAATCCTCTGGACCGCATTCTGGAGGCAGTGATGTGATCTCATCCGACTCCATGTCATATGAAGTCCAAATAAACTGTAAAACAGAAACATAACATACTATCATAAATACATAATTATTAATATACAAGTGATATTCTCAAGAAAGTATTTATTACCTGATCCCAATACATCCCATCAAATGTGTCACGAAATACACGCAAAGCATGTCGGACAGTGTGTCCAAATCTAAAAAAACTAGACCACCTAAAAAAAATCGACATGGCAATGTTAGTGCAATATTTAAAACTAATAAATATAAATACCAAGTGTAATTATACCTTGCACCATATGGAGGGGTAGGAAGTATTAGATCCTCGTTGACTATAATTTGGCCTTGTTGTACTCGAGAACCATGAGTGTTAGGATGAATACTCTTTATCCTCGTATATGCACAAATCTGTAATTTTTTTGAATCGAGTACAAGGTTAATATAACATAATGTAAGTTTATATATCATTTAATTCAAATAACAGAGGCTTGTAATTCTTCTTACCTGCAAATGTTGCATTGCACCACCGATGTTTGTTCTTCCTTGCTTGGAAGCTTGACATAACTCACGATAAAGGTATGCGAGTACTGCACTACCCCAACTGAACATACGAACTCTGGGAATATCCCGTAGGTGACGGATGTATAGCATAGATACAGAGCTGCCTGATGCATCAGAGCATAACAATCCACCTAACAGTAATAGTACACACGATCATGTTACATTCTCCGACTTGACGCCACAATATGATATTGGTGAGTCCAGTGCTAGGACTAGACCCTCTCAATCACAAACGCGGAATGTAGATGTAGTTGAGCCATCTAGAAGACCACAACGACTGATACATAGACGTGGTTGTGGGACCGGAGGAAATATTTAGAGTTCAATGTAAAGAATAATCTATTTATTTTTATGTGTGCTATTTCATATCATTTATTCATATTTCAACTATTTATGTGGTTTAAAATTTTATGTAAAACATAATACCAATAAAAAAATTATTTTTAATAATCAAGAATTTAAAATTATTTTTAATTTATAAAAATAATACTATTCTAAAGTTGCACTCTTGGATTGCAACTTTATAAAAAATTTTTTTTTTGTAAAGTTGCACTCCAAGAGTGCAACTTTAGAATAGTGTTATAATTTGCACTCTTGGAGTGCAAATTATAATAGAATGTTAAACTTTTTCAAACAACAATATTTTATGAATTTTTTTTTTTATAATAAAAATTAAATTTGCCAACAATAACTCATCGTCCATCTCATGTGAACTATTGTCACTAATGAAGTAGACAGAACTTCTCAATCTCATGTGAACGCTCATGCAATTGTTACTAGATCAAAGGAGGGAATTCATAAGCCTAAGATCTTGGTTCTAATTTTTTTTGTCAATTATGAACAACATACTTTTTGGAAGCTACACAAGACCACAATTGGTGTAAAGCCACTACTTCCGAGTATAATGCTCTCTTACACAACAACAGTTGGTCCATGGTGACAACAACGGTGATATCCCCGAAATGATTATGTGTAATTGAACATTAATTATGTTATGTGAGGATTATGGTGTTAATTTATTGGTGATGATTTATTAATATTGGGAAATGCTTAGTCATGTGGTGGTCATGGCCTAGTAATGCATTTCAGGGTACATGTGATATATGTTGGGAATTTGGGTAATGGCATGATTATTTTGGGGTGGGTGTTGTTTGTTTTGGTAAAGCATGTTTAATTGGAATTTGAGGTGTTTTATTGAATAAATACTATAAAATATCATGCGAGGATATTTTAATACATCATGCTAAATACCAGGACCAAAACATAACACATCATTTAACCCAACCACCCCAACCCATACCCATTCTGCAGCTGCCACTTGCCCCTCCCCACACTCAACCCTCCTCACTTGAAAATCTCTCCCCTTCACCCCCCATTTTTGTCCAACATCCAGCAAACAAGTAGGAGGAAGAGATTGGTAAATTTTATTGCTTGAAACCTTGCAAAAAGTTGGAGCAAAAAGGGGTGAGGAACCATGTCTTGTTTTGGTTAATTTTTGGTTGAGTTTTGATAAGTCGTTGGGTAGAAATGGCATGTATAGTGTCTTTTTGTGGAGGTTATTGTTTTGTGTACCTACATGGTAGTATATTGGTGTATTTGGCATGCTAACTTGTTGGGGTATGTTAGTTTGTGGTGTGTTTTATGATAGCTTTGGGAAGGTGCTCGAAAATGCCGTTTGTTCGCGATCTGCAGACTTCGGCGATCGATCGGCGCTTTTTCCCGATCGATCGCGAGCACCATGGTGCGAGGCAGAAGACTTCAGCGATCGATCGTGAGTTTGGCGCGATCGATCGGTGATGCCGTGATCGATCGGCACAACTTCAGCGATCGATCGTGGAAGACAGAATTTTGAATGTTGAGGAAGTAGCATCTCGCGATCGATCGGGGCTTATTGGCGATCGATCGCGAGAAGCCAAATGTTGTGTTTTGATTAATTATTATGGGATTTTTGGTATTGGGCTATTATTGGCATCTAATATTGTGTTGTACACTTGTGTAGAGCCTTCACAGATAGGCACACAACGCAGGGGATAGAGTCCTGCAACATACCATATTTTGGAAAGGTACGTAGAAGACGTACGGGCACCCAACGGTAACATGTAATTTATATACGCATTGGGATGCATTGTAGATGCAAGTGTGTATTGATTTGTGCATGGTAGATGCAAATACATGTTGATCCATACATTATGATTGCATATGTATATGTTGATTGATTGATGCGCATCCCATGAGTCATGGTTATCACCTTGATGATTTTAATGCTTGCCGCTATTTATTTTGTGCCGCTAAATGTGAAGCGAGGGGTGGGAGTACCGCATGTCACATGGAAGCGAGGAAAGAATATTTGCCGCTAAAATGTGAAGCGAGGGGTGGGAGTACCGCATGTCCATTGAAGCGAGGTTATTCTATGCCGCTTATATGTGAAGCGAGGGGCATTAAAATACATTGTGATAAACAGACTAGGGATTGGTTGGAGGATTTGAGGAGTTGAAATATGTCAAGACATTTGTTTAAAACCATAATATCATTCATTGATTCGATTATGAGTTATGGTACAGGGACAACAAAAAAGGGGGCCTTTTAAATGCATTGGAATACAGGAAGTATTTTGTATTTATGGTTTACGCATTTACGCTCTTATTCATATTGTGTTGAATACGAATTATTATGTGCTCATGTGCCAAGTATTCGAGGACCAGCACAAGGAAATAGGACAGGAGAAAGCAAGTGTAACAACTGTGGAGGACCGCACTTGTCACGTGATTGTCCAGCCTGTTACAGTTGTGGCAAGATGGGCCACATCGCTCAGTATTGCCCCGGTCAGGGAAGACAGACTGACTTTGGACCGAGTAGGCTGAGATTTGATGCCGGGACAGTACCTCAGAGACAGCAGATTGTGCCCCGACCACCGGGAAGTCCGGCATTGGGACCACCGCAGGGTCAAGTGTACGCACTGACTCGAGAGCAGGCAGAGACAGCCCCAGAGGAGGTTATTGCTTGTACGTGCCATTTATTTACGTACACTGCCTTTATTTTGATAGAAACAGGTGCTTCCCACTCTTTCATATCTTCTGCCTTTGTTGAGAGGCACCATATGTGCCCGTCTCCGTTGCCCACGCCTCTCATGGTCTCGACACCCACCGGAAGGCATGTGATTGCGGATCGACGGCTATCTGACTGCCTCATTTATTTTGAGGGCAATGATTTGATGGCTGATTTGATTTTGCTGGATATGGCAGACTTTGATTGTATTGTGGGCATTGATGTGCTGAATAGATATCAGGCCGTGGTTGATTGCCGACAGAGGATGGTACGTTTCCAATCCGATCAGGGATTGCAGTGGATCTTCTATGGGGACGGTTCCCGTCCAAAGATTCCGTTGATTTTAGCAGTTAAGATGACACGGTTGTTGGAACGGGGTCACACTGGCTATCTTATTTATGCCGTGGACGTATCGGAGAAAAAGGAAGAGTTGAAGATTGAGGATATACCGGTAGTCGCGGAATTTACCGATGTGTTTCCGGATGAAATTCCAGGATTCCCTCCGATCAGAGATGTTGAGTTACTACCAGGGACATATGCTATTTCTCGTGCTCCTTATAGGATGGCACCGGCGGAACTGAGGGAGCTGAAAGTACAATTACAGGAACTTCTCGACAAGGGATACATAGGTCCTAGTGTATCGCCTTGGGGTGCGCCAGTCCTGTTTGTAAAGAAAAAGGATGGTTCGATGCGCTTGTGCATCGATTACCGTCAGTTGAATAAGGTGACGATTAAGAATAAGTACCCTCTTCCGCGGATTGATGACATATTTGATCAGCTTCAGGGCACAAAACTATATTCCAAGATTGACTTGAGGTCAGGATACCATCAGATACGGGTTAGAGCTGATGACATTCAAAAGACAGCGTTTCGGACTCGGTATGGGCAGTACGAGTTCTTAGTTATGCCGTTCGGTGTGACGAATGCCCCAGCTGTCTTTATGAGCCTGATGAACAGAGTGTTTCAGAAGTATCTTGATCAGTTCGTGATCGTATTTATTGACGACATTCTTGTCTATTAGAGAAGTAAGGAGGAGCATGCCAATCATTTGAGGACGGTGCTTCAGATCCTCAGAGATCATCAGTTGTACGCCAAACTCAGCAAGTGTGAGTTCTGGCTGAACAGCGTAGCATTTTTGGGTCATATTATCTCTAGAGATGGGATATTAGTAGACCCTAGGAAAGTAGAGGCAGTAATGGGTTGGTCTACGCCTACTTCAGTACCCGAGATTCGGAGTTTTCTTGGTTTGGCCGGGTATTATCGACGCTTCGTCGAAGGGTTTTCTAAGATTGCCAAACCACTGACGCAGCTAACTCAAAAAGGGAGTTCCATTCTTTTGGTCGGAAGCTTGTGAGCAGAGCTTCCAGGAGTTGAAGCACAGATTGACTTCGACACCAGTATTGGTGATTCCCAGGGAGAACAAGCGGTTCGTTCTCTATACTGACGCATCCCTTCAGGGTTTAGGATGCGTGCTAATGCAAGATAAGCATGTAGTGGCCTACGCGTCAAGGCAGTTGAAACCACATGAGACGAGGTATCCAGTCCATGACTTGGAGTTAGCGGCTATAGTGTTTGCCTTGAAGATATGACGACACTACTTATATGGTACATATTTACCATCTACACCGATCACAAGAGCCTGAAGTCCTTGTTTACGCGGGCTGAGCTGAATATGAGAGAAAGAAGATGGATTGACCTACTGAAAGACTATGATTGTGAAATCGAGTACCATCCGGGTATAGCAAATTTGACAGCCGACGCTTTGAGTCGGAAAGTGAAGAACACAGCAGAGGATGTCATGTGTTTGTCAGCTATGCTGACTTCCTACTGTCAGTTGGGTTTTGATTATGACGTGTCTGCTTCACCGATACGTGTATCAACTTTATTAGCTGAGCCGGACATTTATGATCACATCCGGAAGGCTCAAGGCGCAGACGAAGAGGTCCAGAGATGGTTATCAGTGGTTCGTCTGGGTCAGTCATCAAGGTTCAGGATGGCTGAGGACGGTTCTTTGAGGCTTGGTGACCGATGGGTGGTTCCGAATACGACGGAGTTGAGTAAGGGGATCTTACAACGAGCTCATAGCAGCAGGATGAGTATCCACCCGGGCGGAAGAAAGTTGTACAAGGATTTATGTGACCAGTTTTGGTGGAAACGAATGAAACGAGATGTTACAACATTCGTTAAGAGATGCTTGATTTGTCAGCAGGTGAAGGCTGAGAGGCAGAGGCCTGGTGGTGAGCTTAAGAGCTTAGAGATACCTAAATGGAAGTGGGAACACGTATCCATGGACTTTGTGACCCACTTGCCGAGGACCGTTTCGGGTTTTGATGCTATCTGGGTGATTGTAGACAGATTGACTAAAGTGGCTCACTTCATTCCATATAGTATGACCTTCACCTATTTGAGGATGGCACAGTTATATGTTTGAGATGTGGTGAGACTGCACGGGATCCCTGTTTCGATTGTGTTTGATCGAGATCCGCGGTTTACATCTCACTTCTGGGAAGGTCTTCAGTCAGCTCTGGGTACAGAATTGAGGTTGAGCACTGCATACCATCCTCAAATGGATGGCCAGACCGAACGTACTATCCAAACGCTCGAGGACATGTTGAGGGCATGTGTGTTGGAGTTTGATGCTTCTTGGCAAGATTCAGTAGCCTAGGTAGAATTTTCTTATAACAATAGCTACCAGGCAAGCATACAGATGGCTCCTTTTGAGGCTCTCTACGGTAGACGTTGTAGGTCACAGTTATGTTGGGACGACGTGGATCGCAAATCCGTCGGAGGACCAGATTTGATCCGGGAAATGGAAGAGAAGATAAAGGTGATAAGGCAGAAAATGAAAGCAGCCCAGGACAGGCAGGCATCGTATGCTAATCAACGACGTCGGCGGTTAGAGTTTCAGCAGGGCGACAGGGTCTTTATGAAGATCTCACCTTTCAGAGGTGTGGTGCGATTTGGAATGTGGGGGAAATTGTCTCCGAGGTAAGTTGGACCGTACGAGATCTTACAGCGTATTGGTACTTTGGCATACCGACTGGCTTTACCACCCTCTCTGTCTGGCATACATGATGTGTTTCATGTATCTATGTTGCTGTAGTACGAGCCAGATCCTTCTCATGTGTTGCAACCTTCTGAGGTTCAGATAGAGTCCAATGTATCTTATGTGGAGTGGCCTGTTAGAATCCTAGATCGTGCAGACCGCAGACTTCGGAACAAAGTGATACCTATGGTCAAAGTTCAGTGGGACCGTAGGGGTGTCGAAGAGGCCACGTGGGAGACGGAACCACACATGGTGCAGCACTATGCGGAACTGTTTTGTGGTATGTGATTTATGTTTTGTTTTGTTTTGGGTAAGTGCATGCTGATTTCGGGGACGAAATCTTATAAGTAGGGGAGTATTGTGATATCCCCGAAATGATTATGTGTAATTGAACATTAATTACGTTATGTGAGGATTATGGTGTTAATTTATTGGTGATGATTTATTAATATTGGGAAATGCTTAGTCATGTGGTGGTCATGACCTAGTAATGTGACCGCTTTATTTTTTAAACAAAAGATATTTCAAAGAATAGTGTGAAGCGATTCTACCGCAAGTGCACGGTTGTCAAGTTTTAGTATATTGAAAATGAAGTACGGGTTGTCGAATCCACAGGGACTAACGTATAAGTACCAAATAAGATTAGAGAAATTATATTTAGCCTACGATTTCAAAAGTTGATTAACTAAAGTCACATTAAACTAAGGACCGAAAATTAAACAAGAAATAATAAAATGAAAGGTTCCGGATATGCGAAGGCAAGTCACTCGAGAAAATTACCAAGCTCGTCGTTCAACTATGTTATCTTTAATGATTCAACTGAATTATCAAATTATCAACCAATTGATTCTAAAGGTGAAAGGTTTTTGCTATTATTCGATACACTCTCTCGAGCTGTAAAGAAACTAACATTAAATTAGAATAAATCACTCTCGTGCATTTATTTACTAATTCAACATTGCCTAAATCGTCAAAACCTTGCTACTCTAAATCCCTCGATTCTAAGTTCTCACGTATGCAATATCATCTCTCGATCTCAATCGTAACATACATCATAAATTAATGGAGCGCGTTACAACGTTATCTCTCGATCTCGGTTATAACTCTCAGATTCAATCAAAGCTAGCTAGACTTTGATCTACACAAGCAATTAATTTATGAACAATAGAAATCAATACTCTCAAACACAATTGAATCAATAATCAAACACAATGAAACTAAAACTCGATAACATAAACTAGATTTAATTCAAATCAAATACATAAGAGTTTAATTGTCTCTCGACCTCAAAAACATCAAATGGAATTGAAAATCAAAGAAATCAAAGTTTAGAAATACGATAAACGATGGATGAATCCGTGCGTTGCACCGTGATTTCTTCTCTTGCTCCTTCCTTGCACTCCGGAATAGGTTGGCTCGACTTTGGACGAAGAACGGAGATTGAATCTCTTTCGGCGGCGTTAGGCGGCGGCTAGGGCTTCTTATTCTCGACCTAAATCACCTCTGGTATGATATATCTTTAATATGGAAGTGATTTATCCTTTTATACCTCAAAATCATTTCAAAAATGGAAGATAAGATTTTCCCGGATTTGCGTCTCGATCGATCAAGATTTGCGTCCGATCGATCGGTGCACTGTTCATGCCAGCCTTTGAAACTCACTGCCTCGCTCGATCGATCGAGATTTCCTTCCGATCGATCGAGACTTTGATAAATTTAGCTCTGAAGTTACTGCCTCGCTCGATCGATCGGAAAATTGTTCCGATCGATCGAGACTCGAAATTCTTTTCTTCTCAGCACACTGTCTGGCTCGATCGATCGAGACAATATCTCGATCGATCGAGATTCCGAAAATCTCACTTTCTTAATTTCAACTCTTTCTCGCCTCGATTTCGCCCGTTATCTTCATATTAGCTCATTTCTTCCATTTTTCCGATCTAATTTCCTGAAACAAACGAATAAACACCAAAAAGCATTATATCATCCAGGAAAAAGTACGGAAAATGGGAAGAAATTACAGTTAAAAACACTTAAAATCTAAGCCTATCAAACTCCCCCAAACTTAGACTTGATCGTCCTCGAGCAAGCAATAAGCTCAAAAAGAAAAGTTAATCTTAATACTCAGCATGAATCATCTTTACAACTCACGTAAAAACTCAGAAATCCTACTTACACTTCAATAAAAGTCATTCAACATTTAACAAGAAGCACTTTCTCTAAAGTTAAACAATACATCGCAACATTGGAACGTGCGTGTGTGCTATTGTCAAACATGAGTAATGTACATATCTTTAAGATCAAAAAGTGCCAAAACAACTCCGAGTCGAGATTACTTTGAACTGCTCTACAAATTTACTATCCGGCACTTCTCCACTAATGTAAATATTCCCTAGACTTGGATCAACAGGACTTTAAAAGCTTATAACGTTAGGCCTTTTGGTGTCGGCTTCAAAGAAAAGGTAGGATGAATTCAAAGAAGAGAGTATAATAAAATCAGTTCAACTATTTTGAGCTTCTCTTCAACTTTTTCTAGCCTTGGCCACTTTGGGTCTTATTTGAATTTTTCTTTTCAAGGCTTTTCTCTACAACTTTTCTTTTTCTTTGCTCATTCTTTCGTTCCTTTTGAACTCATTTGCATATAACAATTCCGTGCAATGAATGAGATTCATTATACTCTCCTAGGGATGGATAAAATTGTTCTTTTAGGCTCAAACCAAGGTGGGTATAATGAGTTTGCCAAGAATGCTGAATGGGGGTCTAATCATATGCAATGCATATACCATTCTTTTTCAATAAGGCTCAAAAGGGCACACTAAGGAATAATGGATAACAGGTAGGCTTGAAAGGCTCAAACGGTCCAAAGATCGCCTAAATCATCTCCAAGTCTAGTTCCTAATTATAAATTTCGCCTCAAAGTGCTTTCAACTAAACTGTAGAGTTATCTAAGATACTCAAGACTCATCATAGTTAACACAAATTTTCAATTTAATCAATACATACTTCACTCAATCATGACTCAAAATGTGCTCAAATTATTCCTCAATTTTGACACATGCTTAACAAAGGATAAAAACAAACAAGTTAAACATTTTCATGACTCCTATCTAGATGAGGATTAATTTCATCATGTATTACCGTTGCAAATCTAATTCCTCATTTCTCAAGTATTGACTCATTTTCTAAAAAACTTTGTGTATAGTGCTCAAGGACGAATCAAGTGACAATTAAGCACACAACATGTGGATAAAACAAATTAAACACGCAAGACAAACTTGATCGCTTTTATTTTAAACAATTAATTCCAATCTAGCGATTTTAGACCGCAAGTGCACGGTGTCAAGTTTTAGTATAGATAGGAAGATACGGATTGTCGAACCCACAGGGACTAACAAATAATTACCAAATAAGATGTCTTTTAACTATATTTAACCTACGATAATCAATTAATAATTAAACTAAACTAATTTAAGCTACTATAATCCAACCAAAATAGTCGACGATCACGAGAAAAAACCACAAGAAAGATTATCGAGACTTTGGCTCACCAATGCAATTCCCTACAATTCTCGATTGAACATTCAAATATTTCTAAGTTGACGAGTTCTCCCAATTTATCTAATACACTCTCTCGAGCTATATTAAACATAATATCAAATTGCAGTAAGTCACTCTCGTACACTCAATTAACAACTCAATATTGCATAAGATCCGTGAAAACTCCTAGCTTTCGATTACTAGATATCTATGGCTATCACACATGTATTTGACATCATCTCTCGATCTCAGTCTGAAATCCATGGTATGAGTTATTAATTCCGTATCATAAAATCATCTCTCTATCTCAATTACGATACTAACATAAGTCAAAGGTGATCAAACCTCTAAAAGCATGAAGAACATAAAACATACGCAAAGAATTATAAGAATTCAATCATTAAATCATCAAATCGAAGGTTCATAACAAAGGATTTGCCTAGCCTCGATAAATAAACTTAGTTCATACTCATAAATAAATACCAATACTCAAACATGTCTTGCAACAATCCAAGCATGATATAATCAAAATAAAACTAAACTAAAGTTTAAAAGTAAGAATAAACTCCCAGCGTCGACTCCGGTTGTAGATCCTCGCTCCTTCCTCTCTTCTTTCTCGATCGTGCTCTTCGATTATCTTGTTGGCTCGTTCCAAAACATAGGGTGAAGGGTTGATGATTGATGATGGATGGTGAAGAGTGGAAGAAAGATGGAGGTTATGGTGGAGTGAATGGCTGCTGGCCGTGTGAAGGAGGCGTGAGGTTAGAGTGAAGAAAGGAGGCGTGTGGTTTTTTTGGAATTGAAGGAAAGGGGGGCTGAGATGGAGGCTGTGATGTGGTGATTTTCTAGGGTTCAAAATCTGATTTTGGGTTGTAAATCTTGTCCATATGTATAGGGGAAAGAATTATGGACTTCCATTTTGCATCCAAACTCTACAAAGAAGTTTTTTTTCTCAAAACTGCTCGTCCCGATCGATCCAAAAAAGTGGCCGATCGATCGAGCCTTCCAGTAAGAATTTCGCTCAGTTTTCAGCCTTTCTCGATCGATCGGAAATGGAATTTCCGATCGATCGCCCTTCACAGTAAGTTTCTTCGCCTTTTTCAGCTTCTGGCGAGTTTCGTATTTTGGTCGTAACGTTCTCATACAAACTCCAAATTTGATGAATCAGTTGTCCACGCGAAGATAAGAGAAAGTTCTACAACTTTTATATGGACCACATTTCCAAAACATGGCTCAAACATATAGTAATATGAGGAGAAAGGAGCAACATGTGTCTTGGATTCTGGTTTTTTCCTCTTTTCTTCAACTTTATTC
This sequence comes from Haberlea rhodopensis, assembly GCA_907163345.1. NCBI lineage: Eukaryota > Viridiplantae > Streptophyta > Magnoliopsida > Lamiales > Gesneriaceae > Haberlea > Haberlea rhodopensis. The sequence goes on from CAJQUN010000403.1 coordinate 304,655, forward strand.
AATTTTTCATCATTTTAGCTTGATTTCTTCCCCTTTTATGAATTTCAACATTGATTCCTGAAATAGAGAAATATATATCATAAACTATAAAATAATCCAAGAATCAACACGAAAACATATACATATCATAGCCTAAAAACGCGTAATATTCAACCCTATCAACTCCCCCAAACTTATCACTTAATCGTCCTCGATTAAGCATTAAAATCATAAGGTAGAGTTCATTCTTGATATTTGAAACAATTATTTCATGACTTGCTTATTCTCAGAAATCTCATGCACATATACAAAAGTTGACAAGACATGTTTTCTCCTAAATCAAGTAACACATCTCAAAATCGGAACGTGTGTGTGCTATAGTCAATCTTTAGTTTCATGCACATATTCAAGATCAAATCATGTTAATCAACTCAAAGTCGAGATTATCATCAAGCATTACATAGGCCTATTTTCAAACAACTTCTCCTGTGATGTCCTGGGATTATTGGTATTAATCCCGGAGGGTTATTAATCTTTAATGGTTTTTTTTTATTGTGGCAATTAGGAATTAATTGTGTTTATATGATTCTTACGGTGATAATTAATATATGTGTTGGAATTAATTATCTTGGTAAAAATGCTTAGTCACATGGTATGGGTGACCTGGGGTGCATTTCGGGGTGCATGTTATGCATGTTGGAAAATTAGGGGTGATTATGGCTTGATGGTGAAATTGATAATTATTTTCGGAAAAGCATGGTTCAAATTGGGATTTTTGATGCATTTTGGTAAATGCTTTTAAAATATCATGTTGGGGTGTTTTATACACCATGCTTTTGTTTAAGTTTATATAATTGATTTACTTATGATATAAGATAGAGCCACTTGCATCCCTTTACATCCCATCCACCTCACATCAGCTTTTTGGTCCCTAAACCCCCTCCACTCATCCATAAGCTGCTATTTTCATTTTTGAAACAAGTGAGGAGGTGAAGGCTTTGAAAAAGGGGTCATTTTGTGATTCCTTGCTAAAAACTTGAAGCTCAAGTGGTAAGCTTTCATTATTGTAAAGTTTTGTTGAGTATTGGTTAGTTTTGATGTTGTATCTTGGGGTTCAAGGGGTAGACCTTGTTCTATCATTGTTGTTTATGTTGGGAGTTAGGTTTTGTAGTGTTTGGATGGTTTTTGGTTGGTTTTATGTTGTAAATTGAAGTGGGTTTGAGTTGTAGGTGATTTGGTGTCGAAAGGAGCTCATTCTTGGAGGTTTCTCACGTTTACAAGGCTGCTCAATCGATCCGAAAATATTTTCGATCGATCGAGCATGGCAGAATGTGTTTTTTGGCGTTGGAACAGTGGACCGATCGATCGGGATTTTGACCGATCGATATGAGGGTGGTTCTCGATCGATCGAGATGAAATTTCGATCGATCGAGATGGCCAGTATGTTGGTGCCCCTTTTTGTTGTTTCTTGGCTCTTTTTGGGTGTCTTGCATGCTTCGCCCCGGGTTATTTTTAAAAGGTTAATTGTCATGGATTGACTATATTTTTGGGGTATTATGCATGCTTAGCCGGGAACTTTTATAATTCGGTTATCGTCATGGATTGACGATACGTTTTGGTGTTGTGATCGTACTAGGGTACGTGATTGCATGCCTATGTTTAATTGTGAAATATTTATGTGTTGTAGCACATATTTCTCGGGGCATGGAACTCAAGCTAGGCTTGACATGGACTACGGAATTCTAAGGTACGTATGACGTACGAGCATAGCCTATTATAATGTTGCAACTGTAAAAATGCATAATATGTGATAATTGCATTAAATGGACATTGAAACACATGGTGTGTAATAACCGCATTATATGGACATTGGAATACATGGCGTGTGGTAATTGCATCAAATAGGCATTGAAATGCATGGTACATGATACTTGGTATAAATGGATAGCGATATGCATGGTAGATGGTATTTGTGTCAAATGGTTATACATGGGGAACCATACGCTGCCGCTATTGAGCGCGCAATGAATTGGAATGCTGTCGTCGTAGAGCGACCATCGGTAATGACGCCGTTATGGTTGAGCGTGTACGGGGTTTAGAATGCCGCTATTGTGGAGCGAGCAATGAAACAGGAACATGGAATTATTGGTTAGATATATTTGAAATCTATGGTATTTTATATAATGATTTTACCATGTTGGTTATGGAACTGGCATAATAGAACGGTATTAGTTAATCTATGTGACGATTAACTGGCTTTGGGAATCTGATGAGTTTGGTTATTTTAAGAACATGGACAATACAGGGGATCCCGGATGAGGGTGTTACCATCCAGGGAGTATCATTTAAATTATGGCATTTACATTCTGTAAATTATGAATTGCAATGTTTTGTTTATTGGATTGGTGGTATTGGTATACTCACCCCGTGTGGGGGCTGTCTCTGTTGGGGCAGGTATTACAGGTGTAGCAGCGGCTTGGGAGTTGAGCTCGGGATGTTGATTAGTGGTAATTCCAGGTTCGAGGTACCAGACCTTATTGGATAGACGCACAGATCAAGAGTTGAGATCGAGTTGCACTTGGGAGGTACTTCCAGGATCGAAGCGCCAATAACGGTATCCAGTAGAGTGTTTTATACATTAGATACACGCGTGTTCATTGGGTGCTCTTACGTGAGTACATTTTACGTGTATATGGAATGTATAAATGGACTACGGCTCTTCTCTATTCATTCCTGGTTTGCATGCAATTAAATATTGAATTGCTAAATGAATTAAGAGCATGTTAGTGTATTATAAGGGTGCATGTTATATGAATAATCTTGGCTGGGGAATTTGTATATTATGTGGATTAAATGTAAGAAATTTTCTTGATAGCATATGGTGTTGCACTTACATATGGTTTTCCCCTTGATATTATGAAAATATGCACTAATGGTATGGCTTATTGCACTAATAACGGGTTAAGGGCACAGGGTCCTTACATTAGTGGTATCAGAGCAGTGGTTAGCTCTTTGGGGCTGTTGAGGGCCTAGGAACATGTTAATGGGAATGAGAAGCACATACTTATGCATGATTGCTTATGTGCGTTTATGATATGTGTTCATAATTGGAATATGTGTTGCTAACCATGGTGGTTGCAGGGTCTTATGAGACATGGACTATGCATTACGGTTGCATAGATATACATCGGAGTGATGAACTTAATGCTTTGTCGCTAAATGTTGGAGCGATGTGCATTAAAATACACTCATGGTGATGTTTATTGGAATACGGGTTATGCATTACGGTTGCATGCACTTCGAAGCGATGATGTCGCTGTCGTGTCGAAGCGATGGTAAATGCCGCTGTCACATCGAAGCGATGATGCCGCTATCGTGCCGGAACAATTGTTGGAATATGGGTTATGCATTACGGATGCATACATGGCGTAGCGATGTGAATACTTGCCACTGTCATATTATAGCGATGAAGAATATTTGCCGCAAATATGTCGAAGCGAAGGATAATGCCGCTGTCATATTATTATCGCGAGGGATATTATGCCGCTAATATATCGAAGCGAGGGGTATTTTCGCTGTCATGCCGGAACGATGGTAAATGCCGCTGTCATGTCGAAGCGATGGTAAATGCCGCTGTCACGTCGAAGCGATGGTACCACCGTCATGTCAAAGTGATGATGCCGCTGTCACGTCGAAGCGATGATACATGCCGCTGTCACGTCGAAGCGATGATGCCGCTGTCATGACGTAGCAATGCGATCGGGAACAAAGTACTACATGAGTGTGAGTACCTCTTGAGTCCGCGATTATGCCGCCGGGTATTCTATTGGCGATGGTTCATGCCGCTGGGTATTCTATTGGCGATGGTTCATGCCGCCGGGTATTCTATTGGCGATGGTTCATGCCGCCGGATATTCTATTGGCGATGGTTCATACCGCCAGGTATTCTATGGCGATGGTTTATGCCGCCAGGTATCATATAGCAATGCTACATTCCGCTACATCTATTGGTGATGATTCATGCCGCCGGATATCTATAGCGATGTCTTATGCCGCTGATTTTATGGCGAGGGATCATGCCGCTGATTCTATAGCGATGGATTATACCGCTATGTGCGTAGCACTGGATTATGCCGCCTACGAGCAATGGATGCTACTTGTGTACCACTGGTGGACGATGGATACAGGTATTCCGCTATCTTGATAGCGATAAGGTATGGCATATTACTTTTGTTCTCATTATTGTGAATATTATGTGCTGTTTCTATACTGTCATATGTTTGACGACGTTATTTGGGATGTCTATGTGGACTCGTGACGTCGTCTTGGTGAATAATATATTCATGTTTATGAATTTGGTTGTATGGTTTGAGTGCCAATGGTGAGCACATGGTAGAGTCTGGGTCACTAGTTGACGAGACCTTTTGCCGAGCAGGTTTGCTCGATGGAGCATGGGATGCATTGTACCGGTGAGTGTACAGCATAATGTTATAGAGGTAAATATTTGTCGAGCAGTGATACCCTTGGGTATGCTCGCTGGGATGGCTAAGGCCAAGCGATTGGTTGTAAGAGTAGTCATTGAGGAAACTACTCGCCTGTTGTGATGTGGTGTAGACATGGTCACACCCACCCTGAGGGCGTGGGATAAGTCCTAATGGATTAAGATTGCTTCGTGGTTGAGCAAGGACACCGGGATGTCCATTATGCTTTGGTGTGTTAGAGATATGTTGGGTGATGACCCACAACTCTAATGGCTTGTACGGTATGGTATACCGGGATTAGACGTATGTCTCTTTGGTAGGTTGGTATGAGCCTATGGGGCCAGCGGATCGCTAGCCAGGTATGGTTGCAATGTTTTAGTGTGCTTGTGATAGCCATTATACTACTCGTTGGATTCGAGTTCAGTGAATCGTATGATGATACGATGAGGACTTTTGGTAGACTCTAGTAGTCTTTATGTGGCATGATTGAGGCAGGGAATACCTCACGGAGACGTTTATACGTCGAATGTTTTGAGAGACTTGTTATGGGGCAGCTCAATTCTGTCGGGAATGCCAACGTGAGTGTCAACAAGTCGTTGTTAGCTCTGATTGAGCATCCTTGCATAGGAAATGCGACGGGAGTCACAATTGGAATTGTGGAGTATAGCTAGTGGGGTAACACTGCTATACTGATTTTATCTCCTGGAGAGATTTGGTTTGTACTGTCATGGAGACAGCTGGTATTGGTTGTGGGTTGATCGTGAATCAACCGGGGTAAGCCCTACTAGTGTCGGGCTATGTGATAGCTTCATACTTCCGGTGAGACGTTCGAGGAGACGTCTCCGGAGAATACTCGAGATTGTGTAGTACTATGGTCTTAGTACAGAGCATCTGTTGATGAATATACATGGCGTATACGGGTTTCGATTTGGTAATAATTGCTTTGATGCACTATTTTGAACCAATTGATGATGCACTATTTTGAACCAATTGAGTATTTCAGGGTTCCGGATATATCTTGGTATGAATATATCCAGTTTCCGAACGGTGGTTCGAGGTTGGAGGGTCATGGATTCATGACATTTTCCTTGAGAGGAAGGCAATATTGATATACCTGCCGGTTGAATCTTTTGGGAGATTCGTTGTTTTGGTTCTTGTGGTGTTGATGTTGAAATCACACCCTTTAGTTTTGGTTTGTCAACCATCATTCTCCGTGGGGTGAGAATAATTGAGGTTTGACAGTTGGTTTTGGGATTTGGGCATGATTGGAGATACCCGAGTCAATTGCATTGAGTATGCATGTTGTGTTGGTATATGGCATGTATGCCGTGTGTGTATACGAATACCGACTCTATTTCGTTCCTTGTTGAACGTCGGTTTAGTGTGCTTGGTTTGATGAATCTCCGGTGGGAGATTGTGGCAATTTGAGATTGGTAATCTCGATGGCACGATGCATTCTGAGGAATAGTCGAGAGGTTCGTTTGACTTCCCTTGAGAGGGCTTGTCGTGTCTTAGGACCGTGGTAATTCTTGCTGGTCGATTTGATAGCCTCCCTGTTTTAGGATTGTTGAATCCCAAGATAAATGAAGGGTGGCCAGGATTCAGATTTGTTTAGTGTCACGGTTGACACGTGCTTAGGAATGCAATTGTTTGTCTTGCATGTCTCCTGTGGAACTTGAGACCTTGTGGAGTCTCGATAGTGTGTTTTGGACCAAGATGGGACTTCTTGGAAACGCATGGATGTGGACATCTGTAGTGACGTGTTTTGTGTGGATTAGTGACCGTGGGTTACCCGATCCGGGTTGCAAGTGGTATAACTACTCCTTTGGAGGAGATGGACTGGGAAGCAAAATTGGATTTTCTGTGAGTATACTGTTGTATACTAGTGGTCCCCATTATAACGATGCGTGTTAAGCGTCGTGGGCAAGTGATGGAGATATCATGGGATGATATCTATGTCAGAACCAAGGGAGATTTGGTTGATTTGCAGTCGTGGCGGACTGACTTGTGGAACGATTCACATCGAGGTATATTGTTATCTTTCGGGTTTGTATTGGTTTTGGCGTTTTCTCTATTTTAGAGCTTGGTGCGAGATTGGTGTTCTCGCAGTTGATAATTCGATTCTAATGTGGTCCAGAATCGGGGATGTGAATTTGTCTTGTTTGTGTAGTCCTGGTGTTACGTGGAGTACACCGGTGCAAATTTCGAGGACGAAATTTTATTAGTGGGGGATAATTGTGATGTCCTGGGATTATTGGTATTAATCCCGGAGGGTTATTAATCTTTAATGGTTTTTTTTATTGTGGCAATTAGGAATTAATTGTGTTTATATGATTCTTAATATATGTGTTGGAATTAATTATCTTGGTAAAAATACTTAGTCACATGGTATGGGTGACCTGGGGTGCATTTCGGGGTGCATGTTATGCATGTTGGGAAATTAGGGGTGATTATGGCTTGATGGTGAAATTGATAATTATTTTCGGAAAAGCATGGTTCTAATTGGGATTTTTGATGCATTTTGGTAAATGCTTTTAAAATATCATGTTGGGGTGTTTTATACACCATGCTTTTGTTTAAGTTTATATAATTGATTTACTTATGATATAAGATAGAGCCACTTGCATCCCTTTACATCCCATCCACCTCACATCAGCTTTTTGGTGCCTAAACCCCCTCCACTCATCCATAAGCTGCTATTTTCGTTTTTGAAACAAGAGAGGAGGTGAAGGCTTTGAAAAAGGGGTCATTTTGTGATTCCTTGCTAAAAACTTGAAGCTCAAGTGGTAAGCTTTCATTATTGTAAAGTTTTGTTGAGTATTGGTTGGTTTTGATGTTGTATCTTGGGGTTCAAGGGGTAGACCTTGTTCTATCGTTGTTGTTTATGTTGGGAGTTAGGTTTTGTAGTGTTTGGATGGTTTTTGGTTGGTTTTATGTTGTAAATTGAAGTGGGTTTGAGTTGTAGGTGATTTGGTGTCAAAAGGAGCTCATTCTTGGAGGTTTCTCACGTTTACAGGGCTGCTCGATCGATCCGAAAATATTTTCGATCGATCGAGCATGGCAGAATGTGTTTTTTGGCGTTGGAACAGTGGACCGATCGATCGGGATTTTGACCGATCGATCGGAGGGTGGTTCTCGATCGATCGAGATGAAATTTCGATCGATCGAGATGGCCAGTATGTTGGTGCCCCTTTTTGTTGTTTCTTGGCTCTTTTTGGGTGTCTTGCATGCTTCGCCCCGGGTTATTTTTAAAAGGTTAATTGTCATGGATTGACTATATTTTTGGGGTATTATGCATGCTTAGCCGGGAACTTTTATAATTCGGTTATCGTCATGGATTGACGATACGTTTTGGTGTTGTGATCGTACTAGGGCACGTGATTGCATGCCTATGTTTAATTGTGAAATATTTATGTGTTTTAGCACATACTTCTCGGGGCATAGAACTCAAGCTAGGCTTGACATGGACTACGGAATTCTAAGGTACGTATGACGTACGAGCATAGCCTATTATAATGTTGCAACTGTAAAAATGCATGATATGTGATAATTGCATTAAATGGACATTGAAACACATGGTGTGTAATTACCGGATTATATGGACATTGGAATACATGGCGTGTGGTAATTGCATCAAATAGGCATTGAAATGCATGGTACATGATACTTGGTATAAATGGATAGCGATATGCATGGTAGATGGTATTTGTGTCAAATGGTTATACATGGGGAACCATACACTGCCGCTATTGAGCGCGCAATGAATTGGAATGCTGTCGTCGTAGAGCGACCATCGGTAATGACGCCGCTATGGTTGAGCGTGTACGGGGTTTAGAATGCCGCTATTGTGGAGCGAGCAATGAAACAGGAACATGGAATTATTGGTTAGATATATTTGAAATCTATGGTATTTTATATAATGATTTTACCATGTTGGTTATGGAACTGGCATAATAGAACGGTATTAGTTAATCTATGTGACGATTAACTGGCTTTGGGAATCTGATGAGTTTGGTTATTTTGAGAACAGGGACAATACAGGGGATCCCGGAGGAGGGTGTTACCATCCAGGGAGTATCATTTAAATTATGGCATTTACATTCTGTAAATTATGAATTGCAATGTTATGATTATTGGATTGGTGGTATTGGTATGCTCACCCCGTGTGGGGGCTGTCTCTGTTGGGGCAGGTATTACAGGTGTAGCAGCGGCTTGGGAGTTGAGCTCGGGATGTTGATTAGAGGTACTTCCAGGTTCGAGGTACCAGACCTTATTGGATAGACGCACAGATCCAGAGTTGAGATCGAGTTGCGCTTGGGAGGTACTTCCAGGATCGAAGCGCCAATAACGGTATCCAGTAGAGTGTTTTATACATTAGATACACGCGTGTTCATTGGGTGCTCTTACGTGAGTACATTTTACGTGTATATGGAATGTATAAATGGACTACGGCTCTTCTCTATTCATTCATGGTTTGCATGCAATTAAATATTGAATTGCTAAATGAATTAAGAGCATGTTAGTGTATTATAAGGGTGCATGTTATATGAATAATCTTGTCTGGGGAATTTGTATTTTATGTGGATTAAATGTAAGAAATTTTCTGGATAGCATATGGTGTTGCACTTACATATGGTTTTCCCCTTGATATTATGAAAATATGCACTAATGGTATGGCTTATTGCACTAATAACGGGTTACGGGCACGGGGTCCTTACATCTCCACTAATGATAGTTACTCTCTAGACTTGGATCAAAAGGACTTTTTAAGCTTGTAATGTAAGGCCTTTGGTGTTGGCTTCAAAGAAAAGATAGGATAAGCACAAAGAAGAGAGTATAATCATTTACAGTTCAAATTTTTCGCACACATCGAGCTTTTCTTCTTTTTCTTTTATAGCCTTGGCCACTTGGGTCTTATTTAGTCAATCTTTTTCTCAAGGCTTTTTATCTATCTTTTTCTTTTCCCATTCATCATTTTTTTCAATAAGCTCATCAAGATATAACAATTCAAGTGCATCGAATGATATTCATTATACTCCCTTAGGGTAAGGATAACTTTTTTCATTTAGGCTCAAGGGTAAGTATAATGAGTTTGCCAAGAATGTCGAATGGGGTCTAATTATATGCAATGCATATACCATTCTTTTTTCAATAAAGCTCAAATGGGACACTAGGGATTGATATGAATCATGGTAAGCTTGTAAGGCTCAAACGTTTCAAAGATCGCCTAGATCATTTCCAAGTCAAGTTTGTAACTATAAAATTTCGCCTCAAAGTGTCATCATCAAATAAGTTCTAGGATAACTCTAAGATGCTCAAGACAAATCATCAAGTTCACAACAATTATAACTATTCAACATGCAATCCACAAGATCATGACTCATTGTGCTCAAAGTATTCCTCATTCTTGACATGCTAACTCAAATTAGGATATTCATGTACAAGTCCAATCACAAATCAAGTTCATATGCATAGTGAGATCAAAATCCTCATTGAATAGTCACTACTATAATTCATTCTTTTCTCAAGTTTGAACTCATAAAAAAAAAATTTTAGCTCATAATAATCGGACGATTCAAGTGTCATTTAAGCACGCAACATGTGGTTAAAGCAAGTAAAACATGCAAGCTACTACTCCCCCAAACTTAAATCAAACATTGCCTCAATGTTTAAAAGAATTAAAAGGGAAAAAGTGAACTCCCCTGATCAAGACGCTTGCATGAGGGTTGAGGAAGATTTGCTTTTGAAAGCTCCACTGTTGTAGGGATTCATCGCACCAACTAAGTACCTAGCAAGAGAAGAATGCAAATGGTAAAATAGTCGACTTGAGAGATAAACAAAACTAAAATGCAAAAACTGAAAAAGTAAAATGAAACTAAATAACTAAAGGATACGCTTGGGTTGCCTCCCAAGAAGTGCTGATTTTTAGTCGTCGGCTTGACCATCAGAAGCAACCATCAAAGAGCGGCTGCCGCCCATAGTAAGTATCATATGATACCACTAATGGGTCTTCATTCAGTTTGCCATCAAGATTGGCAACATTGTAACAATGTAAGCTCGTCGCTCCAACAACATTCGTCTTTAAATGGCAGACATAGGAGAATGATTCTTGATTTAGCTTTGCATTTTGGAGGATGTAATGCGGTGAAGTTGGCATCAATGAAAAGTATGGATCCACATATGGCATAGAACATGTTTCCATCGATGGGCTCAAGTCGGAATCTTTGAAAGTCTCTTCCTTCTCCAACATCACACTCGACTCATCTTTACTTGGGAACTCCTCGGATGACATCTTTGAAGTAGTCTCAATCTCTTGAAGAGGCTCAAGTTCCCTTGACTTTTCCACACTAGTAGGATCACTCCCCCAAACTTGGTTGGTTGAGTGATCGTCATCATATAACCAAACTCGATTTGTCGCCTCTTGATTTGTAGCCCTCATCTCTTCCTCTTGCAGCTAGTTGAAATTGTTTCAATGAGGACCGCCATTTGCTGCTCCAGGTGACGCATAGAGTTGGTTTGGCAATACAAACTGTTATCGGTTGATGCCATGAATCTTACTAAGGTATCCTCTAACTGAGTTGTGATATCTGCAGAACTATCTCTCCTCTCTTCGCGGTGTTCAAATGGTTGTGGCATATCAATAGGGTAGTGAGGCTCCGGTGGGTATTGGTGACTCCAACCTTGTAGTGAAGGATCACAATGCCAGTGAAGATCGAAGTCCGCCATATCATTGAACAGGTGCACCACACTGTCCTCATCTCTATCAACCAGGGAACTCCCAGTCACCAGTGCTCCGCTCAATACCCATTCTCGTGCCTGTGCATCCAACCCGTTGAAGAAATATTGCAAGAGAGTATAGTTCGAAAAGTTGTGATACCGGAATGTGTTGGCCAATTCATTGAATCTCTCCCAAACAGCGTAGAGCGGCTCGGAACATTGTTGGGCAAAGCTTGTGAAGGCTTGTTGATGTAGCATTTCCAAGTACCTCACAAGACAAATAAACAAAATAAATTAATAATTTTTTTTTTTTGAAATAAATATATACAAAGGGAAAAATGGTTAAATTACAGTCAAAGAACCTAGTATGATATTACTAAGGTTAGTCCCCGACAACGGCGCCAAAAACTTGATCGCTTTTATTTTAAACAATTAATTCCAATCTAGCGATTTTAGACCGCAAGTGCACGGTGTCAAGTTTTAGTATAGATAGGAAGATACGGATTGTCGAACCCACAGGGACTAACAAGTATTTACCAAATAAGAAGTCTTTTAACTATATTTAACCTACGATAATCAATTAATAATTAAACTAAACTAATTTAAGCTACTATAATCCAACCAAAATAGTCGACGATCACGAGAAAAATCCACAAGAAAGATTATCGAGACTTTGGCTCACCAATGCAATTCCCTACAATTCTCGATTGAACATTCAAATATTTCTAAGTTGACGAGTTCTCCCAATTTATCTAAGACACTCTCTCGAGCTATATTAAACCTAATATCAAATTGCAGTAAGTCACTCTCGTGCACTCAATTAACAACTCAATATTGCATAAGATCCGTGAAAACTCCTAGCTTTCGATTACTAGATATCTATGGCTATCACACATGTATTTGACATCATCTCTCGATCTCAGTCTGAAATCCATGGTATGAGTTATTAATTCCGTATCATAAAATCATCTCTCGATCTCAATTACGATACTAACATAATTCAAAGGTGATCAAACCTCTAAAAGCATGAAGAACATAAAACATACGCAAAGAATTATAAGAATTCAATCATTAAATCATCAAATCGAAGGTTCATAACAAAGGATTTGCCTAGCCTCGATAAATAAACTTAGTTCATACTCATAAATAAATACCAATACTCAAACATGTCTTGCAACAATCCAAGCATGATATAATCAAAATAAAACTAAACTAAAGTTTAAAAGTAAGAATAAACTCCCAGCGTCGACTCCGGTTGTAGATCCTCGCTCCTTCCTCTCTTCTTTCTCGATCGTGCTCTTCGATTATCTTGTTGGCTCGTTCCAAAACATAGGGTGAAGGGTTGATGAGTGATGATGGATGGTGAAGAGTGGAAGAAAGATGGAGGTTATGGTGGAGTGAATGGCTGCTGGCCGTGTGAAGGAGGCGTGAGGTTAGAGTGAAGAAAGGAGGCGTGTGGTTTTTTTGGAATTGAAGGAAAGGGGGGCTGAGATGGAGGCTGTGATGTGGTGTTTTTCTAGGGTTCAAAATCTGATTTTGGGTTGTAAATCTCGTCCATATGTATAGGGGAAAGAATTATGGACTTCCATTTTGCATCCAAACTCTACAAGGAAGTTTTTTTTCTCAAAACTGCTCGTCCCGATCGATCCGAAAAAGTGGCCGATCGATCGAGCCTTCCAGTAAGAATTTCGCTCAGTTTTCATCCTTTCTCGATCGATCGGAAATGGCATTTCCGATCGATCGCCCTTCACAGTAAGTTTCTTCGCCTTTTTCAGCTTCTGGCGAGTTTCGTATTTTGGCTGTAACTTTCTCATACGAACTCCAAATTTGATGAATCAGTTGTCCACGCGAAGAGAAAGTTCTACAACTTTTATATGGACCACATTTCCAAAACATGGCTCGAACATATAGTAATATGAGGAGAAAGGAGCAACATGTGTCTTGGATTCTGGTTTTTTCCTCTTTTCTTCAACTTTATTCAATTTTTCATCATTTTAGCTTGATTTCTTCCCCTTTTATGAATTTCAACATTGATTCCTGAAATAGAGAAATATATATCATAAACCATAAAATAATCCAAGAATCAACATGAAAACATATACATATCATAGCCTAAAAACGCGTAATATTCAACCCTATCAAGAACATGAACAACACAAGGGATCCCGGATGAGGATGATACCATCCAGGGAGTATCATTTAACATTCATGGCATTTAAATTCTGTAAACTATGAACTGTAATATTTTGATTATTGGATTGATGGTATTGATATGCTCACCGCTTGTGGGGGCTGTCTCTGTTGGGATAGATGAACAGGTACATCGATGGCTTTGGAGTTGAGCTCGAGCTGTTGATTGGAGGTACTTCCAGGATCGAAGTACCAGAGCTGGTATTGAGTATGATATTTATACATTAGATACACATATACTTATTCGATGCCCACATGTGAGCACTATTATGTGTATATGGTTTGTATAAAAAGGCAAGGGACTTTCTCTTTTCATTTATGTGTTGCATGCAATTAATTAGGAATTGCAAAATGAATTGAGAACGTGTTAGTGTATTACAAGGGTGCATGATATGTTAAATGGACTTGGTTGGGAAAGGCTGGATATTTAATGAAAGGATGCAAGAAATATTATAAATGGTATTTTATGCCATGGTTGCATGTAGTCTTTTCCCCCTGATAACACGATTGTCTGCACTCATAGATAAGATAGCCCGTGTGTCCACGTTCCAATAACTGGGACATTTTAATTGCCGAAATCAACGGAATCTTCGCACGAGAACCGTTCCCATAGAAAATCCACTGAACTCCCAAATGAGATCTGAACCGAACTGTCCTCTGCCGACAATCTACCACTGCCTGATATCTGTTCAGATGTCGATGCCCACAATGCAGTCAAAATCTGACATACCCAAAACAATCAAATTTGCCTTTATCTCATTGCCCTCAAAATAAATGAGGCAGTCCATCAGAAACTGATCAGCAACAACTTTCTTTCCGGTGGGTGTCGAGACCAATAGAGACGTGGGTAACAGAGACTTGCATATATGATGTCTCGCCACAAAATCCGCAGACACAAAGGAGCGCGAAGCACCTGTGTCTATCAAAATAAAGGCGAAATATGTAAATAAAAGGCACGTACCAGCTATCACCTCCTCTGGAGCTGCATCGGCCTGCTCCCTAGTCAGTGCATAGACCTGTCCCTGAGGTGGCCCCATCGCCTGTCCTCCCATATGTCGAGGCACCATTGATTGCCTCTGCTATACCGTCCCACTAAAACATCTCCCTCGACCTTCCCTAAGACCAGTCTGTCCTTCCCGATTGGGACAATCGTCGAGCAATGTGGCCCGGCTTGCACATATGTAGCACGCAGAACAATCACGCATCAAATGCGGCCCTCCGCAAAAGTGGCACTTAACATCTCCAACTCTACTAGCTTGAGTTGGTCCCCCAAAAGTAGATGCACCTCCCCTCCGGTCCCCTTTCTTCCGGTTATCCGGACGCTTTCCGCTAAACCGGGAAAAAGAAGAAGTCCCTCTTGACTTAAAAGATCCTCCTCGGGGCCTCAGATTCTCAGACGTAGGTCTTTGTGATGGAAATGGTGGGGGTACGGCTTCAAGATAAGCACTCACCCTTATCTCTGCTAACTCCGCTCTAACAAGCGCATCATCAAAAGATGTCGGGTTGTTGGAGATAACCCGATCGAATAGTTCCGATCGCAGCCCCTTCAAAAAGTGCCTCATCTTGGCATGTCCGTTTGTAGCGATGTGAGGAACATACCTCAATAGTGATGAGTAGTGCATGGCATAGTCCGAGACTGCCATGCTCCCTTGTTTCAAGTTCGTGAATTCAACCTCCTTAGTTTGCCTAGCTGCAGCAGAGAAGTACCGGTTTAGAAACCGGGTTCTAAATAAGGTCCAGTCAATCACCATACCTTGGGCCCTCAACTCCATCACAATCGTCTTCCACAACATAGAAGACTTCTTCGCTAGTTGGAACTCCGCCAACCTCAGCCAAGCCGTCCTAGCACAAGGAGCGGACACAAATATCTGTTCTAGTCTGTCTAGCCACTCTTCGGCCTCTTCCCCTGTCTCTGTCCCCTCAAACATGGGCGGGTTGAAGGTCAAAAACTAAGTCAGACTAAGCTCCCATGGCAATAAAAGCTGAGCAACCGGCTCCATGCCCACAGCAGGTGGAGGTAAAGGATTTGTCTAACCAATGCTAGCATTCACGCTTCCAATATCACCCACCTCTTCATTGAGGTTCCCCAAATTCATAGCCGCCACGCTGTAACACAAGGGTTAACAACAATTCCAAACAATATATATGTTATGCCGTTAGATAACATGAATGACAATAAGCATGTTAGTATAACAATTGTATATGTAAATATGTGCCACATGCATAAACATGCCCAAATGTAAACACCTAGCCAACCATTTGCTAAGGCTACCCTTCACTCAATCCCGGGTTCTCTAACCACTGCTCTGATACCACTAATGTAAGGACCCTAGTTCCTTAAGTGCGGATTAAAGGCATAATAGAGCTAAACATGCATCTAAGAATATAAAGTTCGTGTTGATGCCTTGAGCCGTTAAGATTACAGGCAAAAATAAAATTTCCAAAAGGGATTAATTACATTCCCAACCAATCGAATGCTAATCCTATAGTTTTACACTACTCCTAGAGTAGAGACTATACAAAAGAATAAGCCTGCTATGCCAAAAGCACTCCTCACTGGCTCACCGCATCAACCCGCCTTAGCCCGTCCGCCCAAAAGTACCTACAGGAACAACCCCAAAACCATGAGCATGTATATATAAATCATATTCACAATAATATGATTGTAATTCAAATGTATAAACCATAAATACGATTCACTTCCTGTATTTAATACATTTAAAAGCTCCCTTTGGTTGTCCATGTACCACAATCATAATCAATGGATTATAAAACCAATAATGTATGTCATGACATGCACTCATTCCATGTATACCAATGGCCAGTTCCAGTCTTATTATATCAGTGGCATAATATGTAGGGTCTTCCTACCTTAACATGATTATAATAACGTATTATGGACTAAACATGCAATAATAACATCTTAGGGTTCCGGTTGTTACATGAGCTAACGGGATTATAGGCCAAAAATAAAATTTCAAAACTTATTAGTTACATTCCCATAAACGAATGCTAACATTATAGGTTTATACTACTCCTAGAGTAGATACTATCATCCTGAATCCTATTCATTTTTGTGCTCCTTGCAGCTCACCGCCTCAACCCGACCCTTAGCCCTTCAGTCCAAAAGTGTACCTACAGGGACAACCCATCATGAGCATGTACAACATTACTTAACATCATAAGATAATGGCATATAAATAAGTGCATGAAATAATCGTTAACATATACTTCCTGGTTAATCGCATTAACCAACTTTTGTTGTCCCTGTTTCATATTCATGCATGAAATCATTAGTTCTTGACATAAATGATTAAAATCGTACTTCACTTATATGCCCATAATTAACAATGTTAATTAGAAATGTGACTGTTCTGGTCCTGTTATGTCAGCGGCACAATTGGACCCCTCGCTCAACATATAGCGGTACTGTGATATCCCTCGCTACTCCTTGATAGCGGATATATCTCCTCGCTAGCTATGTAAGCGGTAAGTACCTTCCTCGCTTGCCCATAACAACCACCGGAACACTCTATCATTTCTAATAACATAATTTAACGTACCTCATAAACATCATAGCATCCTTACTTATCATAAACATTATAGCATCCTTACTTATCATAAACATCATTGTATCTTACTTATCATTAACATCATCAACCTGTTACATAAATACTTGTGCAATCATTGCATAGTCATAGTATAGGAGTGTGTTTTACCGTCCGATGCTCGTACGTCTCTTATGTACCTTAATCTCAAAAGTGGAGAAGTTGAAGAACTTTATCTCCTTGAAGTTGTGTGTACCTGGGATGGTTCTACACAACCATACAAATCAATATTAGAAGCCAATTATAGTCCAATACCAAAAAATCCCAAAAAATAACCAAAAATACACATTTTTGCATCTCGCGATCGATCGCCGCCCAGGCCCGATCGATCGCGAGATCATAGTGGCCGATACTGAAATTTTCAGCCCTTGGCGATCGATCGCCACTTTTGGCGCGATCGATCGCCAGCTCGCCGATCAATCGCCCAAATGTGGCGATCGATTGCCAAATGCTACAGGCGCCTACTGGTTGAGCGCGATCGATCGCCAAAAACGGGCGATCGATCGCCGCTGCCTGTGTGCGGCAAAACACCATTTTTGCACCTTAAATTCTTCACCAACCTCAACAACACTTATACCAACAACCCAAAAACATAAATACACTTCACACCTTCATTTTACATCATTAAACAATCAAAAATCCTACACCCATCCAAAAATCATACCAACCCAAAATAAACCCATTTCAAACAATCAAAAACCATTTCAAAATCAAACCAAACATCATAAAAACTTTAGGAAGGGTTCCATACCTCTTGAGGACTCCAAATCCTACCAAAAATCTCACAAACAAAGGTTTTAAGAAGATTTCTCCTTCCTCTTTTGCTCAATTTCGAAAATGTGAAGTGGGTTAGGGTTGGGGATGAGATTTGGGGATTTAAGAGTGAAGGATAAAGTGAGGTGGGTATAGTGGGGTACTGGTTATAAAGGTTAATTAAAATTGTACCCCAACAATTAACATGATGTATAAAATACCCCAACATGGTATTTTAAAAGCATTTTACAAAAATGCACCAAACTTCCACTAAATCCATATCTTCCACATAATTATCAATCGACATAATTAAATCATGTTAACACCTCATTTTCCAACATGCATAACATGCACCCTGAAATGCAATCCCCAGGTCACGCCTACCATGTGACTAAGCATTTCGATAAGATAATTAATTCCAACACATAAATCAATTATCACCATAATTCATCATATAAACATAATTAATGCCCAAATTGCATATAATTTTTTTGGGGACATCACATAATACCCCTCGCGTTTACATGACAGCGGCATTAATACCCCTCGCTTCGACATATTAGCGGCATAATATCCCTCGCAACAATATGACAGGGGTATTATCCTTCGCTTCGACATATTTGCGGTAAATATTCTTCATCGCTATAATATGACAGCGGCAAGTATTCTATCATCGCTTCGACATGAAGGCGGCAAGTATTCTTCATCACTGGAATATAATCTCGACTCACAATCACATGCACCAAGGCATCCAATATACACATGCAACCATAATGCATATCCAAACCATGTATGCAACCATAATGCATAACTAAGACCATGTATGCAACCATAATGCATAACCAATTCAAAGCGTAATAAATACGTTTTACCGTCTGATGCTCGTACGTCTCACTATGTACCTTAGTCCCAAAAGGTGTTGTGTCGTGAACTTATCTCCTAAGCTGTGTGGCCACCTGGGATGGTTCTACGCATTCACACAAACCAATATGAGGAGCCAATAATAGTCCAATATCAAAAATTCCACAAAATTGCCCAAAAACACATTTTTTTTGTATCTCGCGATCGATCGCCGCAAGGGCCCGATCGATCGCGAGATCATTCTGCCCGCTGCTTCAGCCTTTGGTGATCGATCGCCACATTTGGCGCGATCGATCGCCAGCCTCACCGATCGATCGCCCAAAAGTGGCGATCGATCGCCAGCCACAGCAAACGCGCACTGCCTGCGCGCGATCGATCCCCAGAAACGGGCGATCGATCGCCGAAGTCTGCTCCTCGAAAAATCGCCATTAATGCACCTCAAACTCTTCCCAAACCATACCAACTCAAAACCAAACCAACAACAACATCAAAACACCATAAACCTTCAAAATACACTTTAAAATAACCAAAAATCCTACACCCAACCAAAACAATACCAACCAAAAACAAACCCATTTTCAAAACTCAAATATCAACTCAAATCACAACCAATCCTTACAAAAACAACAAGGAATGATCTATACCCTTCCTAGACCTCAAATCTTACCAAGAATCACACAAATGGAACTTTTGCAAAGATTCCTCCTTCCTTGCCTTGCCAAACTCGAAAATGGGGATAAGGGTTAGGGTTGGGAGAGTAATTGGGGATTTGTAAAGTGATGGGTAAAGTGGGGGTAGTGGGTTAAATGGGTTTAATTAAAATTGTACCCCAACAATTACCATGATGTATAAAATACCCCAACATGATATTTTAAAAGCATTTTACCAAAATGCATCAAAATCCCAATTAAAACCATGCTTTACCAAATAATTATCAATTACCATGATCAACCATAATAACCCCCAATTTCCCAACACGCATAACATGTACCCCGAAATGCACCACCGGGTCACGCATACAATGTGACTAAGCATTTCACCAAGATAATTAATTCCAACACATATATTAATTATCACCATAAATAATCACATAAACATAATTAATGCCCAAATTGCAATTAATTGATTCGGGGATATCACAGCTTCTTTGCTAGTTGGAACTCCGCCAACCTCAGCCATGCCGTCCTAGCACAACAAATATCTGCTCCAGCCTCTCAAGCCACTCCTCAGCTTCTTCCCCTGTCTCTGTCCCCTCAAATCGGGGCGGGTGGAAAGTCAGGAATTGAGTCAGACTTAGCTCCCCAGGTAGTAACAGCTGAGCTACCGGTTCCACACCCACAGCCGATGGAGGTAAAGGATTTTTCTGACCAATACTTTCATTCACGCTTCCTACATCACCTGCCTCTTCATTAAGGTTCCGCAAGCCGCCATGTTGTAACACAAATGTTAACAACAATTCCAAAACAATACATATGCTATACCGTTAGATAACATGAATGATAATAAGCATGTTAGTATAACAATTTTATACACCAATATGCACCACATGCATAAACATGCCCAAATGTAACCACCTAGCCAACCATGCTAAGGCCACCCTTCACTCGTTCCCGGATTCTCTAACCACAGCCCTGATACCACTAATGTAAGGACCTTAGTCCCTATGTGCGGATTAAAGGTATAATTAGAGCTAACATGCATTATCATAGTATAAAAGTTGATGTTGAGACTTTGAGCCTTAAGAATTACATGCCAAGTTAAGGACTTTCAAATGGATTAATTACATTCTCTAACAAATGAATGTTATTCACTATAGCTTTACACTACTCCTAGAGTAGACACTATACAAAATAATCTTGTCCTTCCTCATCAAAAGCGTTCTTCACAAGCTCACCGTCTCAACCCGCCTTAGCCCCTTCATCATGCCAAAATGTACCTACAAGGACAACCCCCAAAACATGAGCATATAATAATCCATATTCAACACAATATGAATATAAGGCGTAAATGCATAAACCATAATAAAACACTTCCTGTTTATCCCATGCATTTTAAACGCTCCCTTTTTGGTTGTCCCTGTACCATAACTCATGAGTATAATCAATAGATTATTTAATGTGTCTACACATGTCATGACATAACACCATTTCATTATCACCAATCACCAATCCCTAGTCTGTTATAATAGTGTATTTTAATGCACCTCGCTTGTCATGACACGGCACTAATACCCCTCGCTTCGACATATTAGCGGCATTGAATAACCTCGCGCAAATTCGACATGCGGCAATACCCTCGCTTCAACATTTGGCGGGAAATATTCTTTCCTCGCTACAATATGACAGCGGCAAGTATTCTATCATCGCTTCAAGTGATAGCGGCAAAGCATTAAAATCATCACTCTATATAACCATGACTCATGGGGTGTGCACCAAACAATCATCATATACATATGCAATCATAATGCATAATTCAACATGTATTTGCATCAACAATGCACAATTCCATATATACTTGCATCCACAATGCATATTCAAGTGAGTATATAAGATACATGTACCGTTGGCTGCCCGTACGTCTCTCTACGTACCTTTCCAAAAGTAGGATTTGGTATGACTTCACTTCCTTGGTTGTGTCGCCACCTGGGATGGTTCTACACATTTACACAGACCAATATTAGAACCCAAAAATAGTCCAATACCAAAAATCCCACAAAAATAACCAAAAACACACTTTTTGGTGTCTCGTGACGCCGCAAGGCCCCAATCGATCGCGAGATCACATTGCCCGATTGTGAATTTTTCTGCACTCGGTGGGGTGTAAGTGTTATTATTAAAACATGTACCGCAAAATTTAGCATGATGTATAAAATATCCCAACATGATATTTTAAAAGCATTTTACCAAAATGCACCAAAACCTCAATTAAATCCATGCTTTCCAAATAATTAACAACCAAGACGAATAAACCATGTTAATACCCAATTTCCCAACATGCACATCATGCACCCTGAAATGCATTACCAGGTCACGCCCACCATGTGACTAAGCATTTCGTCATTATAATTAATTCCAACACATTAAATTAATTAACACCATAAATAATCACATAATCATAATTAATGCCTAAATGCAATTAATTATTCAGGGATATCACAATTTGAAAGCCATCAGCAGCCTTCGTCTGTTTTTCGTCTGAACAAAGCTTTGTATGGTTTAAAGCAAGCTCCCCGTGCATGGTACGAAACTCTAAAATATTTGACTGAGCATAACTTTACCATTGGCACGGTGGACAAGACCCTATTCAAATTCACAAAGGGTGACCATACTCTGCTAGTTCAAATTTATGTTGATGACATTATTTTTGGAAGTACTAATTCAAAACTTTGCGAAAGATTTTCTAAAATAATGCAGGATCAATTTGATGAGCATGATGGGAGAAATATCATTTTTTCTTAGGATTGCAAGTCAAGCAATCCAGTGACGGAATTTTGATAAATCAGTCTAAATATACCAAGGAACTGCTGAAGAAGTATGGGATGAGTACAAGTCCAGCAGCTGCCACTCCAATGAGCTCATCTGCCAAACTCGACTGGGATAATTCAGGGATACCAGTTGAAGTAACAATGTATCACGGTATTATCTGATCTTTACTTTACTTGACAGACATCCGACCAGACATCATGTTTGCAGTCTGTATGTGTGCTCGTTTCCAAGCAAATCCTAAGCAATCACACTTCACTGCTGTCAAAAGGATTCTCAAATATCTAGAAGTCACTGAAAATGTTGGTCTCTGGTATCCAAGAGACTCAACGTTGAATCTGACTGGATATTCAGATGCTGACTATGCCGGATGCAAAATTGATAGAAAAAGCACCAGTGGATATTGTCAATTTCTCGGTGATTGATTAATCTCATGGGGTTGCAAGAACCAGACATCCATAGCAACATCTACTGTAGAGGCAAAGTACCTTGCTGCTGGAAGCTGCTGTGCTCAACTGCTCTGGATTCAACAACAACTGCGAGATTATGGAATTGAATCCACTGATGCACCAATATTTTGTGATAATACGTCTGCCATAGCTATAACGTACAACCCGGTTCTTCATACTCGCACCATGCATATTGACATCCGTCATCATTTCATTAAAGATCATGTTATGAAGAAAGAGATTGGACTAGAGTACATCTCCACCGAACAACAAGCAGCAGACATCTTCACAAAACCCCTACCGGACGCTAAGTTCTCCTATTTTCAAAATATTTTTGGATTAATTGAAATAAACCCTTGATTACTATTATTTATGTATAATGAATTCAGGGGGAATTACTTCGTAGAAATTGCATGAGTTAAGGGGGAATTTTAGTTAGAGATTTTTTTTGGGTATATCTAAGCTCAGCTGGTAAAACAATAGTCTGCTGCAGTAGATGCTTCCTTACCAGTAGGACTCTACATACCAGTAGATGTTTCCTTACCAGTAGGACTCTTGTCCTTTATTTATTTTTTAAAATCTCTTAATCGTTAGATGACCGCCACGTATCCATGTGTCCGCGCATCTACAGTACGACGTTACATCTACTCTCTCCTTAAACCGCCATTATCATTCTTATTTTTTCTCTTACTCGTATCTTTTCCAAATTTACTGCGCTAACTTTCTCTCCAGAAATTCTTAATCAGCAGGACATCCGATTCTCTGAATCTACTCTAAAATGTCAAAGAATACCAAGCCCAGTTTTGTCACAAATGCTATTCACGTGGATTTTCATTCAATTTCCACCAGCTCTGATGAGGACACCAAAGAAGTTTTTACAAACTGGATACCTCTGGACTTCTGGTAATACTCAGCCAAGCTCCTATGTTCTACAAAGATGCTATTCAAGAATTCTTTGCTAGTGCCAAAATTGTAGACGACTCTGTGGTGGCGTCCATCTCTGGTCAGCTTTTACCATCACTCAACTGGACTTTGCCACCCACCTATGTCTTCCATCTACTGGACTCACAGACTTCTTCATTGTTTCAATGGAAATTCGGGAAGAAATGTGCACCATCTTCTCAAACTGTGACGCTCGCCTGCGACGTCCTCCCTTTAAGAAAATTTTAATGAAGAGTCATTTTCGCCAACTGGCTGATGTCATCTCCAAAGGTCTCCTATGCAAAGCTGGATCCTTTGATGTCATCACACCAGAGAAGTTTGACGTCATGAGTGCCATTATCAAAGGATTAGATGTAAACTGGTCCGTCGTTCTGTTTCAGGTTCTTATCGGACTAGTAACATCAGGGAAGGGTCAATCAGGGTTTGCTCTTCCTCTCAGCCACTGCCAAATACCTCCAGATTCACCGACAACGGGTTGGTAGAGAAGTTGGTCTGACGAAGCAAAGAACAACTCAAGTTGTAAGTGATTCTAAATAGACGATATCTGAGTCAGCTGAGTCATCTCCTCCTCCCCCTCCTAAAAACCCAGGACCAGAAAAGGGGCTCCTACTGTCCTCAAACAGCTAGTTCCTGCTACCACCTCAACTGCCGCTGATACCATCTCTACTGCAGCTCCGGCAGTAGTTACCACCACTTCTAGGGAGCCAAGTCCCGTTCATTCTCCACCAGAGGAACCAACTGCATCAGCTGCCTCTTTAGCCATGGTACTCACTGCACCAGACGCTCCAACTGACCACTCCAAACTGGTGAGCTCTCAACAAGCACCTGGCTCTATCAGCTTCCGGAAACCAAAGTCTACATGTCCTTATTGTCACCCTAAGAACACTACCACCGAAAAGGGTAAAGTTGTTATGGGACCAGTGTCCACCCCAGTAGCATTTGAAATTCAAATGGTCATGGATGAAGTGGAAGCTAAGCTGAAACCGCAGCTTGCAATATTTGATCGATGGGTAGAGGCGCATCTCAAAATTCGCTTCGATGACTTCTCTCCCATTCTTGAACAAGCACGGCAAGATGAGAACCTCATCCTGGCCTACCTCCAGCTCACTGACACTGAGAATAGTTTGAAGCTTTGTGATCTCTTCCGCATGATGAATTATGTGAGAGAACTTCAAGCTCTCGTTCATTCGAGGCTCCAGCAGTTCAACATTGACTCTGGCACAGCAAATCACGATCGGGCTGTTCTAAATGTGTTAGGACCCAAGCTTACTATGGCTGAGCATGCTCTTCATGATCTCAGAATCTCATCCGGTCTTCATTCTTGCTCTGCCTTATCAAGAGATGAAAGTCCATCTCCTACTGACTTGGAGATAACTCCTACTGACTTGGAGATCGCTTCTACCGATGACCCACTTATCACCTCCGCTCCAGGTTCTATCATTGATCAATCGATACAACTGATGGATGTTGATAATATCAATGTTGACACTATCATTAAGACTGTGGTTCATTAGGTTACCGTCTCCTCAGACCATGATGAACATAGTGAGTCTTCACTACACTCTGCTGATCATAATCAGTCCTCTGAAGCTGAGATGGAACACGCTGCTACTGGCATGGATGCCATTGATACAGTCACACTTGCTGCACCACCCACTGAAGCTACTGCTATTTTGACCACTGCTGATATTGAGGGTCCTCCCGGCGTCATCACTACAAATGCTGAGACTCAAACGGATGCCCTGAATCAATCTTTGGTACATGATCCTCCTGAGGACTTCTTCGATTTCTCAACTCATATTACTCTTGAAGGACCACCGAGTATTGCTGATCAATAGGGGCATCTATCAAATGTAATCTCTGAGCTAGCCAGTGATGTGAACACGCTAAAGTAAGAAGAACGCGCAGCTAGCCTTCTCCTTGGGAGCCACCAACAGCATACTGACTCCCAATTTCAGCACGTGTATCGAGATCTCAGTAACCTGACGACTACCGTATCCAGGCTCCAAACTTTTGTTGTAGATGCTTTTGCTGATACCTTTTCTCGGATAGGGCATGCTCATCTGCAGATTACTCAGCAAAATGAATCTCTTCATACTGCCACCTCACTGGCACTTGAAGATAAAATTGAGGATGCCAAGAAAACACTATCGGATCAATTGGCTAATATGCAGGCGAACTTCACTTCACAGATACAAGATTTGAGTAACAGTCTACCAGCTACTCCTCAAACTACACAAAGCCTACCGGAGCCCAGCAGCCCTGCTCCATTGAACCAACGAGAACCGAATCCAGCTCAACGATCCTCTACTGCAGCTGGAGCATCAAGTCGGTCAAGACCTTCCTCCCAGCATAGGTCCCACATTCCACGAGAACCTCATACTGACACTCTCTCTTCCGCCCGTGACTACTCCCAACATTGGCTAGGAAGAAAATAGTAACATTTTCTTTGTCTTCTTGTGTTTAACTATTATATGTTTATCATCAATATTCATGATTCTGTCAACTCTTATCTATATTTATCTGCCCTACTTTACGCATGACATGACATTTCATACTGTAACTTGCTAATTTTTCACTATAAATAGTATGCTAGTTCTCCAACTCACCTCATCAATCATACTACTCTTAACTGAGATTCTTACTAGTCTTGCAACTTCTTTATGCAACACATATTCATGGGTTCATTACTTATCTAAATCAACCCTACATGGGTTGATTACTTATCTAACCCACATATGCTAGCTGCAGCTTCCTGGACCAGTCATGGTGTTCTCCAACAGCCTGGAATTTGAACAGCAGATGCTTGGGTGCTGATGACAAAAAGGGGGAAGACAGAGAATTTTCATTGAAGACAGAGATCTTGATAAATGAACAGAGGACTACTTGAAGATAACGTTGGTTTTCTAAGTTTTCTTTTGTTCTAAGCCACTCTGTATGCACTTTCTCTCCCCCTCCCTTTGTCAACAACCCTGAAACTAGCTAGCTCGGATCATTCCATACTGGCTATGTTTCTCAATTTGGATAGATTGTAGAAATAGGTTTGCTGAAAGATTTGTAAGATGTACTTTTTGCTGAAAGATTTGTACTATGTAATCAGAATTCATTTTATATAAAAATGACATTCTTTCATATGCTCAGTTTGATTACTACTTGTAATCTGCTTATCTATCTAACAAATTGCAAGTCTACGTTTGTTTTGTCTCTAAGCCTTAGAAGAAGTTGTTGTTCATATAATCAAGCAAGAGTCTCTAGTACTAGGTTTTGTCATCACCAAAAGGGAAAAACTGTTGGGAAAACATTTCTAAGTTTTGGTGATTACAAGACATCTACCGGATGGACAAACATCTACCGAATGGACATCTACCGGATGGATACCTACTGGATAGACATATATAGGATGGACACCTACTGGATGGACACCTATCGGATGGACAACTACCGGATGGACACCTACCGGATGGACAACTATTGGACAGACATCTACCGGATGGACAACTAATGGACAAAGACATATACTGAGTACAGAAGAATGAAAGATCATTTGAAAGAAGAAAACCAGCAGGCGTCTAACTATCCAGCAAGTGCACAAAGCAACAAGACAAAACAAGTACAACCTATTCTGACAAAGGGCAGAGCGCAGCACCTTGCTATATCTCCGCCACCATTAACGTCAGAATAAAAGAGTCATTGCTAAACAAAATAGGAAAGAAGACAATCAGAATTTGGAATGGTGGTAGAAAATTGATCTCTTCCGAATATAGACAAGTTGTCGTTAGACCAATAAGTCTCTAAATACGTCCAAGTGAAGAATGAAGAGGTTAGCTGAACCATCTGATCAAACAAAAGAAAAACATCAACGTCAAAGCAAATCATCTCATTGATATTCTCTGAAGGTTCAGCAAGAGCAAAAAATAACTACAGCTGAGTCTGCTGCTCAAAGAACACTCGAAGCTAAATAGTTCTACATCTTGTGTGAGTGTTATAGAATTCATTGTAAACAAAATTAGAATTTGTGATTGCTAGGAGTTTAGGCCAAGCTGTGTGAGTGCCTAAGGAGGTTGTATACTGCAAAGTGTAAACCAAAGTCTTCTACTGTAACCTTTCTGCAAAGGAAGAAGGGGAGACGTAGAAGCGTTGTGCTTCGAACTTCCAGAAACAATATTTGTATCTTTTACTCACTGCAACATACCATTCAATTATTACTACTCACAAGTCCAGCAGACGTCTTCCGCACTATAATCAGTGTTTGCTGACTTGCAACATATTGAGAAGCTACTACAGTACTTAACAGTCTGCAGCAAACCGAGTAAAATCAAAATTGAATCTAGTGTTTATTCAACCCCCCATTCTAAACTCTTCCCCGATATTAACACGTGGACATTCATCTTCGAGGATTCTGCAGCAAATAATGGTATAACTCTCTACACCCGATATGATTTCTTCGTATGGTCCTCGGTGGGAATCTGAATTTTATTTATTTCTGATGTGTTCATGCTCGTCGGATTCCTTACAGTAGTATCAGAGCCTAGTTCCAAGCTCATATCGAGGTAATGTGATAAATTGTTTATCATATTTTGAGTTATTGTAATCATGCTAATTCGATCGAAACTGTAAGAACATATTAGATATGTTATATTTGACATATTAGATATGTTATATTCGACATATGAGATATGTATGTGTAAATTGTAATAAAAATATATATATATGATATATTAACACATAAGTGTGCGCGCGACTGAACCTAGTAAGGCTGGCGACCGTAGCTCGATACTCGGGCGAGCATAGCTAGCAAGGCGGGCGACTGTAGCTCGATAGTTGGGCGACCATAGTTCACAATACGGACGACCGTGCCATGGCAAGGCGGGCGACCGACCTTGGCTAGGCGGGCGACCACCATGGTTGGGCGTGTCCAAGCCACATGGTTGGTCGACCCCGTTGCGTGCAATATTTTTCCCATTTAAAACCTATTTGTTTTATTACAGTTTATGAACCTAGAATTAAATTTTAAAGAGTTTGTAGTTCATTAATTATTATGTCCTAGCATGTCTTATGTGTTGTTTGAGCATGGTGCATGGTTATAGCCATATGACCAATTAGATTATAATTTTGTGAATGGTTGTAATTTTAAACACGACATGTGTGTCGTGCCTTCTTATTTTTCTAAATGTATTCCCTCCCCTATGCTCTTCTCGAATGTAACTCGAAGTCTTCTCTATATCATGTAATGGTTATATAGTATAGTTTTAGCTTTTGTTGATGGAGACCAATGAAGTTGGACCATGGTGCCGAGACGAGGAAGCCATTCACAAATAGACCGAAGAGGTGCTTGGTGAAGTTACCTTAGTTGACCATTTAGATTTTCTCATTGGCATGAGAAAATCAGTAGTTCGAGCTATAACCATGTCACGTTTATTTAATGTTGAATATGTGATGCATGTTTATCATTTGATATTTAATATTGATGGATGATATATATATATGTATATACGTATATGTACATGACATATTTTCATTATCAACATTTATAAAATCGTGAGATCTTTAAATCCCTCTAATAATATTAAGTCAAGTTAGATGTCTTCCAATTAAAAGTACTCGTCAAAACTTCGATTGAACATGTGTAGGTTTGCCAAAGCAAAGTACCGTGACAATCTTAGTAAGGCGCTAAAGGATAAAAGTGATATCCGTGTGACTTTAAAGTGGGTTGTACTTAACTAGCGTTATCTCAATAGGATTAGGAACCTAGAGGCATGGGGTTGGGTAATAATTCATTAGATAAATTAGAACAAAGTGTTGTTCATCCAATCATCCAAGAGTTACATGTGATATAATTGACAAAGTTTTGTCTACCTAAACAACCGAGTCTTGGGTGATTAGCCAAAGCTAACTAAAAAAGGTTACGTGAAATATAGATCTTGGCCCACTAATAGTTTTGAGGGTTGATGATTTTAACTAAATAGTGGAGTTGCACTTAATATAAGACTTAATTAAATGATTAAAATCATAAAACTTATTTTGCATATTTATAAAGTAGATATCCATGGCATCAAATAACGTTACTAGTACACTATCATTGCGATCGGTCCTTGAGAAGGACAAATTGAATGGGACAAATTTCTTAGACGGGTATAGGAATCTGAGGATTGTACTCAAACAAGAGAAAAGCAATATGTCCTAGAGGAACTCTTACCCGGTGAGGAACCTCCTGCTACGGCCGTAAGGCTGATAAGGATGCTTACAAGAACCATCAAAATGACGTTCTTGATGTTGGGTGCCTAATGTTTGCAACCATGAACTCTGAGATTCAAAACCAACATGAGGAAATGGATGCGTTCAATATGATTGAACATCTGAAGCAACTTTACCAACAACAAGCTAGACAAGAGAGGTGTGACGTCTCTAAAGCGTTATTTCAGTGCAGAATGGTAGAAGGAATCCTTGTTGGAACTCATGTGCTCAAAATGATTGGATATATAAAGAATCTTGAGAAACTGGGTTTTCCGTTGGACCAAGAGTTGGCCACTAACGTGATCTTGCAATCGTTGCCTGATAGCTATAGTCAATTTGTTCTGAATTACAGTATGATTGAAATTGAGAAGACTCTACCACAGTTGCTTGGTATATTGAGAACTTATGAGGCAAACACAAAGAAATTTAAACCCACAAATGTTCTTATTGTGAATAAGGGCAAGGGAAAAGCTAAAGCAAACTTTAGAAAATACAAGAAAGTCTTTGTCAAATCTAAACCTCGTGCTACTGCAGTTAAGCCAAAAGGAGCAGTGGCTAAGGAAGAAAATTGCTTCCATTGTGGTGAGATCGGACATTGGAAGAGAAACTGCAAGTTCTACCTGGAAGATCTTACGAAGGGAAGTGTGACTTCTACTTCAGGTATTTTTGTTATAGAAGTCAATCTATCTACTTCTTCACATGAGTATTAGATACTGGATGTGGTTCTCACATTTGTGTTAATGTGTAGGAACTCAAAAGGAGTAGAGTGTTGGCGAAAGGCAAAGTTGACCTACGAGTGAGAAATGGAGCAAGAGTTGTTGCATTAGCTATAGGAGATTATTCATTGACTTTGCCTTCTAGTTTAATTTTAGCTTTACAAGACTGTTATTTTGTGACGTCGATTACTAGAAACATTATTTCAATTTCGTGTTTGGACAAGATAGATTTTTCATTTATAATAAATGACAAATGTTGCTCCATTTATTTGAATGAGATGTTTTATGCTAGTGCACAATTGATTAATGGTCTCTATGTTCTAAATCGTGATATGCATGTCTATAACATAAATACTAAGAGGATTAAGACTAATGATTCTAATACAACTTATCTCTGGCCTTGTCGCTTGTGTCATATAAATAAGAATCGCATTTCAAAACTTCATAAGGATGGAGTTTTAGATTCATTTGATTTTGAATCATATGAAACATGTGAATCTTGTTTAATGGGCAAGATGACTAAATCCCCTTTCAAGTGACATGTTGAAAGGGCAAATGATTTATTGAGTCTCATACATAGTGATGTATGTGGCCCAATAAGCATACAAGCTAGAGGTGGTTTTCAATACTTCGTTACATTTACTGAGACTTCAGTAGATATCAATATGTGTACCTAATGAAACATAAATATGAAACTTTTGAAAGGTTCAAGGATTTCAAGAATGAAGTACAAAACCAACTTGGCAAAAGTATCAAAATCCTCCGACCAGATCGAGGAGGTGAATACTTAAGCCAAGAGTTTCATGACTATCTAAAGGAGTGTAGGATAGTCCCACAACTCACACCTCCGTATACTCCACAATGGAATGGTGTATCTGAAAGGAGGAATCGAACTGTAAGGACCCCTAGCCCTTAACCTTTGATAAGTGTATTAACCACTATGTGTGGCACATGCTTCTATACAAATCAATCGGGAAACTCAGATGATGCTTACAAAATTCCTTTAATATTCAACGTTATAAGATCATCTCTACTAACAAATAGACTCATAAAGTTTGCCCATTACCATCCCCTTTTTGCCACTTTTTACATTGTGGACTTTTATAAAAATTTGGGCAGAGTCTCCCCATAAATAGAGCTATCCCGAAATAAAAGCACCATACATAACATAATTTCCGGCCAGGGAAAACATAATACTCATCAGAATACAGCAATACCAAGTGAATTCCCAGCCAGGGAAGACACCACACATATGACGACAAAAGTGGGTTTCAACACCCACATAATACACCAATGACTCTCATATCATTTTGCAATTCTACCTCTAATTGCATGCAACATAAAATGAAAGAGAGAAAGGCTCATGCCTTTATATACAATCCATATACAAGTATAATCGTGCTCACATGCGAGCATCATAAATATGTATATGACCCTCAGGTGTATATAAGTACTCTATACGATACCGTGCTCCATCAAACCCTGGTACCACGATCCTGGGAGTACATCCAATCAACAGCTCGAGCTCAGCTCCACAGCCATCGATGTACCTGTTCACCTGCCCCAACAGAGACAGCCCCCAACGGGGTGAGCATACCAATACACAAATATCTCATAATCACAATAATGAAATTCATAATTTACAACAAAAGTAAATACTAATGAATTTTAAATGATACTCCCTGGATGGCAACGTCCTCATCCGGGATTCCGTGTACTGTCACTGTTCTCACAATCATCAAACTCATCAAATCTCAAAAATCAGTAAATCAACACATTGATTTAACTCATCGCATGCCTAATTCTCGAGTATCAATAGATAGTGATTCCAAATTCATTATACATGCAAATATAGATATCTCAATATCTAATACTGATTTCACAACCTCGCTATCAATCACAGATAGCTCAAATGCCTAGCATATATTTTACCAATTTTCCATTATACTTAGACATCTCAAATGTCTTATAATGAATACATGATCCCATGATCATTCTCAGGCATCTCAATGCCCTACAATGGTCATATACATCCGGTACCCCATATACCTTATGAGAGTTATACTACTCTAGTGTCACGCACGCTCGTGGCGGCGATATCAAGATTAGGTCGCTTCATAGCTTCTCAACACATATATATAACCTCATGCACAATTATTCAATGAAATCAAAATACATTATGCATTTCACAAATGCTCTAATATATAGTAATGCTCGTACGTCGCACGTACCTTAAATCTCCGAAGTCCGAGCCAAACCTTGCTCGAGTTCCATGCCCCGAGGAACGTTGTGCTAACACGATAAATAATTCACAATTATTTACGAACATGCAACCCATGCTCAAGCACACCCATAACCCTCAAAAATATTGTCAACACACGACAATCAACCATTATCGAAAATTGCTCAAGAACTCCCCACAAATTTTCGAACCTTCACAACACAAATCGAACCCAAACTAAGCACCATAATACATCTAAAACATGTAATAAATGACCCATAACAAGAATTACCACCCCCTGCCAAAAACCCCAATTTTCGAACCCACCTCACGCACACAGCCAAAAATTCGAACCAACCCTCACACCAACAGCAAGAATTCGAACTAATTGAACACGAAAATGGCAGGGAAATACACGATAATGACGAAAAAGGGGTAAGGGAGGTTACCCAATCGAAAATCGGAAGGAAAACGTTCAAAATCGAAGAACCCTAAAATTTGGGCGTCGGCGTCTTCTGCAAAATCCGACCCCAAAACGCGACGAAAATTCAAATTGTTGGTATGGGAAGATGCGCCTGGACGAGACGAAGCCAACGGTAGGTCGGACGCGGCGGATGGCGGCCGGACGGCGGCGGGCGCACGGCCTGAAGCTGCGTGGGTCAAAGGGGATCGGGAAATCAGCGCGCGGGGAGAAAGAGAAGCAAGGTGAGGAAAATGGTTCCGATAATTAAAATCTCGGGTTCAACTGGTATTTATAGCAAAAATACCCCGAAATACTAATATCCCCACAAATACATCATGATTCATTAAAAATCATCTGTTTTCAAAAATTCTCTCTCTAACTCCAAAACCCCCCCTACCGGTGCCCACACAAAGCACCCGAGATCCCGAGTCACACTAAAAACCCAACTCATAGGTTTTTCACCGGAATGAGAATACAATCTCAACCTCGGGATCCAACGATCCCAACTACCCAAATAGACGAGCTCGGGAGGCCCAACACCTCGATTAAACTCCAAATCGCCACGTAAAACAACTTTAGGGGTTATTAACACTCCGGGATTAACATCTATAATCCCTGGTCATCACAATATCCCCCACTAAAAGAATTTCGTCCTCGAAATTAGCACCGATGTAATACGTAACACCCAGGCTACACAACAACATGAAGCCATAACCTCGATTCTTGACAATATCAGAATCGTCGTAAAAACCGCGAGGATACTTATCTTGTTGGGATATGCCCTAAGACAAGTCATTAGATGATTGTTTGTGACATATTCTGTAATATGATTTTATGAATGGCAATTCATTATTATATATTATTCTTTTAACTGTGCATTGTGAATTAATATATATGTTAATGTCCTTAGAATAATATTGTATTATTCTTAAAGATGTCCCTAGTCAAGTATTATCATGAATAGGGATAATGATAATACGTAGAGACTAGTATATGTTGATCGATGAATTGTTCATTGATATGAGATATCAAATCAACATATGGGTACATGTTAGAGAACGATGTACTGGACAGACCCACCATGAGAATGCAACATGGATAGTTATATGATCGTCATATGCAATTCTCATAGTGATAATAATGTATACAATCCTTACGACTTGTGATCATCAGAGATCCCAACATAAGGAGTTATGTATCTTGATATCGTCAAACGTTACCCGTAACAGGGTATACTATAAAGGCGACTATTGGATACACTACGAATTATGTAGAGGGATGTTGACTGATCGAGATAGGATTTGTCCCTCCTATATAACAGGAGATGTGTTTGGCCCTTGATCAAGTGAGAACTAAAATGCATGGCCATGCTCGAATGAGTCGATATGAGATATCGAGCTTATTCGTTTATTCTAGTTCTACTTGGGGATCAAGAAATAAAGATTGGATATACGAGTATGACTATTCCATGACTCGTGTTCAATCTAAACACAAAGGACAAAGGGATTAAGTTACATGGTTAATATTATCACAAGTTCTAAAGGTTATGTCGAGTCATTGACATTCTTGTAATTTGGGTAGCCTCGATGTGTTGCTAGACACCGCTCTTAGCTTGTAACGTAAAATGAGATTTTATGTCACTGCCAACATTACGAGATCCTATCGGGTCGCACAAAAAGATTAAATCGAGAAGGGAAATTAAATTCATGGGATGAATTAAATAATTAAGAGGAGTCTTAATTAATAATCATAAGGATTAATTAAATCATGGGCTTAAGCCCATAAAGCTTTGAGAAAGCCTTTAATTAATTATATAAAAGTGATTACAAGGTGTTTAATTGTAAGACACAATTCATAACATAAAACCTAGCACACAAGAATCACTCTCGGCCGCCACCACCATCTTGAGCTCTCGGCCACCAATAGCCGTGTGGTTCTAGAGTGAGTTTGTGCCAATTTGATTGTGAATCAAAGTGTGGTTTTTGGTTCCGGTTTAATATCTTGTCTAGCAACTTGATATTAAACTATCCCTTCACTCGATTTGATCGTGTGGATACCGTTGAGGCAAAACCAATCGAGTTTTGCTTAGTGACTCGGAGAAGGCGTAGGACGTGGTGCAGCTCCGTGGATTCGGCTTCAAACACGCTACAAGGGTAAGACACTTGTAATTCTCTAATCCGATATGAATCCCTATGTATAGATCGCTGGTTTGTAATCCCAAAATTTTTATTCCGCTGCGTTGTATGCTCATGGGGTTACTAACAGTGGTATCAGAGCCGTGTACAAGGCTCATATCGGATTTTATGTGGTTAAATAGTTTAATCATGTTAGAATTTATATTGCATGCTATTTAAAACTGTATTTTCATATATGATATGGAAAAATCGATTTTGTGAAAATCATCGTATGATAATATATATGATATAATTGACGGATCGAAATATATGATAATTCGTGATCAAAAACCGGAACATTGGCTCGTGTAGGCTCACGGCCGACGCCACCTAGGTGCTAGGGTTTCGAACCCTAGTCACCATGGCTCGGCGGCCGCATCAAAGAGGCTAGGGTTTTTGAACCCTAGTCAAATAAGCCTCTCGGCCGCCGCTTAAGGGCTAGGGTTCGGACCCTGGCTCGAGCATGGGTCAAGCCGTCGCACTATCTAGGGTTTTGAACTCTATTGGCTCGATAAAGTATTGAGAAGGTGCAAGATGGCTCGATAGAATCGACATGGTGCAAGGCGGCTAGGGTTTGGAACCCTAGCAGCGCCGCACCCAAGCCGCCGCATGGACCATGGCTCGGCCATGGGCTAGGGTTTCGAACCCTAGGCCCACTATTGGTCCAGCCGTGGGTTTTTGGTTCGAACCATGGTGGTTCATGTTTTAGTCACTTTAGTTCGTGGCATGTGATGTCTCGAGCGTACGATAATTTTTCAAAAATTATATTACAGTTTTAAATAGAATTAAATTTAAAATGTTTAGAATTTAATTAATTAAATGTTAATGCATGCTTTATGTGTTGTTTGAGCATGGTGCGTGGTTATAGCCCTTTGACCTATTAGATAGGATTTGTGAATGATTGTAATTTTTAATACGACCTGCGAGTCGTGCCTTTCTCTATTTCATTCTAAATGTTATCCCTCCCCTATGTTCCCCTCGAATGTGAATCGAGGAATTCTATATCTTGTAAAATAGTGTAGTTTATTTTATTGATGGTGATCAATGAAGATGGAGCATCGTGCCGGGATGAGGAGGCCATTCACAAATTGGAGCCAAAGGAAGGTGCTTATGAAGTTACCTTAGGTTGACTCATAGGAGTTTCTCATTGGCTTGAGAAACTCATTAGTAGGGGCTATAACCATGTCACGTTTTAATTATGTATGTTGATGCATGATTTATCTTATGTTTTAGTTTGATAATAGTATTACACATATATGTAGATATGTATACAACTATATGTAGTGGACATTTTAAATTATCAAATTAATCATGAGGTCAATAAATCCCTCTAAAATATTAAGTTTTAGATGCCTTCCAAATAAAAGTACTCATCAATAACTTCGATTGTACATGTGTGGGTTTGCCAAAGCAAAGCACCGTGGCAATCTTAGTAAGGCGCGAAAGGATAAAAGTGATATCCGTTATACTTTAATTGGGTACGACTTAACTAGGTTATCTCAATAGGATTGGGAACCTAGAGGCATGGGTTGGATCATAATTCATTTGATGAATTGAACAAAGTGTTGTTCGTCCAACTATCCAAGAATTATATGTGATGTAATTGACAAAGTGTTGTCTACCTAAATAACCGAGTCTTGGGCGATTAGCCAAAGCTAACTCAAGATTAGGCGAAATATGGATCTTGGCCCACTAAAGGTTTCGAGGGTTGATATTTTTCAAACAAAATAGTGGGAGTATCATTTAATAT
Source organism: Haberlea rhodopensis (assembly GCA_907163345.1). Classification (NCBI taxonomy): domain Eukaryota; kingdom Viridiplantae; phylum Streptophyta; class Magnoliopsida; order Lamiales; family Gesneriaceae; genus Haberlea; species Haberlea rhodopensis. Next base: position 341,675 of record CAJQUN010000403.1, read on the forward strand.
AAGACCATGTTAAATGATTTAAATCATAAACTTATTTTGCATATTTATATTGTAGATATCCATGGCAACTAACAACGTTACTAGCACTTTATCACTGCGATCGGTCCTTGAGAAGGACAAATTAAATGGGACAAATTTCCTAGACTGGCATAGGAACTTGAGGATAGTCCTCAAACAAGAAAAGAAACAATATGTTCTAGAGGAACCCTTGCTCGCTGAGGAACCTCCCCTAACGGCTACAAGAACCGAAAAAGATGCTTACAAGAAGCATCAGAGTGACGCACTTGATGTTGGGTGCCTCATGCTTGCCACCATGAACTCTGAGCTTCAGAAGCAACATGAGGAAATGGAGGCGTTCGATATGATCGAACACTTAAAGCAGTTGTACCAACAGCAAGCTAGACAAGAGAGGTATGACGTCTCTAAAGCGTTATTCCAGTGCAGGATGGTAGAAGGAAGCTTAGTTGGAACTCATGTGCTCAAGATGATTGGGTACATTGAGAATCTGGACAAGCTAGGTTTTCCATTGGACCAAGAGTTGGCCACCGATGTGATCTTGCAATCGTTGCCGGAGAGCTTCAGTCAATTTGTAGTAAATTACAATATGACTGATATGGAAAAGACTCTGCCCCAGTTGCTTGGTATGTTGAGAACATATGAAGCAAACACTAAGAAGACTAAGGCCACAAATGTCCTTATTGTGAATAAAGGCAAAGGTAGGGCCAAAGCTAAAGGCAACAAGAAAGCAAAGAAAGTCTTTGCTAAATCTAAGCCAAAGTCTTCTGCACTGAAGCCAAAGGGAGGGATAGCAAAAGAAGGGAACTGGTTCCATTGCGGTGAGACCGGCCATTGGAAAAGAAACTGCAAAGTATATCTGGAGGATCTAAAGAAAGGAAGTGTGACTTCCGCTTCAGGTATTTTTGTTATAGAAGTCAATTTATCTACTTCTTCATCTTGGGTATTAGATACTGGATGTGGATCTCACATTTGTGTAAATGTGCAGGATCTCAAAAGGAGTAGGACATTGGCAAAAGGTGAAGTTGATCTCCGAGTTGGAAATGGAGCAAGAGTTGCTGCATTAGCTATAGGAGATTATCATTTAGCTTTACCTTCTGGTTTATCGTTGATTTTAAAAGACTGTTATTTTGTGCCTTCAATTACTAAAAACATTATTTCTATTTCTTGTTTAGACAAGTATGGTTTTTCATTTATAATAAAGGACAATTGTTGTTCTATTTATTTAAATGATATGTTTTATGCTAGTGCACAAATGGTGAATGGTCTTTATGTATTAAATCTTGATATGCCTATCTATAACATAAATACTAAAAGGATTAAAATAATGATTGTAATCCGACTTATCTCTGGCACTGTCGCTTGGGCCACATAAACGAGAACCGCATATCTAAACTTCATAAGGATGGAGTATTAGATTCATTTGATTTTGAATCATATGAAACATTCGAATCTTGTTTAATGGGCAAGATGACTAAAGCCCCTTTCAAGGGACATGTTGAAAGGGCAAATGTTTTATTGGGACTAATACATAGTGATGTATGTGGACCAATAAGTACACAAGCTAGAGGTGGTTTTCAATACTTCGTTACATTTACTGATGACCTCAGTAGATATGGGTATGTGTACCTAATGAAACATAAGCATGAAACCTTTGAAAAGTTCAAAGATTTCAAGAATGAAGTACAAAACCAACTTGGCAAAAGTATCAAAATCCTTCGATCAGATCGAGGAGGTGAATACTTAAGCCAAGAGTTTCATGACTATCTAAAGGAGTGTTGGATAGTCCCACAACTCACTCCTCCGTATACTCCACAATGGAATGGTGTATCCGAGAGGAGAAATCGAACCTTGTTAGACATGGTTAGATCAATGATGAGTCATGCAGATCTTCCGATATCATTTTGGGGACACGCTCTAGAAACAGCAATTTTCTTACTGAACCGTGTTCCATCTAAATCAGTGGAAAAGACACCATATGAGATATGGACTGGGAAGCGTCCTAGTATGTCTTTTATGAAGATTTGGGGTTGTGAGGCTTTCGTTAGACGTCACGCCACTAACAAACTTGGACCCAAATCTGATAAGTGTTTATTTGTGGGGTATCCTAAGGAAACGAAAGGGTACTATTTCTATTATCCCACCGAGAACAAAGTAGTTGTTGCTCGGACTGGTATATTTCTTGAAAGAGAATTTATTTCTAGAAAAACCAGTGGGAGAAAAATAGAACTTAGTGAAGTTCAACCACAAGAAAACACTGAACCTGAAATTGAGATGGAAACAGAGCAGGCACCGCAAGCTGTTGTGGAAGAAGCACCTGCTCAAGAGACACAAGCCCAACGTAGGTCTGTAAGAGAACAGCGGGAGCCACAGAGATATGGATTTCTTGTGACTCAACAAGGTGACTTACTACTTATTGATGAGGATGAGCCGTCATCTTATCAACAAGCTATTATGGGCAATGATTCTGAGAAATGGCAAGAGGCCATGAAATCTGAGATGGAATCCATGTATGCAAACCAAGTATGGACTTTGGTTGATCCACCTAAAGGGGTACGACCCATAGGGTGCAAATGGATTTTCAAGAAAAAGACCGATATGGATGGTAACGTACAAACCTATAAAGGTCGGCTGGTTGCAAAAGGATTCAAACAAATTCATGGTATTGACTATGATGAAACCTTTTCACCAGTGGCCATGGTTAAATCCATAAGGATCTTACTTGCAATAGCTGCATTTCATGATTATGAAATCTGGCAGATGGATGTCAAAACAGCTTTCCTTAATGGAAATCTGCTCGAGGATGTGTACATGACACAGCCCGAGGGTTTTGTCGATCCAAAGGATGCTTGAAAGATATGCAAGCTACAACGATCCATTTATGGATTGAAGCAAGCTTCTCGGAGTTGGAATCTTCGTTTTGATGATGCAATCAAAGAGTTTGGTTTTATCAAAAATGAAGATGAACCTTGTGTCTACAAGAAGGTCAGTGGGAGCGTAATCATTTTCCTAGTGTTGTATGTAGATGACATACTTCTTATTGGAAATGATATCCCTGCCTTGCAATCTGTAAAGATTTGGCTAGGGAACTGTTTTTCGATGAAAGACTTAGGAGAAGCCACCTATGTATTAGGAATCAAGATCTATAGAGATAGATCGAGAAGGCTTCTTGGTCTAAGTCAAAGTACATACATAGACAAGGTGCTTAAAAGGTTTAGCATGCAAGAATCCAAGAAAGGATTCGTGCCTATGACACATGGCATTTATCTCTCGAAGGAACAGTGTCCTTCAACACCAGATGAGAGACAACGCATGAGTAAGACTCCATACGCGTCAGCTATTGGATCTATCATGTATGCCATGATATGTACTCGTCCCGATGTATCGTATGCTTTGAGCATGACGAGCAGATATCAAGTTGATCCAGGTGAAGGTCACTGGATTGCTGTCAAGAACATCCTGAAGTACTTGAGAAGGACTAAGGATACATTCTTGATTTATGGAGGTGAGGAAGAGCTCAATGTAATGGGTTACACTGATGCTAGCTTCCAAACCGACAAAGATGATTTTCGATCGCAATAAGGATATGTGTTTTGCCTAAGATATGCAAAGTACCAACAGATGATAATGTATCTGACCCTTTGACGTAGCCACTGTCACAGCAGTAGCATGATCGTCATACTAGATCTCTAGGCATTAAGTGTATGTCTGATTGGTCTTAGTGCAAGTGGGAGATTTGTTGGGATATGCCCTAAGACAAGTCATTAGATGATTGTTTGTGACATATTCTGTAATATGATTTTATGAATGGCAATTCATTATTATATATTATTCTTTTAACTGTGCATTGTGAATTAATATATATGTTAATGTCCTTAGAATAATATTGTATTATTCTTAAAGATGTCCCTAGTCAAGTATTATCATGAATAGGGATAATGATAATACGTAGAGACTAGTATATGTTGATCGATGAATTGTTCATTGATATGAGATATCAAATCAACATATGGGTACATGTTAGAGAACGATGTACTGGACAGACCCACCATGAGAATGCAACATGGATAGTTATATGATCGTCATATGCAATTCTCATAGTGATAATAATGTATACAATCCTTACGACTTGTGATCATCAGAGATCCCAACATAAGGAGTTATGTATCTTGATATCGTCAAACGTTACCCGTAACAGGGTATACTATAAAGGCGACTATTGGATACACTACGAATTATGTAGAGGGATGTTGACTGATCGAGATAGGATTTGTCCCTCCTATATAACAGGAGATGTGTTTGGCCCTTGATCAAGTGAGAACTAAAATGCATGGCCATGCTCGAATGAGTCGATATGAGATATCGAGCTTATTCGTTTATTCTAGTTCTACTTGGGGATCAAGAAATAAAGATTGGATATACGAGTATGACTATTCCATGACTCGTGTTCAATCTAAACACAAAGGACAAAGGGATTAAGTTACATGGTTAATATTATCACAAGTTCTAAAGGTTATGTCGAGTCATTGACATTCTTGTAATTTGGGTAGCCTCGATGTGTTGCTAGACACCGCTCTTAGCTTGTAACGTAAAATGAGATTTTATGTCACTGCCAACATTACGAGATCCTATCGGGTCGCACAAAAGATTAAATCGAGAAGGGAAATTAAATTCATGGGATGAATTAAATAATTAAGAGGAGTCTTAATTAATAATCATAAGGATTAATTAAATCATGGGCTTAAGCCCATAAAGCTTTGAGAAAGCCTTTAATTAATTATATAAAAGTGATTACAAGGTGTTTAATTGTAAGACACAATTCATAACATAAAACCTAGCACACAAGAATCACTCTCGGCCGCCACCACCATCTTGAGCTCTCGGCCACCAATAGCCGTGTGGTTCTAGAGTGAGTTTGTGCCAATTTGATTGTGAATCAAAGTGTGGTTTTTGGTTCCGGTTTAATATCTTGTCTAGCAACTTGATATTAAACTATCCCTTCACTCGATTTGATCGTGTGGATACCGTTGAGGCAAAACCAATCGAGTTTTGCTTAGTGACTCGGAGAAGGCGTAGGACGTGGTGCAGCTCCGTGGATTCGGCTTCAAACACGCTACAAGGGTAAGACACTTGTAATTCTCTAATCCGATATGAATCCCTATGCATAGATCGCTGGTTTGTAATCCCAAAATTTTTATTCCGCTGCGTTGTATGCTCATGGGGTTACTAACATATCTCACATCAAACTCTGAAACAGAGCGACATACCAAAACCAACATATCACCCAAGAGGCAAAACGTACCTCGATGCGGGTCATCCCAAAATTCAGTCTCTCATGACTGCAAAACAACCAATACTTACGACTGTAGATCGGACAGTCATCCTTAGTTCTAATACAACTAGAACGGACACATCCTGAATGACACCTCAACCGTGAGAACGTTGACCTCGTGTCAAACTCTGGAGTGGAATAGACTTCCAAATCCATCATAACGTCAAAGAGCATCAGCACAACTCAACGCTAACAATCCAAAAGCAGTTAGTCAACTGAAACTGCTAGGATTCGAATCGCTCCCGATTCCATCGTAGATATCATTTAATGACATCTCTATCATGACTCACGATGTCTAACATACATCGTTACGAGGGAAACTCTAGTATACCACGGTGTACACATACCAAACCTGGTTTCCACTTTCAAACCTCCTCCATCGAAGGAGCAGTCGCATCATTGCAACTCAATTTGGGCAACTCACGGCCACAGATTCACACAAAAGACACCTCACAAGATGTCCACCTCTGGATGTTCCAAGAATCACATCCTAATCATAAATAAATAATTGAGACTCCACAGAGTTTAAAATTCTGAAAGGACATGCAATAAACTCAATGCATCCTCAACGCTTGTGTCGACAGCGACACCCAACCAATCCGAATTCCTGCCATCCCTTGATAATCCTAGGATTTAACAATCCAAACTTGGGAAGGCTATCGCATAACTCGGAGGAAAACACCAACAAGGAAATACCTTAACCCACACAAGATAATCCCTCCTCAAGGGAAGTCAACTAACTTCACACGATTATTCCTCATAATCATCGTGCCATGGAGATTCCCAATCTCAAGGTGTTCCATATCTCTCATCAGAGATTTAACCATCCAAAAATAGCATAACTATATGCTTGACAAAAGGAAATCAACAACTGGCATCCGTATACTCACCGGTATACCTGCCTAAGCACTGACATCACATGCATACTCAATGCACTTGGCTCGGGTATCTACAACATACCCCTAAGCCCCATACACAACCGTCAATTCTGAGTCATTCCCTACCCCGTGGAGAATGAAAATCGACGATTAACAATACACGGTGTGATTCCCAAAATCAACACCACATGGACCAACTTACCGAATCTTTCAAAGATTCCCAAATAGGTATAATACTACCTCCTTCCCCACAAGGGAAGTGCCATCGAACTCGAGATCCACAAGTCTCGAACCACTGTTCTGAAAAAACTGGATACAATAACACCCATTGTATCCCAAATACACGGTTTCCCCCAGATCGAGTCAATAACGACCTGATGACTCTCTTGTTGGTACTCCAACATCATGAGCTGTCCCAGACAAGTCACACCAAGATTAAACATAAACGTATACACGTTTCAGTGAGGCATGCACAACCTCAACCTCAAATGACGTGGTGACTACTAGAGTCATCCACATCGTATCACCTTACGATTTACCAAACTTGGTTCCAACGAGCAGTATAACGGCTCTAGCAAGCCCCTCATGGTACTGTACACACGCGGCCGACAAACTAGTCTCTGCCTCTTTAGGTTTACCTCAAACCCACCAACAAGACGGACGTTTCCACACGGCACACCATACCGTGGGAAGAAAATCAATAGAGTAGTGGGTCTGTACCCAACGTTCCTCTAATGCCGATACACCCTGGACACTCCGGTGCCCCTATATACTTAACGTAACCTGATCCTACTCCCTTAGGACCCATTTTATACCCTCAAGGGTGGTGTGACCATGTCTACCACATGTCACATCGACAGAAAGCGAGTAATTTCCTCCATGATTACTCCTGTCGTCAAAAACATGGCCAAAAAGCCATTCCAACGAGCATACCTCAAGGGTATCACCACTCGTAATATGATCACCCCAAACATAAGCTGCGGTACAATCACATGTACAGCGCATCCATCCATTCCTCGAGCAACCCGCTCGGTATAAGGGTCACGTCAATCGGTGACGCACACACCACCTTGTGCTCGGTACTGGCACCCAAGGCATACAACTAAATACGTATACTCAACGCATTGTTCATCGTAACGATGATGCATGTCTAATAAGACATCTCCTACACCATCGTCATCGTCATCCCGTGACGACACATGCCAACTCATGGCATCTAAGGCATTGTCAACTAGTGACAATACATGTCAACAATGACATCTAAACAACCCAGTCAACTCGTGACGGTCCATGTACATCAGCGTATGTCATCCACCATCATGCTAGTAAAATAGGCATAATAAAACATGTATATCAACGCATGCCAGCTACAATAATGCTAATAGAATAGCAATATCTCATACCTCATCGCTAACATATAGCGGCATACCTGTCTCTGTCGCTCAATAATAGTGCGTAATCAGCACCCATCGCTCGAAGGCGGCAAAATCTTGTGCTGAGTACATAGCGGCACAATCCCTCGCTATAGAATCGACGGCATGATACCTCGTCATATAATAAGTGGCCTGAAACCTCGCTATACACCTGAGCATGAATCATCGTCCACATAATAGCGGAAAGAGGCATCGCTATCAACATATCCGGAGGTACGAATCATCGCCAATCCTCATAGAAGAATGAGTCATCGTAAATCATCATATACATATGCTCAACGGCTTGTACCATCATCAACCGACACAACGGAATGTCTCATCGCTATACATGTGTCTGGCGGCATGAATCATCGCCCATCATCATAGAGGAAAGAATCATCATCATCGACACAGCGGAATACATCGTCGCTATCATCCGTGTCCTCATAAAGAAATGAATATAAATCGACACAGCGGAACACATCACCGCTATCATCCGTGTCCTCATAAAGAAATGAATATAAATCGACACAGCGGAACACATCACCGCTATCATCCGTGTCCTCATAAAGAAATGAATATAAATCGACACAGCGGAACACATCACCGCTATCATCCGTGTCCTCATAAAGAAATGAATATAAATCAACACAGCGGAACACATCACCGCTATCATCCGTGTCCTCATAAAGAAATGAATATAAATCGACACAGCGGAACACACCACCGCTATCATCCGTGTCCGGCGGTATAAACCATCGCCAATAATCACAAAGAGATGAATCATCATCATTGACATAGCGGAATACATCACCGCTATCATCCGTGTCATCACAAAGGAATGAATCATCATCCTCGACACAGCGGAATACATCACCGCTATCATCCGTGTCATCACAAAGGAATGAATCATCATCCTAACAAGCGGCATCTCATCCTCGCTTCTTCATACAAGCGGTATCTCATCCTCGCTTCGTATGGCATACCCCGCCTACATGTGCAAGCGAGCCTCCCCCCTCCCGCTCCACATTTTTAGCGGTATAAGCATAAGCTTCTTCATACAAGCGGTATCTCATCCTCGCTTCGTATGGAATACCCCGCCTCCATGTGCAAGCGAGCCTCCCCCCTCCCGCTCCACATTTTTAGCGGTATAGCGTAAGTATAAAAATTCTCACTGTGATAAGCAAGACTCCTGGAATGTATAATCATCATTCCTTTTTATACTCCATATTTCCTGTAACCTGTAACCATCATGGTTAGCAACAATAGCCATATACGCTATGCATCAAACATTCAATGCATATATGCAACCACTTGCAAGTCAATACGTATACCAAGACATGTTACCTCGGAAATATCCCTTTACCTGATTCTCTTACAAAAATCAGATTCCTTGGCACGTAACACACGAAGTGCCAGACATCACTATTAATGCCATCCTATCGTGTTCCACACGATTCCTGCAACCACAATGGTTAGCAATACCACTTTTCATATCATAAAAGCACATAAACAATTAGTTATGTCGTACAACATTAGCCATCATGCATAAATATGTGCTATCATTAACTTCCTAGGCCCTTAACAGCCCCAATGAGCAACCACTGCTCTGATACCACTAATGTAAGGACCCCTAGCCCTTAACCTTTGATTAGTGTATTAACCACTATGTGTGGCACATGCTTCTATACAAATCAATCGGGAAACTCAGATGATGCTTACAAAATTCCTTTAATATTCAACGTTATAAGATCATCTCTACTAACAAATAAACTCATAAAGTTTGCCCATTACCATCCCCTTTTTGCCACTTTTTACATTGTGGACTTTTATAAAAATTTGGGCAGCGTCTCCCCATAAATAGAGCTATCCCGAAATAAAAGCACAATACATAACATAATTCCCGGCCAGGGAAAACATAATACTCATCAGAATACAGCAATACCAAGTGAATTCCCAGCCAGGGAAGACACCACACATATGACGACAAAAGTGGGTTTCAACACCCACATAATACACCAATGACTCTCATATCATTTTGCAATTCTACCTCTAATTGCATGCAACATAAAATGAAAGAGAGAAAGGCTCATGCCTTTATATACAATCCATATACAAGTATAATCGTGCTCACATGCGAGCATCATAAATATGTATATGACCCTCAGGTGTATATAAGTACTCTATACGATACCGTGCTCCATCAAACCCTGGTACCACGATCCTGGGAGTACATCCAATCAACAGCTCGAGCTCAGCTCCACAGCCATCGATGTACCTGTTCACCTGCCCCAACAGAGACAGCCCCCAACGGGGTGAGCATACCAATACACAAATATCTCATAATCACAATAATGAAATTCATAATTTACAACAAAAGTAAATACTAATGAATTTTAAATGATACTCCCTGGATGGCAACGTCCTCATCCGGGATTCCGTGTACTGTCCTTGTTCTCACAATCATCAAACTCATCATATCTCAAAAATCAGTAAATCAACACATTGATTTAACTCATCGCATGCCTAATTCTCGAGTATCAATAGATAGTGATTCCAAATTCATTATACATGCAAATATAGATATCTCAATATCTAATACTGATTTCACAACCTCGCTATCAATCACAGATAGCTCAAATGCCTAGCATATATTTTACCAATTTTCCATTATACTTAGACATCTCAAATGTCTTATAATGAATACATGATCCCACGATCATTCTCAGGCATCTCAATGCCCTACAATGGTCATATACATCCGGTACCCCATATACCTTATGAGAGTTATACTACTCTAGTGTCACGCACGCTCGTGGCGGCGATATCAAGATTAGGTCGCTTCATAGCTTCTCATGTGATATCCCCGAAATGATTAATTGCAATTTGGTGCATTAATTGTGTTTATATGATTAATTATGGTGGTAATTAATTATGTGTTAGAATTATTGTGCGGAAATGCTTAGTCACATGTTAGAGTGACCTGGGGTAGCATTTCAGGGTGCATGTTGGGAATTATGGTTGGGAACATGATTTAGTTGCCTTGGTTAGCAATTTGTGGAAATCATGTGTTTAATTGATATTTTGGTGCATTTTGAATTAATGCTTTGGAAAATATCATGTTGGGGTGTTTTATACACCATGGGTTATGGATTACATTTTTAACTCAACACTTTTACTACCCTTATAACCCCACCTCATCCACTTTCACTTTACCAAAAAAATCAAATCTACAAACCCTTTTCTCTCCATTTTCGAACTCAAGCCTTGGGGTGAAGAGGAACCTTTCAAAAATCTTGTTTTGTGAAGATTGTTGGGTGATTTGGGATCCCCAAGAGGTATGGATACCTCATGGTTAATTTTGTAAGGTTTTGTTTGAGTTTGGTATGATTTTGAATGGTTTTAAAATGGGTTTATGTTGGGTTGTTGTGGGTTTGGTTATATGTTGGATTTATACTTGTTTTGAGGTGTATTTTGGTGGTTTAAGTTGTTATTTATGTTGTTGATTGATTGTATAAGTGTTGGAATGGGTTGAAAGAAATTTTGGGAACAAAAATGGTGAAAAAACGCATGTCTGCGCGAGGCGATCGATCGCCTGAAAAGAGGCGACCGATCGCCAAGAGACAGTGGGCTTTTTGCGGGTTAGGCGATCGATCGCCTAAAATGAGGCGATCGATCGCCGAGAGGCAGTAGCCAAATCAAAGGAATGGCGATCGATCGCCATGTTTGAGGCGACCGATCGCCGAAGTGAAAATTTTGAGGCGACCGATCGCCTGAGGGAAGCGATCGATCGCCGCCAGTGGATTTTTGGAAAATGATTTATTTTGTCAAATTTTTGGTATTTGGCTATTATTTGGCTTCTAATATGGGGTTGTGTGATTGTGTAGAACCATCCCAGGTAGCAACGCAACCGAGGAATTGAAGCCATATCAAATCCACTTTTGGAAAGGTACGTAGTGGACGTACGGGCACCCCAACGGTACATGTATCTTATATACTTATTGTTATGCATTGTGGATGCAAGTATATATGTGGTATTGCATTGTGGATGCAAATACATGTTATGCATGATGTTTATAGATGCATATGATTATTGGTGCATATCCCATGAGTCGTGGTCATCCCTTGATGATTTTAATGCTTGCCGCTATTTGGTTTGGTTCCGCTAAATGTGAAGCGAGGGGTGGGAGCGCCGCATGTCACATTTGAGCGTGGTTATCATATAGGGCGAGGAAAGGGTATTTGCCGCTCAATGAGAGGCGAGGGGTGGGAGTCCCGCAGTCCATTGAAGCGAGGTTATCCTATGCCGCCTATATGTAAATAAGCGAGGGGCATTAAAATACATTGTGATGGACAGACTAGGGATTGGTGATCAGTATTTGGTATTGATGAAATGGTATATGTTCATGACATGTTTAGACCATTAAAAATAATCTATTGATTATACTCATGAGTTATGGTACAGGGACAACCAAACGGGAAGCGTTTGAAATGCATGGGGAAAACAGGAAGTGTTTTATTATGATTATGCATTTACGCTTTATCTTCATATTGTGTTGAATATGAATGATTATTATTGCTCATGTTTGGGGGTTGTCCTTGTAGGTACACGTTTGGCATGATAGAAGGGCTAGACGGGTTGAGACAGTGAGCTTGAGGATGCTTTGTGAATTGAAGGACAGGATTGTTTTGCCTAGTGTCTACTCTAGGAGTAGTGTAAAACTAGTTGATAACATTCATTTGATGGGGAATGTAATTAATCAATTTTTGGTAGTCCTTATTTTTGGCATGTAATGCTTAAGCTCATAAACTCAACACGTTATTTCTCACTCTGATCATTTATATTAGCTCTATTATGCCTTGATTCCGCACTTAAGGATTAGGGTCCTTACATTAGTGGTATCAGAGCAGTGGTTAGAGAACCCGGGAACGTGTGAAGGGTAGCCTTAGCATGTTTGGCTAGGTGCTTACATTTGAAGCATGTTTATGCATGTGGTGCATATTGATGTATATTCTGTTATACTAACATGCGTATTCTCATTCCTGTTATCTAACGGCATAACATATATACTGCTTTGGAATTGTTGTTAACATTTGTATTACAGCATGGCTGCTAATGAGGAAGTTGGAGATGTGGGTAGTGTGAATGCAAGTATCGGACAGACGAACCCCCTACCTCCACCGGCCGTAGGCATGGAACCAGTGGTTCAGTAATTGCTACCGGGTGAGATCAGTCTGACGCAATTTCTGTCTTACCATCCGCCCCGGTTTGAGGGGACAGAGTCCAGAGAAGAGGCTGAAGAGTGGTTGGAAAGACTTGAGCAGATCTTTGTATCGGCTCCTTGTGCTGTGACAGCTTGGCTGAGGCTGGCGGAGTTTCAATTAGCCAAAAAACCTCTGATGTGGTGGAGAAGCACAGTAATGGAAATGAGAGCACTGGGTCCTGTGATTGATTGGACACTCTTCAGGACTAGGTTTCTGAACCGGTATTTCTCCGCTGCGGCGAGACAGACGAAGGAGGATGAATTTACAAGTCTGAAGCAGGGGAACATGACAGTGGCAGACTATGCCACACGGTACTCTTCGTTGTTGAGGTACGTTCCCCACATTGCCACCAGTGGGCACGCTAAGATGAAGAACTTTATGAAGGGGTTGCGACCGGAGCTCTATGACCGGGTTATCACCAATAACCCAACTTCTTTTGATGATGCTCTCACAAGGGCAGAGCTTGCCGAGCTTGGGGTGGGAGCTTACTCCAATGCTATGCCACCACCGGTACCGCAACAGAGACAGACTAATGACAGTTTGAGGCCTCGGGGAGAGCCATTTAAACCCCGTGGTGCCTCTTCATCTTCGCGATATGGTGGAAAGAAACACTTTGGTCAGAAACAGGATGGCAAGAAGGGCAATTGGACGGCCAACCGAGGCTCTTCGCAAGGGGATAGGCCGGGAGAGCCGAGGTGCAACAATTATGGAGGGCCACATTCTTCAAACAAGTGTCCTGCATGTTATATCTGTGGCAAGATGGGCCACATCGCTCGGTATTGCCCCACTCGGGGAGGACAGTCAGAGTATCAGGGCAACAGGCCGAGGTTTGATGATAGGACGGTGCAGCAGAGGCAGCAGTTTGGGCCTCGACCATCGGGAGGTCAGACAGTAGGACCACCCCAGGGGCAGGTGTATGCACTGACCAGGGAGCAGGCCCAGGCAGCCCCAGAGGAGGTTATCGCCGGTACGTGTCATTTATTTACGTACCCTGCTTTTATTTTGATCGATACAGGTGCCTCCCATTCTTTTGTATCGGTGGGTTTTGTGGAAAGACACCATATGCGCACGTCTTCTTTACCCACGCCTCTCCTTGTCTCGACACCCACTGGAAGAAATGTCGTTGCTAATCAGTTTATGGCAGAATGCCTCATTTATTTTGAGGGCAACGAGTTGAAGGCAAACTTGATCGTATTGGGCATGTCAGACTTCGACTGCATCTTGGGTATTGATATTCAGAACAGATATCAGGCAGTGGTAGATTGCCGACAGAGGACAGTAAAGTTCAAACCTGAGTTGGGCAGTCTGTGGACCTTCTATGGCAACGGTTCTCGTGCGAAGATTCCGTTGATTTCAGCGATCAAGATGACTCAGTTATTGGAACGTGGACACACAGGCTATCTCATCTATGCCGTGGACACGTCTGGAAAGAATAAAGAACTGAGAGTTGAGGATGTACCAGTGGTAGCAGAGTTTGCTGATGTATTCCCAGAAGAGATCCCAGGTTTCCCACCGGCTAGGGAAGTGGAGTTTGGGATCGAGCTGTTGCCAGGGACATCCGCTATCTCTCGTGCACCTTATAGGATGGCACCGGCTGAGTTGAGAGAGTTGAAAGAACAGTTGCAGGATCTCCTGGACAAGGGATATATACGCCCGAGTGTGTCGCCATGGGGCGCACCAGTTCTCTTTGTGAAGAAGAAGGATGGCTCGATGCGGTTGTGCATCGATTACCGGCAACTGAATAAGGCTACAGTGAAGAACAAGTATCCTCTCCCTAGGATAGACGATCTGTTTGATCAGTTGCAAGGTACCAGGGTGTATAGCAAGATTGATTTGAGATCCGGGTATCATCAGATTCGAGTCAGAGAGGGAGATGTGCAGAAGACAGCATTCCGGACCCGATATGGACATTATGAGTTCCTAGTGATGCCGTTCGGCGTGACGAATGCTCCAGCAGTCTTTATGAGTCTGATGAACAGAGTGTTTCAGCAGTATCTTGATCAGTTCGTCATTGTGTTTATTGACGATATTCTTATCTACTCCCGGAGCGAGGAGGAGCATGTGAAACACTTGAGGACAGTGCTTCAGATTCTCAGAGAGCATCAGTTATATGCTAAGCTCAGTAAGTGTGAATTTTGGCTGAGCAGTGTAGTGTTTCTGGGGCATGTCATATCGAGCAGCGGGATATCTGTAGATCCCAAGAAGATTGAGGCTGTGATGGAGTGGGCTGCCCCCACTTCTGTACCTGAGATCCGGAGTTTTCTTGGTTTGGCCGGGTATTATCGACGCTTTGTCGAGGGCTTTTCAAAGATTGCCAAGCCGTTGACACAGTTGACTCGGAAGGGAGTACCTTTCTTTTGGTCAGAAGCTTGTGAGGAGAGCTTCCAGGAGTTAAAGCACCGGTTGACGACGGCGCCAGTGTTAGTGATCCCTACGGAGAACTCCAGATTTGTTCTGTATACTGACGCATCACTTCAGGGCCTTGGGTGTGTTCTGATGCAAGATAAGCATGTGGTAGCTTATGCATCGAGGCAGTTGAAGCCGCATGAGACCCGATATCCAGTTCATGACTTGGAATTGGCGGCTATCATCTTCGCCCTGAAGATTTGGAGGCATTATTTATATGGTACTTCATTTACCATATACACGGATCACAAGAGCCTCAAATTTTTATTCACTCAGGCAGAGCTGAACATGAGGCAGAGGAGGTGGATGGACCTACTCAAGGACTATGATTGCGAGATAGAGTACCATCCGGGGAAAGCTAATTTGACAGCAGACGCTTTGAGCCGGAAAGTGAGGAGTTCTGCTGAGGACGTCATTCACTTGTCGGCTATGATGACCTCTTATTGCCATCTGGGCTATGATTTTGACATAGACGCATCACCTGTGTATGTATCGACCTTACTAGCGAACATCAGGAGAGCTCAGAGGTCAGATGATGAGGTTCAGAGGTGGTTATCTTTAGTACATCTGGGTCAGCCAACGAAGTTCAGGGTGGCAGATGACGGATCCTTGAGATTGGGGAACCGTTGGGTGGTTCCGAGTACGCCGGAGTTGCGTAAAGGAATCTTGGAGCGAGCTCACAGTAGCAGACTTAGCATCCACCCAGGCGGGAAGAAGATGTACAGAGATCTGCGTGGTCAGTTTTGGTGGAAAAGGATGAAGTCTGATGTCGTCGCTTTTGTGAAGAGGTGTTTGATCTGTCAACAGGTTAAGGCAGAGAGACAGAGACCTGGCGGCGAGTTGAGAAGCTTGGAGATACCGAAGTGGAAGTGGGAGCACATTTCCATGGACTTCGTGACTCATTTGCCGAGGAGTGCTTCAGGCTTCGATGCTATTTGGGTGATTGTGGACAGATTAACTAAGGTAGCTCATTTTATCCCCTATAGCATGACTTTCAAATTTTTGAGGATGGCGCAGTTGTATATTAGAGATGTGGTGAGATTGCATGGGATCCCCGTTTCCATAGTGTCAGATCGAGATCCGCGATTCACATCTCATTTCTGGGAAGGCCTTCAGTCAGCTTTGGGAACTGAAGTCAGATTGAGCACTGCTTATCATCCTCAGACGGATGGCCAGACCGAGCGCACTATCCAGACGCTCGAGGACATGTTGAGAGCTTGTGTTTTGGAGTCGATGCCTCTTGGCAGGATTTAGTGCCTCTGGTAGAGTTTTCGTATAACAATAGCTACCAGGCGAGTATTCAGATGGCTCCGTTTGAAGCTCTTTATGGCAGACGGTGTAGATCACCCTTGTGTTGGGATGATTTGGACCGCAGATCGGTCGGAGGACCGGAGTTGATTCGGGAGATGGAAGAAAAGATAAAGACGATAAGGCAGAAAATGAAAGCGGCCCAGGACAGACAGGCAGCTTATGCAAATAAACGGCGGAGACCGTTGGAATTTGTAAGGACCCCAAGCCCTTAACCCTTGATTAGTGTATTAACCACTATGTGTGGTACATGCTTTCTATACAAAGTCAATCGGGAAGCTCAGATGATACTTTACCATTGAATGTCAATTACAAAACTTCCTTTAATACTCAATGTTGTAAGATCATCATCCTAACAATAAAAGACTCATATGATTGCCCTTTACCAACCTCTTGGTGCCATTTTTCACATTGTGAACTTTTATAAAAATTTGGGCAGAGTCTCCCTATAAATAGAGCTATCCCAAAAAAAAAGAGCACAGCACATAACATAATTCCCGGCCAGGGAACACATAATACTCATCAGAAAGCAGTAATACAAGTAAATTCCCAGCCAGGGAACACACCACACATATGACGACAAAAGTGGGTTTCAACACCCACATAATACACCAATGACTCTCTTAACATTTAGCAATTCTACCTCTAATTGCATGCAACATAGAATGAAAGAGAGAAAGGCTCATGCCTTTACATACAACCCATATACAAGTATAATCGTGCTCACATGCGAGCATCATGAATATGTATAAAATCATCATGGGTATATAGGTACTCTATACGATACCGTGCTCCATCAAGCCCTGGTACCACGATCCTGGGAGTACATCCAATCAACAGCTCGAGCTCATCTCCAAAGCCATCGATGTACCTGTTCACCTGCCCCAACAGAGACAGCCCCCCAACGGGGTGAGCATACCAATTCCACAATTTCATAATCATAATGACATAATACATAATTTACGAAAATGTAAATATTGTGGAACATATGTGATACTTCCTGGATGGTATCATCCTCATCATAGCGTACCCCTGTAATAACCCTGTTCTCAAAACAGATAAATCATCAAATCCTGAATATGCAGTTAATCATCACATTGGTTAACCCTAGCCAGTTTCAAATTAACAACATTTCATAACATCTTACTTTAACTAGCAATGATTAGCAACATTTCATAATATCATTTCATAACATCATTTCATAACATCATTTCATAACATCTTTTCATAACATCTTTTCATAACCTCATTTCATAACATCTTTTCATAACATCATTTCATAACATCTTTTCATAACATCTTTTCATAACATCATTTCATAACATCTTTTCATAACATCATTTCATAACATCATTTCATAACATCTTACTTTATCTAGCAATTATCATAATTCTAGATATCATATTGGTATTTCCTTAACTTCCGATACTGGTTAATCACTTCTCTGATTAACTACGTCTCTGTTCCTATTATTACCAATAGGGAATAAAATACAGATATCCTAGATATCTAATCAAATACCACATTTTCATTTCTTACTTCAAGGTAACGTCATACTATGGGTGTTTGCTCCGTAGCAACCACACCTCATCATTGGCTCGCTTCATAGCGGCACTGAACATTCCACTATGTGAATCAACATATCGTAACCGAGTCCCGATACCATCATAGTAAAACATTTCATATATCTTAAATCATGCATCATACTTGTAAAACATCATTTAAACTATGCTCGTACGTTAAACGTACCTTAAATCCGCGAAGTCCGAGCCAAACCTTGCTCGAGTTCCATGCCCCGAGAAACGATGTGCTAAAACGATAAATAATTTACAATCATTTACGAACATGTAACCCATGCTCAAGCACATTCATAACCTTCAAAATATTGTCAACACACGACAATAAATCATTTAAAAGACCCGGGGCAGGGTACATGCAGGGAGGGAAAACGAATGCGACATATCGAAAAATTGCCCAAGAACACCTTCAATAATTCGAACCCTAGCATCACAATTCGAACCCAACCAAGCATCATAAATCATCTAAAACATGTAATAAATGATCCCTAACATGAATCATCAACCCATAGCCAAAACCCCCAAATTCGAAATCAAATCCTTACCAAATTAGGGCAAATTCGAACCATAACATCTTAATTCGATCCCACTTAAGCATCATAATTCATTTAAACATGAATAAATCGAATCCTAACAAGCATTATCATCCTCATGCCAAAAATCCCCAAATCGAATTCCAAGCCCTAAAATTCGAACATAATTTCGAACCACAAATCACAATTAGGCAGGGAAGAACATCACAAACATGGAAAAAGGGGGGGGTAAGGAACGTTACCAAACGAAATCGGAAGAAAAACGACCAAAATCCGATGAACCCTAGAAATTGGGGATCGCCGCTCTTTCTCAAAATTCGACCTCAAATCGCGATGAAACTTCAAATTGACGGAGGGGAAATGAGCGCCTGGACGAGACGAAGCCGTGGGTAGGTCGCACGCGCCGAACGGCGGCCGGACGGCGGCGGGCGAAGCGCCTGAAGCGGCGGGGGCAGGGGAGGCAGACGGGTTCGGCGGGGGGAGAGAGAGAGAGAGAGATTGGAGGGCTGAAATGGAATTTTAATGAAATATCTCGGGTTCAACTGGTATTTATAGCAAAATACCCCGAAAAAACTAATAACCCCACAAATACATCGTGATTCCTTAAAAATCATCTGTTTTCAAAACTCTCTCTCTAACTCCAAAACCCTCTACCGGTGCTCACATAGCACCCGAGACTCCGAGACACATCAAAAACCCAACTCTTAGGTTTTACACCGTAATGTGAATACAATCTCAACCTCTGGATCCAACGATCCCAACTACCCAAATAAACGAGCCCAGAAGGCCCAACATCGCGATTAAACTCCAAATCGCTACGTAAAACCACTTTAGGGATTATTAACATTACGGGATTAACATCTATAATCCCTGGTCATCACAATATCCCCCACTAAAAGAATTTCGTCCTCGAAATTAGCACTGGTGTATCACGTAACACCCAGGCTACACAACAACATGAAGCCATAACCTCGATTCCTGACCATATCAGAATCGTATTAATAAACGCGAGGATGCTTACCTCTCATCAAACTCTGAAACAGAGCGACTTACCAA
This sequence comes from Haberlea rhodopensis, assembly GCA_907163345.1. Classification (NCBI taxonomy): domain Eukaryota; kingdom Viridiplantae; phylum Streptophyta; class Magnoliopsida; order Lamiales; family Gesneriaceae; genus Haberlea; species Haberlea rhodopensis. The sequence goes on from CAJQUN010000403.1 coordinate 361,457, forward strand.
AACCAACATATCACCCAACAGGCAAAACGTACCTCGATGCGGGTCATCCCAAAAGTCAGTCCCTCATGACTGCAAAACAACCGAATCCTTAAGACGTTATCAATGCATGATTAATCCTTTTTATGTCTAGTAATCACTGTTAAGGTAGGAAGACCTTACAGAATTTCAGTTGGGAGATAAGGTCTTTTTGAAGATCTCGCCTTTCAGAGGCGTTGTGCGATTTGGGATGCGCGGGAAACTGTCTCCGAGGTATGTTGGACCGTACGAGATTTTGCAGCGCATTGGCACCTTAGCTTACCGACTGGCTTTGCCGCCTTCTGTATCTGGTATACATGATGTGTTTCATGTATCGATGCTGCGGAAGTATGAGCCGGATCCGTCGCATGTTTTACAGCCTTCCGAAGTTCAGTTAGAGTCCGATGTGTCTTATGTGGAACGGCCTGTCAGAATTCTGGATCGAGCAGACCGTAGACTTCGGAACAAAGTGATACCTATGATCAAGGTTCAGTGGGATCGCAGGGGTGTCGAGGAGGCTACGTGGGAGACGGAGCGGCATATGGTGCAGCACTACCCGGAACTATTCTCTGGTATGTGTTTATGTTTAGTTTCCTTTTGGGGTAAGTGCATGTGATTTCGAGGACGAAATCTTATAAGTAGGGGAGTATTGTGATATCCCCGAAATGATTAATTGCAATTTGGTGCATTAATTGTGTTTATATGATTAATTATGGTGGTAATTAATTATGTGTTAGAATTATTGTGCGGAAATGCTTAGTCACATGTTAGAGTGACCCGGGGTAGCATTTCAGGGTGCATGTTGGGAATTATGGTTGGGAACATGATTTAGTTGCCTTGGTTAGCAATTTGTGGAAATCATGTGTTTAATTGATATTTTGGTGCATTTTGAATCAATGCTTTGGAAAATATCATGTTGGGGTGTTTTATACACCATGGGTTATGGATTACATTTTTAACTCAACACTTTTATTACCCTTATAACCCCACCTCATCCACTTTCACTTTACCAAAAAAATCAAATCTACAAACCCTTTTCTCTCCATTTTCGAACTCAAGCCTTGGGGTGAAGAGGAACCTTTCAAAAATCTTGTTTTGTGAAGATTGTTGGGTGATTTGGGATCCCCAAGAGGTATGGATACCTCATGGTTAATTTTGTAAGGTTTTGTTTGAGTTTGGTATGATTTTGAATGGTTTTAAAATGGGTTTATGTTGGGTTGTTGTGGGTTTGGTTAAATGTTGGATTTATACTTGTTTTGAGGTGTATTTTGGTGGTTTAAGTTGTTATTTATGTTGTTGATTGATTGTATAAGTGTTGGAATGGGTTGGAAGAAATTTTGGGAACAAAAATGGTGAAAATCGCATGTCTGCGCGAGGCGATCGATCGCCTGAAAAGAGGCGACCGATCGCCAAGAGACAGTGGCCTTTTTGCGGGTTAGGCGATCGATCGCCTAAAATGAGGCGACCGATCACCGAGAGGCAGTAGCCAAATCAAAGGAATGGCGATCGATCGCCATGTTTGAGGCGACCGATCGCCGAAGTGAAAATTTTGAGGCGACCGATCGCCTGAGGGAAGCGATCGATCGCCGCCAGTGGATTTTTGGAAAATGATTTATTTTGTCAAATTTTTGGTATTTGGCTATTATTTGGCTTCTAATATGGGGTTGTGTGATTGTGTAGAACCATCCCAGGTAGCAACGCAACCGAGGAATTGAAGCCATATCAAATCCACTTTTGGAAAGGTACGTAGTGGACGTACGGGCACCCCAACGGTACATGTATCTTATATACTTATTGTTATGCATTGTGGATGCAAGTATATATATGGTATTGCATTGTGGATGCAAATACATGTTATGCATGATGTTTATAGATGCATATGATTATTGGTGCATATCCCATGAGTCGTGGTCATCCCTTGATGATTTTAATGCTTGCCGCTATTTGGTTTGGTTCCGCTAAATGTGAAGCGAGGGGTGGGAGCGCCGCATGTCACATTTGAGTGTGGTTATCATATAGGGCGAGGAAAGGGTATTTGCCGCTCAATGAGAGGCGAGGGGTGGGAGTCCCGCAGTCCATTGAAGCGAGGTTATCCTATGCCGCCTATATGTAAATAAGCGAGGGGCATTAAAATACATTGTGATGGACAGACTAGGGATTGGTGATCAGTATTTGGTATTGATGAAATGGTATATGTTCATGACATGTTTAGACCATTAAAAATAATCTATTGATTATACTCATGAGTTATGGTACAGGGACAACCAAACGGGAAGCGTTTGAAATGCATGGGGAAAACAGGAAGTGTTTTATTATGATTATGCATTTACGCTTTATCTTCATATTGTGTTGAATATGAATGATTATTATTGCTCATGTTTGGGGGTTGTCCTTGTAGGTACACGTTTGGCATGATAGAAGGGCTAGACGGGTTGAGACAGTGAGCTTGAGGATGCTTTGTGAATTGAAGGACAGGATTGTTTTGCCTAGTGTCTACTCTAGGAGTAGTGTAAAACTAGTTGATAACATTCATTTGATGGGGAATGTAATTAATCAATTTTTGGTAGTCCTTATTTTTGGCATGTAATGCTTAAGCTCATAAACTCAACACGTTATTTCTCACTCTGATCATTTATATTAGCTCTATTATGCCTTGATTCCGCACTTAAGGATTAGGGTCCTTACATCTCAACACATATATATAACCTCATGCACAATTATTCAATGAAATCAAAATACATTATGCATTTCACAAATGCTCTAATATATAGTAATGCTCGTACGTCGCACGTACCTTAAATCTCCGAAGTCCGAGCCAAACCTTGCTCGAGTTCCATGCCCCGAGGAACGATGTGCTAACACGATAAATAATTCACAATTATTTACGAACATGCAACCCATGCTCAAGCACACCCATAACCCTCAAAAATATTGTCAACACACGACAATCAACCATTATCGAAAATTGCTCAAGAACTCCCCACAAATTTTCGAACCTTCACAACACAAATCGAACCCAAACTAAGCACCATAATACATCTAAAACATGTAATAAATGACCCATAACAAGAATTACCACCCCCTGCCAAAAACCCCAATTTTCGAACCCACCTCACGCACACAGCCAAAAATTCGAACCAACCCTCACACCAACAGCAAGAATTCGAACTAATTGAACACAAAAATGGCAGGGAAATACACGATAATGACGAAAAAGGGGTAAGGGGGGTTACCCAATCGAAAATCGGAAGGAAAACGTTCAAAATCGAAGAACCCTAAAATTTGGGTGTCGGCGTCTTCTGCAAAATCCGACCCCAAAACGTGACAAAAATTCGAATTGTTGGTATGGGAAGGTGCGCCTGGACGAGACGAAGCCAACGGTAGGTCGGACGCGGCGGATGGCGGCCGGACGACGGCGGGCGCACGGCCTGAAGCTGCGTGGGTCAAAGGGGATCGGGAAATCAGCGCGCGGGGAGAGAGAGAAGCAAGGTGAGGAAAATGGTTCTGATAATTAAAATCTCGGGTTCAACTGGTATTTATAGCAAAAATACCCCGAAATACTAATAGCCCCACAAATACATCATGATTCATTAAAAATCATCTGTTTTCAAAAATTCTCTCTCTAACTCCAAAACCCCCCCTACCGGTGCCCACATAAAGCACCCGAGATCCCGAGTCACACTAAAAACCCAACTCATAGGTTTTTCACCGGAATGAGAATACAATCTCAACCTCGGGATCCAACGATCGCAACTACCCAAATAGACGAGCTCGGGAGGCCCAACACCTCGATTAAACTCCAAATCGCCACGTAAAACAACTTTAGGGGTTATTAACACTCCGGGATTAACATCTATAATCCCTGGTCATCACACGAACTTTGTTGGACATGGTTCAATCTATGATGAATCATGCAGATCTTCCGATTTCCTTTTGGGAACATGCTTTAGAAACAGCAATATTTATACTGAACCGTGTTCCATCTAAATCAGTTGAAAAGATACCATATGAGACATGGACTAAGAAAGTCCTAGTATGTTTTTTATGAAGATTTGGGGTTGTGAGGCTTACGTGAGACGTCACGCCTCAATAAACTTGGATACAAATCTGATAGCTGTTTGTTTCTGGGGTATCCTAAGGAAACAAAAGGACACTATTTCTATTATCCCATCGAGAACAAAGTGGATGTTGCTCGGACATATGGTTTGTATAAATGCTTTGAAACTTCTCTTTTCATCTGAGTGTTGCATTCAATTATTTGAGAGTAAAATTGCATAATGAATTGAGAACACGTGTAGTGCATTATGAAGTGTATACATATGTGCATCGCATTCGTGTCAGAGGAATTCTGTCAAAAATATTATATAAGTCATGCCATAATTAAGAAGCATGTAATAAAAATTCCTCAATGTTACAATTGTATTAATTAATGAAGACGATAAATGCACTAATATCGAGATTAGGAGTTGATGTCATACAGCCATAAAGAAGGACAGTTCGAAAGGGAGTGCCCGGAGAGAAAAAGGAAAAAATCATGAAACGATCATAAAAGGGAGATGCAGCAATAGTGAGTGACGGGTATGAATCATCAGAAGTGTTACTGACAGCCTCTATAGAACCCAATGAATTTTGGGTAGGAGACTAGGGTGCACATTTCATATGTGTCCAAACACAGAGTGATTTCAAGATTTCATAGTATCATACCATGGTTTTGTGCTTTCGAGAAATAAAAAAATCATGCAAAGTCATGGGAATCAGGAACATTACACTGAAGATGTCATATGGATGTCATAGGACCTTGAATTCAGTAAGACACGTTCCTGATCTGAAAAGGAACCTTCTCTCTATTCGATTGTTAGACTCGAGTGGCTTAAATGTAAAGATAGATGCAGGAGTAATGAGAGTCTTCAAGTGGTCACTTGTTGTAATGAAAGGTTTCATGAAAAATGGATTGCATGTCCTTGAAAGAACAACTGTGACTCGGGCTGCACATTCAACACATATTCCCACAGACAGGACATTAATATGGCATCAACGATTAGGCCATATAAGTGAATGTGGGCTTATTGAATTGTGCAAACAGAACTTAGTTTGTGGGGACAAAATTCACAACCCGGAGTTATGTGAAGTATGCACACTTGGAATAGCGTGCATGATAAAATTTAGACCTGCTAAAACCTCAGGGAGTTTTGAACAAAGGCAATGGTACTTGAGATTCAACCAATTCATGGATAGCATTGGACTTAATAAGTCCAAATATGATACATGTGTATACTATAAAGGTGATTGTATTTTTGAAATCAAGCTTATCTTTTACTTTACGTGGATGTTATGCTTATAGCAAGCAAGAATAGACAATAGATAGACAAGTTAAAAACTAGGTTGAAGGTTGAAATGAAAGATTGGGGCTGCCAAGAAGATAATAGGAATAGATATTAATCGTAATAGGAACAAAGTTTTTTTCTTTCAAAAGAATCCTACGTGAATAAAATACTGGAGAAATATGCATGGCCTTGTCTAAACCAGTGAACACACATATGCTCAACATTTCAAACTCTCAGTGTCCCAGTCACCGAAGACTGCGAAGGGAAAGACTATATGGAGAAAGTTGGGATTAGTACTCTGTATTGGGTTAATCAGTGCTTAGTGGATCAAGAGATAAAAGACCATACATGAATAGACTTGGTATTATTAGAAGTTCAAGGAGTTTGTGGAAAGTCAAGATATAGGATTAAAAGTCGAGAGATAAAAGACCATACATGAAGTAATCATTAATTCAGGGAGGATATACTTAGGGGGTTTTTTATTCTGCTGATATAATCGAACATTTATACACAGAGTAGAAGAAACAGAGAGTTAAAAACTTCATTTAACCTCGCTGATTTTATTTAGAGTTTTACAAAAAGAAGGGGGGGGAGGGGAGATTGTTGGGTTCTAAGAACTCTAGTTGCTCTGAATTTGATATTAGCAAAACTTTTTTAGTGTTATTACTGATAAATCTATCATTTATGCAGATGAATTGTTCATTTGCTAAAAAGGACACCAGCCGATTTAATCACTCTAGAGAAACCCAAACTAGTCAAAGGATCAGTAGTACTGATCAAATACTTTAGGCCAAGCTGCTCCGAGTCTAACTGAGGATTGGCATAACAATATCATTATCCAACTTATGATTGACAGAATCGATGTACACAAGAACAACAAAGTGTCTCGATGAGCACAAACAATGTAAGACTAATTCGATGACCAACAGATGTGAACAAAGACATAAAGATCAGCCAAGTAACCTACATAACAGAATAGCAAGAGATCAACGAAGTGATCGTCAACAAGGTACACGCTAGACCATCACCAGCAAGATTTCAGTAAAGAAGTTTATCAGCAAGGTCATAGAACATACAATCTGCAAATAGCCAGAAGTATATATGATCATTCGAAAAGTGAAAATACAACAAAGACAGAATTGTACAAAAACATTCAAACGGACATTAACAAAGTTTTTTTCTTTCAAAAGAATCCTACGTGAATAAAATACTGGAGAAATATGCATGGCCTTGTCTAAACCAGTGAGCACAAATATGCTCAACATTTCAAACTCTCTGTGTCCCAGTCACCGAAGACTGCGAAGGGAAAGACTATATGGAGAAAGTTCCATATGCCAATATGGTAGGAAGCCTCATGTATTGCATGGTCTGTACTAGGCCAGACTTAGCCTATGCAACGTGAGATAAGTCGATACCTAACCCAGGGAAGGAACATTTGTAAGCACTTAAGTGGATTTTAAGATATTTAAATGGAACAAAAAGCCTTGGTCTTAAGTATGGTGTGAGAAATTACTCACCTAGGTTGCTTCAAGGATTTGTTGACTTAGATTATGCTAGGTATCTAGACACTAGAAAATCCTTTGGTGGACTGTTATTGGAAAGCTTGTTTTGCAAAAGGTATCAATAATTAAGCAGTACCAAGGTGGAGAATGTTGGGATTAGTACTCCGTATTGGGTTAATCAGTGCTTAGTGGATCAAGAGATAAAAGACCATACATGAATAGACTTGGTATTATTAGAAGTTCATGGAGTTTGTGGAACGTCAAGATATAGGATTAAAAATCAAGAGATAAAAGACCATACATGAAGTAATCATTAATTCAGGGAGGATATACTTGATATACTTAGGGGGTTTTTTTATTCTGCTGATATCATCGAACATTTATACACAGAGTAGAAGAAACAGAGAGTTAAAAACTTCATTTAACCTCGCTGATTTTATTTAGAGTTTTACAAAAAGAGGGGGGGGGGGGAGATTGTTGGGTTCTAAGAACTCTAGTTGCTCTGAATTTGATATTAGCAAAACTTTTTTAGTGTTATTACTGATAAATCTATCAAGTATGCAGATGAATTGTTCATTTGCTAAAAAGGACACCAGCCGATTTAATCACTCTAGAGAGCCAAACTAGCCAAAGGATCAGTAGTACTGATCAAACACTTTAGGCCAAGCTGATCCGAGTCTAACTGAGGATTGGCATAACAATATCATTATCCAACTTATGATTGACAGAATCAATGTACACAAGAACAACAAAGTGGCTCGATGAGCACAAACAATGTAAGACTAATTCGATGACCAACAGATGTGAACAAAGACATAAAGATCAGCCAAGTAACCTACATAACAGAATAGCAAGAGATCAACGAAGTGATCGTCAACAAGGTACACGCTAGACCATCACCAGCAAGATTTCAGTAAAGAAGTTTATCAGCAAGGTCATAGAACATACAATCTGGAAATAGCCAGAAGTATATATGATCATTAGAAAAGTGAAAATACAACAAAGACAGAATTGTACAAAAACATTCAAACGGACGTTAACAAATATATATAGGGCAGGCTATATATATAATTGAAGATCAAAAGAAAGAGAGATGATGATCTCATTACATTTACAACTCATCACATATTCATTCAAGAAAGAGAGTGATTCTTGAGGAGCTTACACAGAAGAACAACTTTTTATCGATCATTCCTCACATACACCATCATCGTTTAATAGAACATCGAATCATGTATGAGATCACATGTGCCTCACATTGTTAATGAGTGATTTGTGTAACTGATTCTCATGTCTGAACAGATAGTGTTAAGATGATTAGACTATTGTTGAGCAATTAAGATTGCTAGGAGTTTCAGCAAAGCAGGGAAAGCTTGCTGAAGTGGGTTTATACAAATAGTTGTGTAAATCAAAGTCTTCTAGTAGAAACCTTTCATTCAGTTGAAAAAGGGAGACGCGGAAGGACTATACCAATTTCGAACTTCCAGAAACAAATTTGTGTGCTTATTTTACTTTCTGTATTTTTGTTTATTTGATTTTACTTCTTGCTGATCAGTTACAGAGTGAGTCTGTTCGGGTATCTTCCACTTGGTTTGCTAACAAAACTCGATCTAATATATCTGTGCAAACAATTCAAGAAATAAGAGCCATTGCAGCTCACTTAGCTGGAGTCAGCAAATGAAATGATCAATCACTTGAACGATTTCAGCAAGTGTGATGCCTGCAACTTAATTTCCTTAATTAAATGAATTGAATATGTTGATTAAGGAGTAATTGTGAATGATTGTCTTTTTGTATCTGGACTCGGTTTCTAGATAAATCGAATACGATTAAGAATTATGATTGAGTCTTACTTATTGAATTAATAGTTGGTTGAGATGAATCATGTGAATTATGAAAGTAATTATGGGTTTGAATTGAGAGGTAATTATTGAAGTTGAATAATAATTATGGATTGGAGATAAATAACTATGGGGTAAATTGGTGTGAGAATTTTGGTGCAAATATCATTTTGAAGTGGGTTTTTGCGCAATTTTGATATATATAGTGCTAGGGTGCACAAAACCTTCACACCCAATCACCATCTTCCTCCCCTCTTTCACGCCCTAATCCCCTCTTCCCACTCTTGGTGCTCATTGTTGTTTCAACTTCGTTTTTGTTAAGAAAAACTTGGGTAAGTGTGTTCACATGCTTTATAGTTGTTTTTAGTTGGATTTGGGCTTGAATTGTTAGTTTATTTTGGTGTATAAAAATTTTAAAAGAAGGAAATTGTTGCTGATTTTGAGTTGTTGATTGTTGGGTTTCGAATTATGAGTTTGATGTTGAAGTAGATATGATGTTTTGAAGTGTTGTAGTTGAGGAAAGATTAATATATTGAGTAGCATGTGTATTGGATGGAGTTGGTACATGAAAATGGTTGATTTTCGCTTATACAGGGTGGGTCTCACGATCGATCGAGAAGGATGTCGATCGCGCTATGTCGTTCCCATTTTTGGGCGAAATGTAGTCCTGCGATCGATCGCTGTGATCGCGGAGGGTCAAACTTTGAAATTGTGACTATTGAGGGTCGCGATTGATCGCGAGATGCAAAGTTTTGAAAACTTAATATTTTGTTGGGATTTTGAGAGCTAATAATTTATGATTGATTCATATAATGATTCCTACATTCTAAGAAAATTTGTTATTAATGAGATAAAGTTGCATGAATTGAACTTTAGAAAGATATGTAATAAATGCTTGAGCTCACTGATAACTCGGATCAATGAAGAATTAAATGAGATGGTTTGAGTAGTAAATGGAGTACGATAAATGTGATTGATGATATTAGGCATGACAAATTAATTTGATAAATGATTATGTTGATGGAAGTATTGATCGATTAATATTGAATTGACATTCAACATAGATACTTCATGTGTGAGAGCCCGATCCTAATCAAGTGTTTAATTATCACACAATGATTATTTTTACGTAAACAACGGAAGATTAATTAAGTTTACAATTCGTGGCCCAAAATTTTTCCGATTATATATGTAGTGTTAATACCGAAAATATGTATTTCTAGTTTGCGTTTATCACATAACCATCGTTTAACATCAATAACGTTTCAAAAGTAGGCAATGTGTTAGCATACAAAATACTCGAGGCATTCCCCGGTAAATAAACGTAGGTTTTAAAAGTTTATTAATACTATACTTGGAAACCGACTCGACAACAACAACCTGAGCTTGTGCTCACGGAGCTCTGGTACTCCTAGATGCTTCCTCGTGAACATCTGGCATCAATCCACATGCAATGCATGTCATGTCCGTACAACAAAGATATGAGCCCTCGCGAAGGGGGACAATAGCCCCAGTACGAGAAACTGGTAAAATCACAATGAATGATAAAGTATTATGCGATGCATGTCGTGCATGAATGCAAATGCATATGAGAGGTATTAAATCTCCAATATCAAAATCTCAGTAGTCCAAGAAAAAGATCATCAATCAACATCAAGCTCGAGTTAGGGCGTCTATACGCTCGTCGCTACGACATCTCTCTTAGTCGAGCCATCGGCGGTCCATCATCCCTCGTGTCTGGGCGACGTCGCACACTCGTCGCAACGACATCTCTCAGCACACTCTCTTTCCGTTGAGCCATCGACATTGTGATGTCCAGGAATTACTAGTGTTAATCCCGATGCAGTGATAATCCTTAATGAGTTTGGCGATTGTGTATTAATTGTGGTTTTGGGACTCCCAGGGATTTTAAATCTGGTATTTGGAGTCATTGGATCCAAGGGATGAGATTGTATTCTCGTCGTGTTGTTAACCTTGAATTTGGTCTTTGGTGGGATTTGGGGTCCGGAGTACTTTGTACTGGGGCTGATAATGGAATTAGAGTTGGGGAGATGTTTTTTGAAAACATATGATATTTTATGAATCATGGTGTATTTGTGGAGGAGTCGGCATTTTGGAGCTTTAGAGCTATATATACCAAGTGGACTCGGTGTTACAGGATAACACAATTCATTCCACTCCTTCTCTCCCCTCCTCAACGCCAACCCCTTCACCCCCATTTCCCTCTTTTCTCCATTGGAGGAGAAATCAACGGTACCTTGGCCCGGAGGCCATTTTTCTCGAAGATAATCAGCACATAATTCATCGGGTCGTGGGACTCAGTTGAAGTCGGACTTGAACTACGGAATTATAAGGTACGTGTAACGTACGAGCATGGCCTTAATTATATTATTGCAATTATTGTGCATGAGATAGATGAATGGTAAGGGTTATTAGCCGATGCTTAGTATATTGTGTCTTGCAAATTGGTTAATGGAAACGGGACTAGGTTGTGTTATGTTGATCTGTCTTATGTAATGTATGGTGCCGCTTTGGAGCGAGCAATTGTCGTGATGTGGTCGCTATGGAGCGAACATCGGTAAGTGATGCCGCTACTTTTGAGTGAGCGAGGAAATGTGGCTTTTGACTAGATATCTAGGATATCTGTATTTATTCCCCTATTGATATTGAATTGGATTAGGGATATAGTTAATCAGTGTAATGATTGACTGGATATTTGGAATTTGATGATTTTGGTTGTTTTGAGAACAGGGATAATACAGTGGGATCCCGGATGAGGATGATACCATCCAGGGAGTATCATTTAAATTCTTGGCAATTACATTGTTGTAATTTACGAATTATATAATTGTGATTATTGGTTTGGTGGTATTGGTATGCTCACCCGTGTGGGGGCTGTCTCTGTTGGGGCAGGTGAAACAGGTACAATGGTAGCTCTGGAGCTGTGATCGAGCTATGAATTGGAGGTGATTCCAGGATCGAGACACCGGAGCTCATGTGGAGCTGAATATTGTGTATGCCCTTTTATACCTTATGTACACATAGGTTTATTCGATGCTCGTGTGTAAGCAATAATTATGTGTATATGTGTTGTATAAAGAGGCATGGGCCTTTCTCTTTTCATTATATGTGTGAGCAATCAACTAGGGAATTGCTAGATGAATTGATATTGTGATTAGTGTATTACATAGGTGCATGATGGGTTAAATGGTCTTAATTTGGGAAATTGGATATTGCATGGAATGGAATAGATGAAGCAAGAAAATTTTATAGGTGGTATTGTGTGCCACATTTACATGTAGTTTCCCTTTACACGTGATTGAATGCACCAAATGCATGCTTAATGCACTAATTGTAGGTTAAGGGCACGGGGGGTCCTTACATTAGTGGTATCAAAGCAGTGGTTGCTCTTTGGGGCTGTTAAGGGCCTAGGAACTAGTTGATAGGAATTGGTAGCACATATTTATACATTATGGTATTAGTGTTGTGTGACACAACTAATTGCTTATGTGCTTTTACGATATGGAAAGTGGTATTACTGATCATTGTGGTTGCAGGGATCGTGTAGAATACGATGGGATGGCATTAATGGTAATGTCTGGCACTCCATGTATTATGTGCTAAGGGATCTGATTTTGTAGGAAAATCAGGAAATGGGAAATGTGATATGATGTCTAAGGACAGGGATGGTTGACAACAGACAGTGGGATATTGTGGTATGATTTCATTTGTTATTGAATATACAATGTGTTACTTTTAGCGTCCTACTCTAAGTCACATAAGTCTGATGCGAGAGCGGATGCGGAGGCGGATGCGGTGCGGATGCGTGAGTGCGTCAATTTGCAAAAAAATTGAGTGCGGGTAGTGTGCCTTAATGCGCCTATTAAAAAGTAATAAATAAATAAATATATATACATGCACTGATGAAATGAAGTTAAACATACATAATATACATCATATTTAACAAACTCACATCATTATTATATTGTTTACAAATTTACAATATGAAGTTCTTAACAACTTTAGTGTTTGCAGCTTAGCCATTCTTAAAAAAACATTAAAATTATATTTTATTGAAGAATCTAACATTTGCAGCTTTGCAAAAATGTTATAACCAGTGATACAACGTAATTTGAATCTTGTATTTGATCGTTCGTCTAGTAAGAATTCTCCGAAAAATATATTGTAGAAATAGAAATGAAGTATTAAAGTTTTGTTTTATTTTAAGATATAAAATAACGAATTTGAAAAATGAAACCAAATTGTTCATATTTATTTCAACATGTTTGGTAATAGTATGAATTTATTAAAAATAACTCATATTATTTCCGGAGACTTATATTATTACTTTATGAAATGACTAATATAAACATTTAAATTAACTCAATAAAAATAAAAGTTTTATTTATAAAGTTCATTCTATTATTTTCATGCAACAAAATAAGATATCAAATTTATTATTATTTACTCCGTAAAAATGTTACAAAATCACAGATTTATCATACTTTCTTTTATCACATCTTTTAATCTTTCATATGTTATTATGTCTTTTCATAATTCATTATCTATCTATTTACCATATAATATAATTTTCTTACCAACCCGAAATACCTAGAAACCATAAAAAATCATCTAAACCCAAAATCGAAGAATTTTTTTATAATTAAAAAAAAAAATCGGAGAATTAAGGAGGATTAACAAGACTTAATAACTTAGTGCGCGACTTAGTAAATCTTAATGAGCGAATTAGGAAATCTTAGTGCGCGAATTATGAAATCTTAGTGCGTTAATTATAAAATCTTAGTGCGCGAACTAGGAATTCTTAAAGCGCGAACTAGAAATTCTTAAGTCGCCTTAATGCGCCGCACGCGCACCGAGTTCGCCAGTTCGCGGCAGGAGCGCCAGTGCGTGGAGGGGGGTAGGAGGATTATGTGACTTAGGTCCTACTACGGGTATATCATCAGCGATGGATCATAATATTTGCCGCTGTCATGTCGAAGCGATGTACATGCCGCTGTCATTGTCAAAGCGAGGGATATTATTGAGCCGTCGATATGACGTAGTAGCATTTGTGAACTGTTGTATTAACCTGGATGCAGGTATATGAAGCTAGTGGAAGGTTCTGGTGGTTGTTATATTCGAGCGAGGGAGGTACTTGCCACTGTCATATGAAACGATGGTAATATGATATTTGCCGCTGTCATGTCGAAGCGATGTACATGCCGCTGTCATTGTCGAAGCGAGGGATATCATATGATGCCGCTATATGTCGAAGCGAGGGGTCCTAAAATTCCGCTGTTATAACAAGACCGGAACAGCCACATTATCGATATTTGAGCGACGCGATCGGGAACAAAGTGTTGTGTGTAATGTGAGCCACCTCTTGGGTCCGAAAGGAACAAAGTGCTACATGCATGTGAGTACCTCTTGAGTCCTTGATCTGTTCCGCTGATTCAGTTGGCGATGGTTCATGCCGCCAGGTATATTGATAGCGATGCCTCTTTCCGCTATGTCATTGGCGATGGTTCATGCCGCCGGGTGTAAGGACCCTAATCCTTAAGTGCGGAATCAAGGCATAATAGAGCTAATATAAATGATCAGAGTGAGAAATAACGTGTTGAGTCTATGAGCTTAAGCATTACATGCCAAAATAAGGACTACCAAAAATTGATTAATTACATTCCAATCAATGAATGTTCAATTATAGTTTTATACTACTCCTAGAGTAGATACTATCCAATTAATCCTGTCATTCAGTCTCAAAAGCATCCTCAAACGCTCACCATCTCAACCCGTCTAGCCCTTCTATCATGCCAAACGTGTACCTACAAGGACAACCCCCAAACATGAGCAATAATAATCATTCATATTCAACACAATATGAAGATAAAGCGTAAATGCATAATCATAATAAAACACTTCATGTTTTCCCCATGCATTTCAAACGCTTCCCGTTTGGTTGTCCCTGTACCATAACTCATGAGTATAATCAATAGATTATTTTTCAATGGTCTAAACATGTCATGAACATATACCATTTCATCAATACCAAATACTGATCACCAATCCCTAGTCTGTCCATCACAATGTATTTTAATGCCCCTCGCTTATTTACATATAGACGGCATAGGATAACCTCGCTTCAATGGACTGCGGGACTCCCACCCCTCGCCTCTCATTGAGCGGCAAATACCCTTTCCTCGTCCTATATGATAACCACGCTCAAATGTGACATGCGACGCTCCCACCCCTCGCTTCACATTTAGCGGAACCAAACCAAATAGCGGCAAGCATTAAAATCATCAAGGGATGACCACGACTCATGGGATATGCACCAATAATCATATGCATCTATACACATCATGCATAACATGTATTTGCATCCACTATGCAATACCACATATATACTTGCATCCACAATGCATAAACAATAAGTATATAAGATACATGTACCGTTGGGGTGCCCGTACGTCCACTACGTACCTTTCCAAAAGTGGAGTATGGTAGGACTTCAATTCCTTGGCTGTGTTGCCACCTGGGTTGGTTCTACATATTCACAAATACCAATATTAGAATCCAATAATAGTCCAATACCAAAAATTCCACAAAAATAACCAAAAACATCATTTTTGGTGTCTCGCGATCGATCGCCATAAAGCCCCGATCGATCGCGAGACCTCACTGTCTCGGGCAACAAAATCCAACAATCCGCGATCGATCGCGGAGCTAGCGCCGATCGATCGCGGCCTCGCCGATCGATCACGCCCATCTCGCGATCGATCGCTGAAGCTCTCTGCCTCAGCACTGCTGCTCGCGATCGATCGCGAGAAAAACGCCGATCGATCGCCGAGCTCTGGGCATGCGGGGTTTGGGCACTATTCACCCATCTTCAACCCCAACTCATACATACCCACATACTCCAACATCTACCAAACCCAACAACTCAAAACCAACAATAAACATCAACATAAACTCAAATATACAACATCCAACCAAAATAATACCAAACACAACAACCCAACACAAACCCATTTTAAAACCCTTCAAAATCAACCCAAACTCAAACAAAACACAATAAAATTAACCATGAGGCATCCATACCTCTTGGGGATCTCAAATCACCCAACAATCTCCACAAAACAAGATTTGCAAGGACTCCTCTTCACCCTTGAGCTCAAGCTCGAAAATGGGAAGGGAAAGGAAGGGTTTGGGTGTTGTTTTGGTAAAGTTAAAAAGTGATGGATGAGGTGAAGTGTGGGGTTATAAAATGAGTTTATTTAATTAAAATGCATACCAAAGTAATTTCATGGTGTATAAGACACCCCAACATGATATTTTTCAAAGCATTTACTCAAAATGCACCAAATACCAATTAAACACATGATTTCTAATCAATTGCTACCAATGGCAAATAAATCATGCTTCCAATAATATTTACCCAACATGCACCACATGCACCCTGAAATGCAACCCCGGGTCACCCTAACCACATGAACATGCATTTCCATAAGGTAAATAGATCCCAACACATAATCAATTACCACATAATTAATCATGTAAACACAATTAAAGCCACATAGCAATTAACCATTTCGGGGATGTCACAACACTCCCCTACTTATAAGATTTCGTCCTCGAAATCACATGCACTTACCCCAAAAGAAACTAAACATAAACTCATACCAGAGAATAGTTCCGGGTAGTGCTGCACCATATGCCGCTCCATCTCCCACGTAGCCTCCTCGACACCCCTGCGATCCCACTGAACCTTGATCATAGGTATCACTTTGTTCCGAAGTCTACGGTCTGCTCTGTCCAGAATTCTGACAGGCCGTTCCACATAAGACACATCTGATTCTAACTGAACTTTGGAAGGCTGTAACACATGCGACGGATCCGGCTCATACTTCCGCAGCATCGATACATGAAACACATCATGTATACCAGATAAAGAAGGCGGCAAAGCCAGTCGGTAGGCTAAGGTGCCAATGCGCTGTAAAATCTCGTACGGTCCAACATACCTCGGAGACAGTTTCCCGCGCATCCCAAATCGCACAACGCCTCTGAAAGGCAAGATCTTCAAAAAGACCTTATCTCCCAACTGAAATTCCAACGGTCTCCGCCGTTTATTTGCATAAGCTGCCAGTCTGTCCTGGGCCGCTTTCATTTTCTGCCTTATTGTCTTTATCTTTTCTTCCATCTCTCGAATAAATTCCGGTCCTCCGACCGATTTGCGGTCCAAATCATCCCAACACAAGGGTGATCTACACCGTCTGCCATAAAGAGCTTCAAACGGAGCCATCTGAATACTCGCCTGGTAGCTATTGTTATACGAAAACTCTACCAAAGGCACTGAATCCTGCCAAGAGGCATCGAACTCCAAAACACAAGCTCTTAACATGTCCTCGAGCGTCTGAATAGTGCGCTCGGTCTGGCCATCCGTCTGAGGATGATAAGCAGTACTCAATCTGACTTCAGTTCCCAAGGCTGACTGAAGGCCTTCCCAGAAATGAGATGTGAATCGCGGATCTCGATCCGACACTATGGAAACGGGGATCCCATGCAATCTCACCACATCTCTAATATACAACTGCGCCATCCTCAAAAATGTGAAAGTCATGCTATAGGGGATAAAGTGGGCTACCTTAGTTAATCTGTCCACAATCACCCAAATAGCATCGAAGCCTGAAGCACTCCTCGGCAAATGAGTCACGAAGTCCATGGAAATGTGCTCCCACTTACACTTCGGTATCTCCAAGCTTCTCAACTCGCCGCCAGGTCTCTGTCTCTCTGCCTTAACCTGCTGGCAGATCAAACACCTCTTCACAAAAGCGACGACATCTGATTTCATCCTTTTCCACCAAAAATGACCACGCAGATCTCTGTACATCTTGTTCCCGCCTGGGTGGATGCTAAGTCTGCTACTATGAGCTCGCTCCAAGATCCCCTTACGCAACTCCGGCGTACTCGGAACCACCCAACGGTTCCCCAATCTCAAGGATCCGTCATCTGCCACCCTGAACTTCGTTGGCTGACCAAGATGTACTAAAGATAACCACCTCTGAACCTCATCATCTGACCTCTGAGCTCTCCTGATGTTCTCATAGATGTCTGGCTCGGCTAACAGAGTCGATACATACACAGGCGATGCATCTATGTCAAAATCATAGCCCAGATGGCAATAAGAGGTCATCATAGCCGACAAATGAATGACTTCCTCAGCAGAACTCCTCACTTTCCGGCTCAAAGCGTCTGCTGTCAAATTAGCTTTCCCGGGATGGTACTCTATCTCGCAATCATAGTCCTTGAGTAGGTCCATCCATCTCCTCTGCCTCATGTTCAGCTCTGCCTGAGTGAATAAAAATTTGAGGCTCTTGTGGTCCGTGTATATGGTAAATGAAGTACCATATAAGTAATGCCTCCAAATCTTCAGGGCGAAGATGATAGCCGCCAATTCCAAGTCATGAACTGGATATCTGGTCTCATGCGGCTTCAACTGCCTCGATGCATAAGCTACCACATGCTTATCTTGCATCATAACACACCCAAGGCCCTGCAGTGATGCATCAGTACACAGAACAAATCTGGAGTTCTCCGTAGGGATCACTAACACTGGCGCCGTCGTCAACCGGTGCTTCAACTCCTGGAAGCTCTCCTCACAAGCTTCTGACCAAAAGAAAGGCACTCCCTTCTGGGTCAACTGAGTCAGCGGCTTGGCAATCTTCGAAAAGCCCTCGACAAAGCGTCGATAATACCCGGCCAAACCAAGAAAACTCCGAATCTCTGGCACAGAAGTGGGGGCAGCCCACTCCATCACAGCCTCAATCTTCTTGGGATCTACAGATATCCCGCTGCTCGATATGACATGCCCCAGAAACACTACACTGCTCAGCCAAAATTCACACTTACTGAGCTTAGCATATAACTGATGCTCTCTTAGAATCTGAAGCACTGTCCTCAAGTGTTTAACATGCTCCTCCTCGCTCCGGGAGTAGATAAGAATATCGTCAATAAACACAATGACGAACTGATCAAGATACTGCTGAAACACCCTGTTCATCAGACTCATGAAGACTGCTGGAGCATTCGTCATGCCGAACGGCATCACTAGGAACTCATAATGTCCATATCGGGTCCGGAACGCTGTCTTCTGCACATCTTCCTCTCTGACCCGAATCTGATGATACCCGGATCTCAAATCAATCTTGCTATACACCCTGGTGCCTTGCAACTGATCAAACAGATCGTCGATCCTTGGAAGAGGATACTTGTTCTTCACTGTAGCATTATTCAGTTGCCGGTAATCGATACACAACCGCATCGAACCGTCCTTCTTCTTTACAAAGAGAACTGGTGCGCCCCATGGCGACACGCTCGGGCGTATATATCCCTTATCCAGGAGATCCTGCAACTGTTCTTTCAACTCCCTCAATTCTGCCGGTGCCATCCTATAAGGTGCACGAGAGATAGCGGATGTCCCTGGCAACAGCTCGATCCCAAACTCGACTTCCCTAGCCGGTGGGAATCCTGGGATCTCTTCTGGAAATACATCAGCGAACTCTGCTACCACTGGCACATCCTCAACTTTGAGTTCTTTACTCTTCCCAGACGTGTCCACGGCATAGATGAGATAGCCCGTGTGGCCACGTTCCAACAACTGAGTCATCTTGATCGCTGAAATCAACGGAATCTTCGCACGAGAACCGTTGCCATAGAAGGTCCACTGACTGCCCAACTCAGGTCTGAACTTCACTGTCCTCTGTCGGCAATCTACCACTGCCTGATATCTGTTCAGAACATCAATACCCAAAATGCAGTCGAAGTCTGACATACCCAGCACAATCAAGTCTGATCTCAATTCGTTGCCCTCAAAATAAATGAGGCAGTCTGCCATAAACTGATCAGCAACAATATTTCTTCCAGTGGGTGTCGAGACGAGGAGAGGCGTGAGTAAAGAAGACGTGCGCATATGGTGTCTTTCCACAAAACCCACCGATACAAAAGAATGGGAGGCACCTGTATCGATCAAAATAAAAGCAGGGTACGTAAATAAATGACACGTACCGGCGATCACCCCCTCTGGGGCTACCTGAGCCTGCTCCCTGGTCAGTGCATACACCTGTCCCTGGGGCGGTCCTACTGTCTGACCTCCCGATGGTCGAGGCCCAAACTGCTGCCTCTGCTGCACTGTCCTATCCTCAAACCTCGGCCTGTTGCCCTGAAACTCAGACTGTCCTCCCCGTGTGGGGCAATACCGAGCGATGTGGCCCATCTTGCCACAAACATAACATGCAGGACACTTGTTTGAAGAATGTGGCCCTCCACAATTGTTGCACCTCGGCTCTCCCGGCCTATCCCCTTGTGAAGATCCTCTATTGGCCGACCAATTGCCCTTCTTGCCATCCTGCTTCTGACCAAAGTGTTTTTCCACCATATCGCGAAGATGAAGAGGCACCACGGGGTTTAAATGGCTCACCCCGAGGCCTCAAACTATCATTGGTCTGCCTCTGTTGCGGTACCGGTGGGAGCATAGCGTAAGCTCCCACTCCTAGCTCAGCAAGCTCCGCCCTTGTGAGAGCGTCATCAAAAGAAGTTGGGTTATTAGTGATAACCCGGTCATAGAGCTCCGGTCGCAACCCTTTCATAAAGTTCCTCATCTTAGCGTGCCCACTGGTGGCAATGTGGGGAACGTACCTCAGCAATGAAGAGTATCGTGTGGCATAGTCTGCCACTGTCATGTTCCCCTGCCTCAGACTTGTAAATTCATCCTCTTTTGTCTGTCTCGCCGCAGCGGAGAAGTACCGGTTCAAAAACCTCGTCCTGAAGAGTGTCCAATCAATCACAGCACCCAGTGCTCTCATTTCCATTACTGTGCTCCTCCACCACATCAGAGGTTTCTTGGCTAATTGAAATTCCGCTAACCTCAGCCAAGCTGTCACAGCACAAGGAGCCGATACAAAGATCTGCTCCAGTCTTTCCAACCACTCTTCAGCCTCTTCTCCGGACTCTATCCCCTCAAACCGGGGCGGATGATAAGAGAGAAATTGTGTCAAGCTAATCTCACCCGGTAGCAATAACTGAACCACTGGTTCCATTCCCACAGCCGGTGGAGGTAGAGGGTTTGTCTGTCCAACACTAGCAGTCATGCTCCCCATATCACCGACTTCCTCATTAGCAGCCATGCTGTAACAAATGTTAACAACAAATACCAAAGCAGTATATATGTTATGCCGTTAGATAACAGGAATGATATAAGCATGTTAGTATAACAGGATATACATCAATATGCACCACATGCATAAACACGCTTCAAATGTAAGCACCGCCAAACATGCTAAGGCTACCCTTCACTCGTTCCCGGGTTCTCTAACCACTGCTCTGATACCACTAATGTAAGGACCCTAATCCTTAAGTGCGGAATCAAGGCATAATAGAGCTAATATAAATGATCAGAGTGAGAAATAACGTGTTGAGTCTATGAGCTTAAGCATTACATGCCAAAATAAGGACTACCAAAAATTGATTAATTACATTCCAATCAATGAATGTTCAATTATAGTTTTATACTACTCCTAGAGTAGATACTATCCAATTAATCCTGTCCTTCAGTCTCAAAAGCATCCTCAAACGCTCACCATCTCAACCCGTCTAGCCCTTCTATCATGCCAAACGTGTACCTACAAGGACAACCCCCAAACATGAGCAATAATAATCATTCATATTCAACACAATATGAAGATAAAGCGTAAATGCATAATCAGAATAAAACACTTCCCGTTTTCCCCATGCATTTCAAACGCTTCCCGTTTGGTTGTCCCTGTACCATAACTCATGAGTATAATCAATAGATTATTTTTCAATGGTCTAAACATGTCATGAACATATACCATTTCATCAATACCAAATACTGATCACCAATCCCTAGTCTGTCCATCACAATGTATTTTAATGCCCCTCGCTTATTTACATATAGACGGCATAGGATAACCTCGCTTCAATGGACTGCGGGACTCCCACCCCTCGCCTCTCATTGAGCGGCAAATACCCTTTCCTCGTCCTATATGATAACCACGCTCAAATGTGACATGCGGCGCTCCCACCCCTCGCTTCACATTTAGCGGAACCAAACCAAATAGCGGCAAGCATTAAAATCATCAAGGGATGACCACGACTCATGGGATATGCACCAATAATCATATGCATCTATACACATCATGCATAACATGTATTTGCATCCACTATGCAATACCACATATATACTTGCATCCACAATGCATAAACAATAAGTATATAAGATACATGTACCGTTGGGGTGCCCGTACGTCCACTACGTACCTTTCCAAAAGTGGAGTATGGTAGGACTTCAATTCCTTGGCTGTGTTGCCACCTGGGTTGGTTCTACATATTCACAAATACCAATATTAGAATCCAATAATAGTCCAATACCACAATTCCACAAAAATAACCAAAAACATCATTTTTGGTGTCTCGCGATCGATCGCCATAAAGCCCCGATCGATCGCGAGACCTCACTGTCTCGGGCAACAAAATCCAACAATCCGCGATCGATCGCGGAGCTAGCGCCGATCGATCACGGCCTCGCCGATCGATCGCGCCCATCTCGCGATCGATCGCTAAAGCTCTCTGCCTCAGCACTGCTGCTCACGATCGATCGCGAGAAAAACGCCGATCGATCGCCGAGCTCTGGGCATGCGGGGTTTGGGCACTATTCACCCATCTTCAACCCCAACTCATACATACCCACATACTCCAACATCAACCAAACCCAACAACTCAAAACCAACAATAAACATCAACATAAACTCAAATATACAACATCCAACCAAAATAATACCAAACCACAACAACCCAACACAAACCCATTTTAAAACCCTTCAAAATCAACCCAAACTCAAACAAAACACAATAAAATTAACCATGAGGCATCCATACCTCTTGGGGATCTCAAATCACCCAACAATCTCCACAAAACAAGATTTTGCAAGGACTCCTCTTCACCCTTGAGCTCAAGCTCGAAAATGGGAAGGGAAAGGAAGGGTTTGGGTGTTGTTTTGGTAAAGTTAAAAAGTGATGGATGAGGTGAAGTGTGGGGTTATAAAATGAGTTTATTTAATTAAAATGCATACCAAAGTAATTTCATGGTGTATAAGACACCCCAACATGATATTTTTCAAAGCATTTACTCAAAATGCACCAAATACCAATTAAACACATGATTTCTAATCAATTGCTACCAATGGCAAATAAATCATGCTTCCAATAATATTTACCCAACATGCACCCTGAAATGCAACCCCGGGTCACCCTAACCACATGACCATGCATTTCCATAAGGTAAATAGATCCCAACACATAATCAATTACCACATAATTAATCATGTAAACACAATTAAAGCCACATAGCAATTAACCATTTCGGGATGTCACACCGGGTATTCTATTGGCGATGGTTCATGCCGCCGGGCATTCTATTGGCGATGATTCATGCAGCCGGGCATTCTATTGGCGATGGTTCATGCCGTCGGGTATTCTATTGGCAATGGTTCATGCCACCGGGTATTCTATTGGCGATGGTTCATACCGCCGAGTATGCTATTGGCGATGATTCATGCCGCCGGGTATTCTATTGGTGATGGTTCATACCGCCGGGTATTACATAGCGACGGGTCATTCCGCTACATCTATGGCGATGGTTCATGCCGCCAGGTATCATATAGCGATGGTACATTCCGCTACATCTATGACGATGGTTCATACCGCCGGATATCTATAGCGATGTTTTATGCCGCTGACTCTATGGCGAGGGATCATGCCGCTGATTCAATAGCGATGGGTTATACCGCTATGTGCGTAGCACTGGATTATGCCGCCTACGAGCGACGGGTGCTGCTGGTGTACCGCTGGTGGACGAGGGATACAGGTATACCGCTATCTTGATAGCGATGAGGTATGTTATATTACTGCTTTGTTAGCATTATTGTGAATACCATACGTGGTTATATAATGTCATATATTTGATGATGAGAATATGGATGTCGTGTATCGACATGTACCGTCACGAGTTGACGATGGGATTTTGGATGTCATGTGTTGGCATATACCGTCACGGGATGACGATGACATAGTGGATATTCTATGTAGACATGTAGTGTCGTTTTGATGAATAATACGTCTGAGTGTACGTATTTAGCCATATGGTTTGAGTGCTGATGGCGAGCACAGGATGGTGTCTGGGTCACTAGTTGACGAGACCATTATGCTGAGCAGATTGCTCGATGGATTATTGGATGCATTGTATCTGTGAGTGTACCGCATCATGTAATAGAGGTAAATATTTGTCGAGTAGTGATACCTTTGGGTATACTCGGTGGGATGGCTAAGGCCAAGTGATTAGTGGTAAGAGTTGTCATTGAGGAAACTACTCGCTTGTGGTTGTGATGTGTGGTAGACTTGGTCACACCACCCTGAGGGTGTGGAATAAGTACTATTGGATTAGGATTGCACCGTGGAGCAAGGACACCGGGATGTCCATTATGCTTTGGTGTTCTAGAGGAATATTGGGTGATGACCCACTACTCTAATGGTTTGTATGGTATGTCATACCGGATGGAAAGTATGATACGTTGGTAGGCTCGGTGTAAGCCCATGGGGGCAGCGCATTGCTAGCCAGGTATTGTTGCAGTGATATAGTATGCTTGTTGTAGCCATTACACTGCTCGCTGGAACTGAATTTGGTGTATCGTACGGTGATACGACGAGGGTTGATGATAGACTCTTGTAGTCTCTATGTCGTATGAGGTTTGAGGCAGGGAATGCCTCACAGGGACGTTTATGCGTCAATGTTAAGGTACTTGTCCTGGAACAGCTCAATTTTGTTGGGAATACCAATGTGAGTGTCGACAAGTTGTTATTAGTTCGGGCTGAGCATCCTTGCATGTGGAATGCAACGGGAGTCACAATTGGAATTGTGGGATATAGTTAGTGGGGTAACACTACTATATTGATTTTGTCTCTTGGAGAGATTTGGATTGTACTGTCTTGGAGACAGCTTGCATCGGTCGTGGATTGATTGTAAATCAGCCATGGTAAGCATTACTGGTGTTGGACCGAGTAATGGATTTCTTACCTCGGTGAGACGTTGGAGGAGACGTCTCCGGGGAGATGCTCGATTGTGGAGTACTATGGCATTGGTACAGAGCATCGTTGGGATGTGTATACATGGCGTATGCGGGTTTTGATTGGGTAATAGTGGCATTGATGCACTATTCTAACCAGTTGTGTATTTCTGGGTTCCGGGATATATTTTGGTATAAATATATCCAGGTCTTCTGAATGGTGGTTTGAGGTTGTAGGGTCATGGATTCATGACACTTTCCTTACGAGGAAGGCGGTATTGATATACCTACCGATTGGGAATCTTTGGGAGATTCAATAAGTCGGTTTGTGAGGTGTTGATGTTGGAATCACGCCATTGATCGTTTGTCTGTCGATCATTATTCTCTGCGAGATGAGAAAAGCTAGGGATTGACAGTTGGTTTTGGGACTTTGGGTATGATTGGAGATACCCGAGTTTATTGCATTGAGTATGCATGTTGTGTTGGTACTTGGGCATGTATGTGTATACGAATGCCCGTGTTTCGGTACTCGTCGAGCATCGAATTTATATGCTTTGATGAATGGGCCTCCGGTGAGATTGTGGCACCTTGAGACTGGCTTGATGGCACGATGTATTCTGAGGAATAATCGTGAGGTCCTATTGACATTCCCTGAGAAGGGATTGTCGTGTTTTGGGACCATGGTAATTCTTGCTGGTAAATTCGATAGCCTCCCTGTTTTAGGATTGTTGAATCCTAGCATAAATGAGGGATGGCCAGGATTCGGATTTGTTTATTGTCGTGGTTGACACGTATGGGGAGAATGCAATTGATTGTTCTTGCATGTCCTTTCGAGGACTTGAGACCTTGTGGAGTCTCGATTGTGTGTTTTAAGCAATATGTGATCTTCTTGGAACACCCGGATGTGAACATCTTTAGAGGTGTGTTTGGTGTTGATCGGTAGCAATCAATTGCCCGATCCGGGTTGCAATGTGGTGCAACTACTCCTTTGATGGAGACGGGTTTGGAAATGGAAGTCGGTTATGGTTAGGTGCACTGTTGTGTACTGGTGGTTCCCTTGGCAATGAGGTATGTTTAACATCATGGGCTAGATCGTAGAGATATCCTCGAGGCGATATCTATTTTAGAATCACGAATGATTCATTGTTTTGCAGTTAGGGTTGGCTAGCTGCTTTTGGGATGTTTAGCATCGGGAATGCTGACGTCTTTCTTTGAGTTTACGATGGTCTGGGAGGTTTACTCCAGTCCAGATTTTGGTGCGAGGTCGGTATCCTCGCGGTTGGATGTCGTTCATGGTGTGTTCATGATTCAGCGATGTTAATCCGTTTGGTTTGCGTGGTCTCGGCGTTTGTGGAGTGCGCCTGTGCAAATTTTGGGGACGAAATTTTATTAGTGGTGGATAATTGTGATGTCCGGGAATTACAAGTGTTAATCCCGGTGTAGTGATAATCCTTAATGAGTTTTATTTGTGGTGATTGTGTATTAATTGTGGTTTTGGGACTCCCGGGGATTTTAAATCCGTTATTTGGAGTCATTGGATCTAAGGGATGAGATTGTATTCTCGTCGTGGTGTTAACCTTGGAATTTGGTCTTTGGTGGGATTTGGGGTCCGGAGTACTTTGTACTGGGGCTGGTAATGGAATTAGAGTTGGGGAGATGTTTTTTGAAAACATATGATATTTTATGAATCATGATGTATTTGTGGAGGAGTCGGTATTTTGGAGCTTTAGAGCTATATATACCAAGTGGACTCGGTGTTACGGGATAACACAATTCATTCCACTCCTTCTCTCCCCTCCTCAATGCCAACCCCTTCACCCCCATTTCCCTCTTTTCTCCATTGGAGGAGAAATCGACGGTAGCTTGGCTAGGAGGCCGTTTTTCTCGGAGATAATCAGCACATAATTCATCGGGTCGTGGGACTCAGGTGAAGTCAGACTTGAACTACGGAATTATAAGGTATGTGTAACGTACGAGCATGACCTTAATTATATTATTGCAATTATTGTGCATGAGATAGATGAATGGTAAGGGTTATTAGCCGATGCTTAGTATATTGTGTCCTGCAAATTGGTTAATGGAAACAGGACTGGGTTGTGTTATGTTGATCTGTCTTACGTAATGTATGATGCCCCTTTGGAGCGAGCAATTGTCGTGATGTGGTCGCTATGGAGTGAACATCGGTAAGTGATGCCGCTACTTTTGAGTGAGCGAGGAAATGTGGCTTTTGACTAGATATCTAGGATATCTGTATTTATTCCCCTAAAAATATTGAATTGGATTAGGGATATAGTTAATCAGTGTAATGATTGACTGGATATTTGGAATTTGATGATTTTGGTTGTTTTGAGAACAGGGATAATACAGTGGGATCCCGGATGAGGATGATACCATCCAGGGTGTATCATTTAAATTCTTGGCAATTACATTGTTGTAATTTACGAATTATATAATTGTGATTATTGGTTTGGTGGTATTGGTATGCTCACCCCGTGTGGGGGCTGTCTCTGTTGGGGCAGGTGAAACATGTACAATGGTAGCTCTGGAGCTGTGATCGAGCTATGAATTGGAGGTGATTCCAGGATCGAGACACCGGAGCTCATGTGGAGCTGAATATTGTGTATGCCCTTTTATACCTTACGTACACATAGGTTTATTCGATGCTCGTGTGTGAGCAATAATTATGTGTACATGTGTAAAGAGGCATGGGCCTTTCTCTTTTCATTATATGTGTGAGCAATCAACTAGGGAATTGCTAGATGAATTGAGATTGTGATTAGTGTATTACATAGGTGCATGATGTGTTAAATGGTCTTAATTTGGGAAATCGGATATTGCATGGAATGGAATAGATGAAGCAAGAAAATTTTATAGGTGGTATTGTGTGCCACGTTTACATGTAGTTTCCCTTTACACGTGATTGAATGCACCAAATGCATGGCTTAATGCACTAATTATAGGTTAAGGGCACGGGGGTCCTTACAGACATGCCCATCATCTCCATATACGCATCACAGATACCAACGAAATGATATAGGTATCAACAAAAGAATCAATAGGATCAATGTGATGTACTCATTGTCAATACATCATGCAATATCATAATCTCATGTGATGCAGATCAATATATCATGTCATCAGTTCAATGTATCATGTAATCACATAATGCAATCCAACATGTCATATAGTCACATATGTAGCAAGTAATGACAAGTAAATCATACCCTGGGAACATCACACGTCTTTGTGAAACATCGTGATAGAACTGGTTTTCTACGTACATTAGACCAATGATAAAACTATTGAGTGTTCCTCAAGTCGACCTCGGGATTATTAACCCTGATCATGTATACTTCAAATTTATCACTAAGTGTTCAAGTAGTAGATAATATCTACTTCAAGTTCTAAGAATTGATCCTTAGCAATTTCCTTCAAATTCCAGCCTGACCCATTTTTGTATAAAAATCATAATAAATTCATATGACGTCCGACTTGAGGATAGTGGGAAAATCACGAAAACTCAAAGTACTACAGTTCATCTTTTATAATGTCAAGCTGATTCATCCATCTAAAAGGAGTTTGAACACTAAAAACGTAACATTTAAAAATATGTATTCCAGCTTGAGTGGTGCTAGTAAAAATACTATAACTTTTTGTTTTAAATTCAATTGATTATTCTAGTGGCAAAAGATAGCCAACTCGATGCAATACATCTCCTATTTCTGGACATTTTCGTGAATTCCAAGCAAAACTGCTCAGGAATCCGAAGAACACACTGCATGGGTATTTCCACCCACATGAGGTCTCAGATTGTGCATTTTTTGTATAAAATCGTAACTCCTTCAATATAAGTCCAAAATACGTCCTCTTTTTTTTAAAAAATTGAAGAGAATTCAAAGATCTACAACTTTTTTTCTGAACACAAAGTCAGGTTCGAAATCTAAGTATATCGAAAAGTCGAACCCATCTACTGCATGCAACATCATTTCTGCAGATTTATTTGACAGCAAGTTGCAAGCCAGATTTTTCATGCTAGAATATTTGTTTTTGAACCTTAATCTTAAATCTAACTGAAATAATCTTGAAAAGAGGGTTATACCTTTCAAGACTTTGAAGATTCAAGTATAACTCCACCACCAACTCAATCCAAGCCTCCAATCACAAAATTTCTTGAAGATTCTAGCTCCTCTACTAAATTCCTTCTCAAGTCTAGGATTGCATGCTAGTTTTAACAAAAGATTTTGGGAGCAAATATGGAAGAGACTTTCGAAAATATGGAGGAGAAAGGGAGAGAAAAAGTTGGAGTTGAAGAATGAATTCATGGCATAAAATAAAGGGGTTGGGCAATGGAAACTATGCCAATGTCTTGCTAGATGGTTCACTATTTTATTCTATGGTAATCCATGTGTCAAATAGTATATGTGTCTAGCAAAAATGAAGAAAATGCATGCCAAGAAAAGGGTGAAGGGGGCGTGGCTCACTAGGCTAAGGAGGGCAATTATTTTACTGGCCATGCCATGCAAGAAGTCTAAATATACACCATGTGTTGGCCAATGCCATGTTGATGTGACTAGAAATAGACACATCTTTAGTGCTTAATTGTCTACGATTTGGTAGGTTTTGATAGATAATTTGATACGTATGCTACCTAATCGTATATTTGTGTAATTGTAGGTACAATCGAAGAAAACGAGCTAAAAACGATGTGTAAAGACCAAGGAGAGACATGGACATGACAAGGACTCAAAGTTGATCAAGAAAAGGGCAAAAATGTAATTTTCGGGGTGGCAATCGATCGCCCGGAAGAGGAAATCGATCGCCTATGGAAAGAAACTTTTGCAACAAAATTTACGGGTCAGCGATCGATCACGAAGAAGTGGCGATCGATCGCCAAAGTCTACTGGAGCTCAGCGATCGATCGCGATAAAGTGGCGATCGATCGCCCCAAGAAATTCGCTGAAAAAAATATAACTAGCGATCGATCGCCACACATCAGGAGATCGATCGCCGAAGAGTCCGGAAATTAGGAAATTGAGTCTTTTACCATGTTTAAAAGATTGTATCCCATTTTTATCATTCCCATACCCTAAAACTCGAGACTAAGCCTCATTAGCAGCAGTTTTTGATAGTTTTTCATACTCTTAGAATAATTTGAGATTTTAGATTAATTTTCTTCAAGTTTTCTTCAAAAACAACGAAGAACGGAACCGGAATCGACAAGCCGGGATCGTGATTTATATTAGTAATTTCTTTTCCTTTATTTATTTAATGTTTTCCATCGAATTTTTATTGTTTTTAGATTTAATTATGCTAGGCTAAACCCTTCGATTCTTGGTTGAAGGGATACCTACTTTTGGATTTAAATCTTTTATGAGAATTTGGTTTGATTGTTGAGTTAGATTTCGATTTCAATTTGTTTCTCAGATTTCGAATTCCATGATTGTTGTGTTTGTGTATTAGACCGATCACCTAATATTCAATTACATAACCGATAGTTTGTTAAGAAACAATTGAGATTAATAATTAACCAGCTGTAGGTGTTATTGAATTCTTAGGAGAAACGGCTGAGTAATCAATTTTAACGGCTATAGTTTTCGTTGATTAGATTTATCGAACTCATTAGTTTTGAAACTATCATTGATTTAATCATTAACGGCTGTAGTGGTGATTAGAGATTTGGTAAGGGTTGAATTGAATGTTGTTTCCTCTTTGACTACGAATAAGATGAGTAGGAATTGAATTTTCAATCGATAGATAATTGAAAGAATTCGAATGTTTTGATTTGATGACTAAAAGATAATTTTCCAAAAGTACGGTTACCTGGAAACCAAGAATCGCTTCACTCTCATAAGTTTAAATCATCTTAGTAATCTCGTTAATTAGTTTAATTATAGAATTTGCTTAGTAGTAATCATTCATCCCAAAACCCCCTTGTTACTATTCGTTTTTGGCACGAAATAAATTTACCTTTCCTGTGGGATCGATCCCTACTTCCGATACTACATATTTTTGCTATTAACTGAAGAAGAGTTAATTTGGGCGTACGCGATAAGCGCTACCACATGTGGTCAATTTATCTTGGTAATTTCATGTCTTGCATGGTATTGTATATGAATGTGTATGGCCGTGATAATTGTATATATTTACCTATGTATTTTAATGTATTTTATCAATCAAATGCAAGGCATCACGATTCGGAATACCTTAATTCGTAGTTTAATTTTAATTATACGGGTTTGCTTAATCATCGTGAATCCGGATTAATTAGCAACGGGGCCTTACATTTCTTCCCTGACCCCCCACCCCCCTAAAAGATTTCGTCCTCGAAATCAGAAAGACACGAATTCAAAACATGAATTTCATTAATTCGGTTTACAAGTAGATCAAGTAATCATAAGCATTAGACATGGAATACAAAGGAGTATCTTCGAATAAGTGCGGCCATTCTTGTCGCATCTTGGCCTCAAACTCCCATGTAGATTCTTATGTGCCATGCCGGCTCCACTGTATTAGTACCAAGGGGATAGTCTTGCTTCTCAATATTTTCTCTTTTCTATCCAAGACTCTAGTCGGGTGTTTCACATAAGATAAGGAACTGTCTACCTCAATTTCTTCAGGCTGTAAAACGTGGGATGGATACGGTTCATACTTTCTTAGCATAGATACATGGAAGACATCATGTATCAACGACAATTGTTGTGGCAAAGCTAATCGATATGCCACTGCTCCAATATTTTCCAAGATCTAATAGGGACCAATATAGCGAGGTGATAACTGTTAGTAATCCATAAAGCATGCAACGCAGCGGAATTTAAAATTTGGATTACTAGACACCGGATCTATACATAGTGATTCATATCGGATAAAGGGTTTACAAAAGTCTCACCCTTGTAGCGTGTTTGAGCAGATTCCACGGAGCAGCACCACGTCCAACGTCTCCTTCGAGTCACTAGCAAAACTTGTCAAGTTTTGCCTCAACGGTATCCACACGATCAAATCGGGTAAAGGGATAGTTTAAGAACAAGTTGCTAGACAAGTTCTTAAACCGGAACAAGAAACACTCAATTCTAAATCGAAAACTCGCCGGAAATCACACAAGCCCACTTCGGCTATGAAGAAGCCGAGAGCACTTTTGTGATTATAGGAGGCGGCCGTGTCTTCTATCTTGGAAGGTGGCCGAGAGCACCTTGCTTTTGTGGCTAGGTTTTGATGTCTCTCTTTAATCTAATTAATCACCTTGTATTTATATTATAAGATTTAATTAAGGTTTAAGGCTTTCTTAAAGCCTCATGGGCCCAAACCCATGATTTAATTAAATCCTTATAATCTTTTAATTAAGACTCTTCTTAATTAATTAATTCATCCAATGAATTTAATTTCCCTTCTCGATTTAATCTTTTGTGCTACCCGATAGGATCTTGTAATGTTGGTAGTGACATAAAATCTCATTTTATGTCGCAAGCATTGAGCGGTATCTAGCAACACATCAATGCTACCCAAATTACAAGAATGTCAATGACTCGACATAACCTTTAGAACTTGTGATAATATTAACCATGTAACTTAATCCCTTTGTCCTTTGTATTTAGATTGAACACGAGTCATGGAATAGTCATACTCGTATATTCAATCTTTATTTCTTGATCCCCAAGTAGAACTAGAATAAACGAATAAGCTCGATATCTCATATCGACTCATTCGAGCATGGCCATGCATTTTAGTTCTCACTTGATTAAGGGCCAAACACATCTCCTGGTATATAGGAGGGACAAATCCTATCTCGATCAGTCAACATCCCTCTACATAATTCGTAGTGTATCCAATAGTTGCCTTTATAGTTTACCCTGTTACGGGTAACGTTTGACAATATCAAGATACATAACTCCTTATGTTGGGATCTCTGATGATCACAAGTCGTAAGGATTACATACATTATTATCACTATGAGAATTGCATATGACGATCATATAACTATCCATGTTGCATTCTCATGGTGGGTCTGTCCAGTACATCGTTCTCTAACATGTACCCATGTGTTGATTTGATATCTCATATCAATGAACAATTCATCAATCAACACATACTAGTCTCTACGTATTATCATTATCCCTATTCATGATAATACTTGACTAGGGACATCTTTAAGAATAATACAATATTATTCTAAGGACATTAACATATATATTAATTCACATTGCACAGTTAAACGAATAATATATAATAATGAATTGCCATTCATAAAATCATAAACATTGTATGTCTTAAACAATCATCTAATGACTTGTCTTAGGGCATATCCCAACAAATCTCCCACTTGCACTAAGACCACTCAGACATATACCTAATGCCTAGAGATCTAGTATGACGATCATGCTTCTGCTGTGACAGTGGCTTCGTCAATGGGTAAGATACGTTATCATCTGTTGGTACTTTGCATATTTTAACATCTCCCCTTTCAACGATTTCTCGAATGAAATTGTAAGGACCCCAAGCCCTTAACCTTGATTAGTGTATTAACCACTATGTGTGGCACATGCTTTCAATAAAAAGTCAATCGGGAAGCTCAGATGATACTTTATCATTGCATGGCAATTACAAAATTTCCATTAACACTCAATGTTAAAAGATCATCAGCCTAACAACAAATAGACTCATAAAGTTCGCCCATTACAATCCCCTTTGTGCCACTTTTTACATTGTGGACTTTTATAAAAATTTGGGCAGAGTCTCCCCATAAATAGAGCTATCCCGAAATAAAAGCACAACACATAACATAAATCCCGGCCAGGGAAAACATAATACTCATCAGAATGCAGCAATACCAAGTAAATTCCCAGCCAGGGAAGACACCACACATATGACGACAAAAGTGGGTTTCAACACCCACATAATACACCAATGACTCTCATATCATTTAGCAATTCTACCTCTAATTGCATGCAACATCAAATGAAAGAGAGAAAGGCTCATGCCTTTATATACAATCCATATACAAGTATAATCGTGCTCACATGCGAGCATCATGAATATGTATATAACCCCCAGGTGTATATAGGTACTCTATACGATACCGTGCTCCATCAAGCCCTGGTATCACGATCTTGTGAGTACATCCAATCAACAGCTCGAGCTCAGCTCCACAGCCATCGATGCACCTGTTCACCTGCCCCAACAGAGACAGCCCCCAACGGGGTGAGCATACCAATACACAAAATCTCATAATCACAATAATGAAATTCATAATTTACAACACAAGTAAATATTAATGAATTTTAAATGATACTCCCTGGATGGCAACGTCCTCATCCGGGATTCCGTGTACTGTCCCTGTTCTCACAATCATCAAACTCATCAAATCTCATAAATCAGTAAATCAACACATTGATTTAACTCATAGCATGTCTGATTCTCAAGTATCAATAATTAATGATTCCAAATTCATTATACATGCAAACATAGATATCTCGATATCTAATACTGATTTTCAACTTTGCTACCAATCACAGATAGCTCAAATGCCTAGCATTTATTTTACAAATTCTCCATTATACTTAGACATCTCACATGTCTCATAAGGAATACATGATCCCACGATCATTCTCAGGCATCTCAAATGCCATACAATAGTCATATAAACTCAGTACCCCATATCTCTTATAAGGTCATAATACTCTAGTATTACGCACACTTGTGGCAGCGATGCCAAGACTAGGTCGATCCATAGTCATATCAACACATATATGTATATAGCCATACCCACAACCATCTAATGCAATTACAACACATT
This sequence comes from Haberlea rhodopensis, assembly GCA_907163345.1. Classification (NCBI taxonomy): domain Eukaryota; kingdom Viridiplantae; phylum Streptophyta; class Magnoliopsida; order Lamiales; family Gesneriaceae; genus Haberlea; species Haberlea rhodopensis. Next base: position 396,062 of record CAJQUN010000403.1, read on the forward strand.
ATGCATTTCACAATTGCTATCACATAAAGTAATGCTCGTACGTCGCACGTACCTTAAATCTCCGAAGTCCAAGCCAAGCCTTGCTCGAGTTCCATGCTCCGAGGAACGATGTGCTAACACGATAAATTAATTCACAATTAATTACGAACATGCAACCCATGCTCAAGCACACCCATAACCCTCAAAAATATTGTCAACACACGACAATTAACCATTATCGAAAATTGCTCAAGAACACCCCACAAATTCCGAACCTTCACAACACAAATCGAACCCAAACTAAACACCATAATTCATCTAAAACATGAATTAATCGATTACTAACAAGAATCATAACTCCCTGCCAAAAACCCCAATTTTCGAACATAAACTCCAATTTCGAACCCTAAATCACGAAAACAGCGCTGAAATTCGAACCAAATGCAACAAATATTTCGAACCACAAAAGTCTGAAATTATCGACTCAATATCAGCTCAAAAACGCCCCAAAAACACCAGAATAAAAGCCCCAAAATCGTACCAAAATCGAGCCCCAAAATCGGACAGTAATCCAGTTCGAACCCTAGCGCTTTTCTGGCAAATCCGAGCTCAAATCGCGACCAAACATTGAATTGATGGTACGGGAAGGAGCGCCTGGACGAGACGAAGCTGGCGGCGGGTCGGACGCGCCGAACGGCGGCCGGACGGCGGCGGGCGCACGCCTGGAAGCGGTGTGTGTCAAGCAGATCGGGAATGGGCGCGCGGGTGAGGAGAGAGAGGGAAGGTGGGGAAAATGGTTCCAATAATTAAAATCTCGGGTTCAACTGGTATATATAGCAAAAATACCCCGAAATACTAATAGCCCCACAAATACATCATGATTCATTAAAAATCATCTGTTTTCAAAAATTCTCTCTCTAACTCAAAAACCCCCTACCGGTGCCCACACCAAGCACCCGAGATTCCGAGTCACACTAAAGACCCAACTCACAGGTTTTCACTGAAATGAGAATACAATCTCAACCTCGGGATCCAACGATCCCAACTACTCAAATAGACGAGCCCGAAAGGCCCAACACTTCGATTAAACTCCTAATCGCCACGTAAAACAACTTTAGGGGTTATTAACACTCCGGGATTAACATCCATAATCTCTAGTCATCAAAATATCCCCCACTAAAAGAATTTCGTCCTCGAAATTAACACCGGTGTATCACATAACACCCAGGCTACACAACAACATGAAGCCATAACCTCGATCCTTGACCATATTAGGATCGTCTTAATAAACGCGAGGATACTTACCTCACAACAAACTCTGAAACAGAGCGACATACCAAAACCAACATATCACCCAAGAGGCAAAACGTACTTCGATGTGGTTCATCCCAAAAGTCAGTCCCTCATGACTGCAAAACAATCAATACTTACGAGCGTAGATCGGACAGTCATCCTTAGTTCTAATACAACTAGTAAGAACGCATCCTGAATGACACCTCAACCGTGAGAACGTTGACCTCGTGTCAAACTCTGGAGTGGAATAGACTTCCAAATCCATCATAACGTCAAAGAGCGTCAGCACAACTCAACGCTAACAATCCAAAAGCAGTTAGTCAACTGAAACTGCAACGATTCGAATCGCTCCCGATTCTATCGTAGATATCATTCAAAGACATCTCTATCATGACTCGCGATGTCTAACACACATCATTACGAGGAAAAACACTAGTATACCACGATGTACACATACCAAACCTGGTCTCCACTTTCAAACCTCTTCCATCAAATGAGCAGTCGCATCATTGCAACTCAATTTGGGCAACTCACGGCCACAGATTCACACAAAAGGCATCTCACAAGATGTCCACCTCCGAATATTCCAAGGATCACATCCTGATCATAAATAAACCATCGAGACTCCACAGAGTTCAAATTCTGAAAGGACATGCAATAAACTCATTGCATCCTCAACGCTTGTGTCGACAGCGACACCCAATAAATCTGAATTCCTGCCATCCCTTGATAATCCTAGGATTTAACAATCCAAACTTGGGAAGGCTATCGCATAACTTGAAGGGAAACACCAACCAGGAAACACCTCAACCCACACAAGATAATCCCTCCTCAAGGGGAGTCAACTAACTTCACGATTATCCCTCATAATCATCGTGCCATGGAGATTCCCAATCTCAAGGTGTTCCATATCTCTCATCAGAGATTTAACCATCCAAAAGTAGCATAACTCTATGCTTGACAAAAAGGAAATCAAAAACTAGCATCTGTATACTCACCGGTATACTTGCCTAGGCATGGACATCACATGCATACTCAATGCACTTGGCTCGGGTATCTACAACATACCCCAAGCCCCAAACACAACTGTCAATTCTGAGTCATTCCCATCCAGAGGAGGCTGCTAATCGACGATCAACAACACGGCGTGATTCCCAAAATCAACACCACACGTACCAACTTACCGAATCTTTCAAAGATTCCCAAATAGGTATAATACTACCTCCTTCCTCACAAGGGAAGAGCCATCGAACTCGAGATCCACAAGTCTCGAACCACCATTCGGAAAACTGGATACAATAACACCCATTGCATCCCAAGTACACGGATTCCTCAGATCGTGTCAACGACGACTTGATGACTCTCTTGTTGGTACTTCAACATTATGAGCTGTCCCAGACAAGTCTCTCAAAACAATAGACGTATAAACGTTCTCATGGGGTGTCACATGCCTCAAACATCATACTACAAAGAGACAATCAAAAGCCTGCCAAAAGTCTTCATCGTATCATCATACGATCCACCAAACCCGGTTCCAACGTGTAGTATAATGGCCCCAACAAGCACACTATATCATTCCCCCAATATCTGGCTAGCAAAGTGCTGTCTCCATAGGTTCATATCAAGTCCACCAACCAACCATATGTTCCACCCCGGTATGCCATACCGTACAAACCGTTAGAGTAATGGGTCATTGCCCAACATATCTCTAAAATACCAAGCACAATGGACAACCCGGTGTCCTTGCTCACTTATGATGCAATCATAATCCAATATTATTTATCCCACACCCTCAGGGTGGGTGCAACCATGTCTACCCTATGTCACAACACAAGCGAGTAGTTTCCTCAATGACTACTCTTACCACCAATCACTTGGCCCTAGCCAAACCAACGAGCATACCCAAGGGTATCATCGCTCGACAATTATTTAACTCTATAACATGATGTGGTACATTTACCGGTACAATACATCCAATACTCCACCGAGCAAACCTGTTCGGCAAAAAGGTCTCGTCAACTAGTGACCCAGACACTACCATGTGCTCGCCATCGGCACTCAAACTATACAGCCAAATACATAACACAAATGTATTAATCATCAAAACGACGCTACACATCTACATAGAACATCCACTATGCCATTGTCATCTCGTGACGGTACCTGTCAACATATGACTTTGAAATAATATCGTCGACTCATGACGGTAAATGTCGATACATGTGATATCCCCGAAATGGTTAATTGCAATTTGGTGCAGTAATTGTGTTTATATGATTAATTATGTGGAGGAATTATTATGTGGAAATGCATGGTCATGTGGATAGGGTGACCCGGGGAGTGCATTTCGGGGTGCATGTTGTGCATGCTTGGAATTGTTTGGAAGTATGGTTGGAAACATGATTTATTTGCCTTGGTTAGCAATTAATTAGAAATCATGTGTTAATTGATATTTTGGTGCATTTTGAGTTAATGCTTTGAAAATATCATGTTGGGGTGTTTTATACACCATGAATTGTGGGTTGCATTTTTAATTAAACCAACACCTTTTATTACCCCAACCCCACCATCCACTCTTACTTTTTAACTTTACCAAACAACACCCAAACCCTCCCTTTCCCCTCATTTTCGAAATCAAGCTTAAGGGTGAAGAGAAGTTCTTGCAAAACTTTGATTTGTGGAGTTTGTTGGGTGATTTGAGATCCCCAAGAGGTATGGGTACCTCATGGTTATTTTTGTAAGGTTTTGTTTAAGTTTGATATGGTTTGAAGGATTTTAAAATGGGTTTGTGTTGGGTTGTTGTGGTTTTGGTATTATTTTGGGTGGATGTTAAATATATGAGTTTATGTAGATGTTTATTGTTGGTTTTGAGTGGGTTGGTTTGGTTGATGTTGGAGTATGTGGGTGTGTTTGAGTTGGGATTGAAGATGGGTGAATAGTGCCCAAATCCCGCATGCCTAGAGCTCGGCGATCGATCGGCGCCTTCCGCGATCGATCGCGAGCAACAGAGCTGGAGGCAGTGGACTTCAGCGATCGATCGCGAGTTTGGCGCGATCGATCGGCGAGGCCGCGATCGATCGGCGCAAACTCAGCGATCGATCGCGGATTGACAAATTTTGTTGCTCGAGACAGTGAGGTCTCGCGATCGATCGGGGCTTTATGCGATCGATCGCGAGACACCAAAAATGGTGTTTTTGGTTATTTTTGTAGGATTTTTGGTATTGGACTATTATTGGGTTCTAATATTGATATTTGTGAATGTGTAGAACCAACCCACAGCCAAGGCATTGAAGTCCTACCATATCCTACATTTTGGAAAGGTACGTAGTGGACGTACGGGCACCCCAACGGTATATGTATCTTATATACTTATTGTTATGCATTGTGGATGCAAGTATATATGTGGTATTGCATTGTGGATGCAAATACATGTTATGCATGATGTTTATAGATGCATATGATTATTGGTGCATATCCCATGAGTCGTGGTCATCCCTTGATGATTTTAATGCTTGCCGCTATTTGGTTTGGTTCCGCTAAATGTGAAGCGAGGGGTGGGAGCGTCGCATGTCACATTTGAGCGTGGTTATCATATAGGACGAGGAAAGGGTATTTGCCGCTCAATGAGAGGCGAGGGGTGGGAGTCCCGCAGTCCATTGAAGCGAGGTTATCCTATGCCGCCTATATGTAAATAAGCGAGGGGCATTAAAATACATTGTGATGGACAGACTAGGGATTGGTGATCAGTATTTGGTATTGATGAGCTGGTATATGTCATGACATGATTAGACCATTTAAAATAATCTATTGATTATACTCATGAGTTATGGTACAGGGACAACTAAACGGGAAGCGTTTGAAATGCATGGGAAAACAGGAAGTGTTTTATTATGATTATGCATTTACGCTTTATCTTCATATTGTGTTGAATATGAATGATTATTATTGCTCATGTTTGGGGGTTGTCCTTGTAGGTACACGTTTGGCATGATAGAAGGGCTAGACGGGTTGAGATGGTGAGCTTTTGAGGATGCTTTTGGGACTTGGAGGACAGGATTATTTTGGATAGTATCTACTCTAGGAGTAGTATAAAACTATAGTTGACTACATTCATTGATTGGAATGTAATTAATCCATTTGGTAGTCCTTATTTTTGGCATGTAATGCTTAAGCTCATAAACTCAACACGTTATTTCTCACTCTGATCATTTATATTAGCTCTATTATGCCTTGATTCCGCACTTAAGGATTAGGGTCCTTACATTAGTGGTATCAGAGCAGTGGTTAGAGAACCCGGGAACGAGTGAAGGGTAGCCTTAGCATGTTTGGCTAGGTGCTTACATTTGAAGCATGTTTATGCATGTGGTGCATATTAATGTATATTCTGTTATACTAACGTGCTTATTCTCATTCCTGTTATCTAACGGTATAACATATATACTGCTTTGGAATTGTTGTTAACATTTGTATTACAGCATGGCTGCTAATGAGGAAGTTGGAGATGTGGGTAGTGTGAATGCAAGTATCGGACAGACGAACCCTCTACCTCCATCGGCTGTAGGCATGGAACCAGTGGTTCAGTTATTGCTACCGGGTGAGATCAGTCTGACACAATTTCTGTCGTATCATCCGCCCCGGTTCGAGGGGACAGAGTCCGGAGAAGAGGCTGAAGAGTGGTTGGAAAGACTTGAGCAGATCTTTGTATCGGCTCCTTGTGCTGTGACAGCTTGGCTGAGGCTGGCGGAGTTTCAATTAGCCAAGAAACCTCTGATGTGGTGGAGGAGCACAGTAATGGAAATGAGAGCACTGGGTGCTGTGATTGATTGGACACTCTTCAGGACTAGGTTTCTGAACCGATACTTCTCCGCAGCGGCGAGACAGACAAAGGAGGACGAATTTACAAGTTTGAAGCAGGGGAACATGACAGTGGCAGACTATGCCACACGGTACTCTTCGTTGCTGAGGTACGTTCCCCACATTGCCACCAATGGGCACGCTAAGATGAGGAATTTTATGAAGGGGTTGCGATCGGAGCTCTATGACAGGGTTATTACCAATAACCCAACTTCTTTTGATGATGCTCTCACAAGGGCGGAGCTTGCCGAGCTAGGGGTGGGAGCTTATGCTAGTACTATGACACCACCAGTACCGCATCAGAGGCAGACTAGTGACAGTTTGAGGCCCCGGGGAGAACCATTTAAGCCTCGTGGCGCCTCTTCATCTTCACGTTTTGGTGGAAAGAAGTACTTTGGTCAGAAACAGGATGGCAAGAAGGGTAATTGGTCGGCCAATCGAGGATCTCCACAAGGGGATAGGCCGGGAGAGCCGAGGTGCAACAATTGTGGAGGGCCACATTCTTCAAACAAGTGTCCTGCTTGTTATATCTGTGGCAAGATGGGCCACATCGCTCGGTATTGCCCCACTCGGGGAGGACAGTCAGAGTATCAGGGCAACAGGCCGAGGTTTGATGATAGGACAGTGCAGCAGAGGCAGCAGTTTGGGCCTCGACCATCGGGAGGTCAGACAGTAGGACCGCCCCAGGGACAGGTGTATGCACTGACCACGGAGCAGGCTCAGGCAGCCCCAGAGGAGGTGATCGCCGGTACGTGTCATTTATTTACGTACCCTGCTTTTATTTTGATCGATACAGGTGCCTCCCATTCTTTTGTATCGGTGGGTTTTGTGGAAAGACACCATATGCGCACGTCTTCTTTACCCACGCCTCTCCTTGTCTCGACACCCACTGGAAGAAATGTCGTTGCTGATCAGTTTTTGGCAGATAGCCTCATTTATTTTGAGGGCAACGAATTGAGGTCAGACTTGATTGTGTTGGGCATGTCAGACTTCGACTGCATCTTGGGTATTGATGTTCTGAACAGATATCAATCAGTGGTAGATTGCCGGCAGAGGACAGTGAAGTTCAGACCTGAGTTGGGCAGTCAGTGGACCTTCTATGGCAACGGTTCTCGTGCGAAGATTCCGTTGATTTCAGCGATCAAGATGACTCAGTTGTTGGAACGTGGACACACGGGCTATCTTATTTATGCCGTGGACACGTCTGAGAAGAATAAAGAACTAAGAGTTGAGGATGTACCAGTGGTAGCAGAGTTTGCTGATGTATTTCCAGAAGAGATACCAGGATTCCCACCGGCTAGGGAAGTTGAGTTTGGGATCGAGCTGTTGCTAGGGACATCCGCTATCTCTCGTGCACCTTATAGGATGGCACCGGCTGAGTTGAGAGAGTTGAAAGAGCAGTTGCAGGATCTCTTGGACAAGGGATATATACGCCCGAGCGTGTCGCCATGGGGCGCACCAGTTCTCTTTGTGAAAAAGAAGGACGGTTAGATGCGGTTGTGCATCGATTACCGGCAGCTGAATAAGGCTACAGTGAAGAACAAGTATCCTCTTTCAAGGATCGACGATCTGTTTGATCAGTTGCAAGGTACCAGGGTGTATAGCAAGATTGATTTGAGATCCGGGTATCATCAGATTCGAGTCAGAGAGGAAGATGTGCAGAAGACAGCATTCCGGACCCGATATGGACATTATGAGTTCCTAGTGATGCCGTTCGGCATGACGAATGCTCCAGCAGTCTTCATGAGTCTGATGAACAGAGTGTTTCAGCAGTATCTTGATCAGTTCGTCATTGTGTTTATTGACGATATTCTTATCTACTCCCGGAGCGAGGAAGAGCATGCGAAACACTTGAGGACAGTGCTTCAGATTCTCAGAGAGCATCAGTTGTATGCTAAGCTCAGTAAGTGTGAATTCTGGCTGAGCAGTGTGGTGTTTCTGGGGCATATCATATCGAGCAGTGGGATATCTGTAGATCCCAAGAAGATTGAAGCTGTGATGGAGTGGGCTGCCCCCACTTCTGTGCCTGAGATTCGGAGTTTTCTTGGTTTGGCCGGGTATTATCGACGCTTTGTCGAGGGCTTTTCGAAGATTGCCAAGCCGCTGACTCAGTTGACCCAGAAGGGAGTGCCTTTCTTTTGGTCAGAAGCTTGTGAGGAGAGCTTCCAGGAGTTGAAGCACCGGTTGACGACGGCGCCAGTGTTAGTGATCCCTACGGAGAACTCCAGATTTGGTCTGTATACTGATGCATCACTGCAGGGCCTTGGGTGTGTTCTGATGCAAGATAAGCATGTGGTAGCTTATGCATCGAGGCAGTTGAAGCCGCATGAGACCAGATATCCAGTTCATGACTTGGAATTGGCGGCTATCATCTTCGCCCTGAAGATTTGGAGGCATTACTTATATGGTACTTCATTTACCATATACACGGACCACAAGAGCCTCAAATTTTTATTCACTCAGGCAGAGCTGAACATGAGGCAGAGGAGATGGATGGACCTACTCAAGGACTATGATTGCGAGATAGAGTACCATCCCGGGAAAGCTAATTTGACAGCAGACGCTTTGAGCCGGAAAGTGAGGAGTTCTGCTGAGGACGTCATCCATTTGTCAGCCATGATGACCTCTTATTGCCATCTGGGCTATGACTTTGACATTGATGCATCGCCTGTGTATGTATCGACCTTGTTAGCTGAGCCAGACATCTATGAGAACATCAGGAGAGCTCAGAGATCAGATGATGAGGTTCAGAGGTGGTTATCTTTAGTACATCTTGGTCAGCCAACGAAGTTCAGGGTGGCAAATGATGGGTCTTTGAGATTGGGTGACCGTTGGGTGGTTCCGAGTACGCCGGAACTGCGTAAAGGGATCTTGGAACGAGCTCACAGTAGCAGACTTAGCATCCACCCAGGCGGGAAGAAGATGTACAGAGATCTGCGTGGTCAGATTTGGTGGAAGAGAATGAAATCTGGTGTCGTCGCTTTTGTGAAGAGGTGTTTGATCTGCCAGCAGGTTAAGGCAGAGAGACAGAGACCTGGCGGCGAGTTGAGAAGCTTGGAGATACCGAAGTGGAAGTGGGAGCATATTTCCATGGACTTCGTGACTCATTTGCCGAGGAGTGCTTCAGGCTTCGATGCTATTTGGGTGATTGTGGACAGATTGACTAAGGTAGCTCATTTTATTCCCTATAGCATGACTTTCACATTTTTGAGGATGGCGCAGTTGTATATTAGAGATGTGGTGAGATTGCATGGGATCCCCGTTTCCATAGTGTCAGATCGAGATCCGCGATTCACATCTCATTTCTGGGAAGGCCTTCAGTCAGCCTTGGGAACTGAAGTCAGATTGAGTACTGCTTATCATCCTCAGACGGATGGCCAGACCGAGCGCACTATTCAGACGCTCGAGGACATGTTGAGAGCTTGTGTTTTGGAGTTTGATGCCTCTTGGCAGGATTCAGTGCCTTTGGTAGAGTTTTCGTATAACAATAGCTACCAGGCGAGTATTCAGATGGCTCCGTTTGAAGCTCTTTATGGCAGACGGTGTAGATCACCCTTGTGTTGGGATGATTTGGACCGCAAATCGGTCGGAGGACCGGAGTTGATCCGAGAGATGGAAGAAAAGATAAAGACGATAAGGCAGAAAATGAAAGCGGCCCAGGACAGACAGGCAGCTTATGCAAATAAACGGCGAAGACCGTTGGAATTTCAGTTGGGAGATAAGGTCTTTTTGAAGATCCCGCCTTTCAGAGGCGTAGTGCGATTTGGGATGCGCGGGAAACTGTCTCCGAGGTATGTTGGACCGTACGAGATTTTGCAGCGCATTGGCACCTTAGCTTACCGACTGGCTTTGCCGCCTTCTTTATCTGGTATACATGATGTGTTTCATGTATCGATGCTGCGGAAGTATGAGCCGGATCCGTCGCATGTTTTACAGCCTTCCGAAATTCAGTTAGAGTCCGATGTGTCTTATGTGGAACGGCCTGTCAGAATTCTAGATCGAGCAGACCGCAGACTTCGGAACAAAGTGATACCTATGATCAAGGTTCAGTGGGATCGCAGGGGTGTCGAGGAGGCTACGTGGGAGACGGAGCGGCATATGGTGCAGCACTACCCGGAACTACTCTCTGGTATGTGTTTATGTTTAGTTTCCTTTTGGGGTAAGTGCATGTGATTTCGAGGACGAAATCTTATAAGTAGGGGAGTATTGTGATATCCCCGAAATGGTTAATTGCAATTTGGTGCATTAATTGTGTTTATATGATTAATTATGTGGTAATTAATTATGTGGAGGAATTATTATGTGGAAATGCATGGTCATGTGGATAGGGTGACCCGGGGAGTGCATTTCGGGGTGCATGTTGTGCATGCTTGGAATTGTTTGGAAGTATGGTTGGAAACATGATTTATTTGCCTTGGTTAGCAATTAATTAGAAATCATGTGTTAATTGATATTTTGGTGCATTTTGAGTTAATGCTTTGAAAATATCATGTTGGGGTGTTTTATACACCATGAATTGTGGGTTGCATTTTTAATTAAACCAACACCTTTTATTACCCCAACCCCACCATCCACTCTTACTTTTTAACTTTACCAAACAACACCCAAACCCTCCCTTTCCCCTCATTTTCGAAATCAAGCTTAAGGGTGAAGAGAAGTTCTTGCAAAACTTTGATTTGTGGAGTTTGTTGGGTGATTTGAGATCCCCAAGAGGTATGGGTACCTCATGGTTATTTTTGTAAGGTTTTGTTTAAGTTTGATATGGTTTGAAGGATTTTAAAATGGGTTTGTGTTGGGTTGTTGTGGTTTTGGTATTATTTTGGGTGGATGTTAAATATATGAGTTTATGTAGATGTTTATTGTTGGTTTTGAGTGGGTTGGTTTGGTTGATGTTGGAGTATGTGGGTGTGTTTGAGTTGGGATTGAAGATGGGTGAATAGTGCCCAAATCCCGCATGCCCAGAGCTCGGCGATCGATCAGCGCCTTCCGCGATCGATCGCGAGCAACAGAGCTGGAGGCAGTGGACTTCAGCGATCGATCGCGAGTTTGGCGCGATCGATCGGCGAGGCCGCGATCGATCGGCGCAAACTCAGCGATCGATCGCGGATTGACAAATTTTGTTGCTCGAGACAGTGAGGTCTCGCGATCGATCGGGGCTTTATGGTGATCGATCGCGAGACACCAAAAATGGTGTTTTTGGTTATTTTTGTAGGATTTTTGGTATTGGACTATTATTGGGTTCTAATATTGATATTTGTGAATGTGTAGAACCAACCCAGGTGGCAACACAGCCAAGGCATTGAAGTCCTACCATATCCTACATTTTGGAAAGGTACGTAGTGGACGTACGGGCACCCCAACGGTATATGTATCTTATATACTTATTGTTATGCATTGTGGATGCAAGTATATATGTGGTATTGCATTGTGGATGCAAATACATGTTATGCATGATGTTTATAGATGCATATGATTATTGGTGCATATCCCATGAGTCGTGGTCATCCCTTGATGATTTTAATGCTTGCCGCTATTTGGTTTGGTTCCGCTAAATGTGAAGCGAGGGGTGGGAGCGCCGCATGTCACATTTGAGCGTGGTTATCATATAGGGCGAGGAAAGGGTATTGCCGCTCAATGAGAGGCGAGGGGTGGGAGTCCCGCAGTCCATTGAAGCGAGGTTATCCTATGCCGCCTATATGTAAATAAGCGAGGGGCATTAAAATACATTGTGATGGACAGACTAGGGATTGGTGATCAGTATTTGGTATTGATGAGCTGGTATATGTCATGACATGATTAGACCATTTAAAATAATCTATTGATTATACTCATGAGTTATGGTTCAGGGACAACTAAACGGGAAGCGTTTGAAATGCATGGGAAAACAGGAAGTGTTTTATTATGATTATGCATTTACGTTTTATCTTCATATTGTGTTGAATATGAATGATTATTATTGCTCATGTTTGGGGGTTGTCTTTGTAGGTACACGTTTGGCATGATAGAAGGGCTAGACGGGTTGAGATGGTGAGCTTTTGAGGATGCTTTTGGGACTTGGAGGACAGGATTATTTTGGATAGTATCTACTCTAGGAGTAGTATAAAACTATAGTTGACTACATTCATTGATTGGAATGTAATTAATCCATTTGGTAGTCCTTATTTTTGGCATGTAATGCTTAAGCTCATAAACTCAACACGTTATTTCTCACTCTGATCATTTATATTAGCTCTATTATGCCTTGATTCCGCACTTAAGGATTAGGGTCCTTACAATACACGACGTCTATAATCTCATCGTCAAACACATGACAACATAAGTAAATCAACACATGATATCCACAATAGTGCTAAATAAACAGTAATATGCCATACCTCATTGCTAACAATATAGCGGCATACCTGTCTCTGTCATCCACAGTGGTACGCAATCAGCACCCATCGCTCGTAGGTGGCGTAATCCAGTGTCACGTACATAGCGGCATAACCCATCGCTATAGAATCAGGGCATAATCCCTCGTCATAGAGTCAGCGGCATAAAACATCGCTATAGACATCTGGCGGCATGAACCATCGCCATAGATGTAGTGGAATGTACCATCGCTATGAACACCCGGCGGCATAAGTCATCGCCAATCAATATAGCGGAATGAGGCATCGCTATCAATACCCGGCGGCATAAATCATCGCCAATAGAATAGCGGAATGAGACATCGCTATCAATATATCCGGCGGCAAGAACCATCGCCAATCAATATAGCGGAATGAACCGTCGCTATCAATACACCTGGCGGCATGAACCATCGCCAATCCATATAGCGGAATGAACCATCGCTATCAATATACATGGCGGCAAGAACCATCGCCAGTCAATATAGCGGAATTGTGATGCCCAGAAATTAACTGATGGCAATCTAAATATTAATTATGCTTATATGATGATTTATTACGATGATTAAGATATGTATGGGAAATGAAGAAGTAACATGATTTAAGGATGTTGATTTTAATTATGAGGACGATATGGATTTTATGAAGTTGGTTGCATTTTGTAAATGCTTATCATGTTGATATGTTTTATATACATCATGTTAATTATTGGGGTACAAGTTAAAAGAAATGAGGATTTAACACTTAACCCACCATTTTACCTCACTTTACTCTTTACACTCATACCCCCCAAAATCACTTTCCCAAAACCCTCTTCCCCTCATTTTCGATTTTTGACCTAAAGGTGGGAAGAAATCCTTGTAAAAGCTTTGTTCTTGCACTTCTTGGTAAGATTTAGTGCCTATGATGTTTATATATCACTTATTGATGTTCTTGAAGTGTTGATTGAGTTTTGGAAGAGTTTTAAAAAGGGTTTGAAATGGGTTTGTTTGGGTTAGTGTGATTCTTGGTGGGATGTTGGATTTTTAGTGGTTTTATGATGTATATTGAAGGTTTAAAGTGTTTTTGTGTTTTGAGTTGTTGGTATAAATGTTGTGGAAGTTGGGAAGGAATTTTTTGGGGTAAAAATGGTGAAAATGGTGTATCTGTGCGAGGCGATCGATCGCCTGAAAAGAGGCGACCGATCGCCTAAGGGCAGTGGGCGAAGTGCAGGGCAGGCGATCGATCGCCTGAAATGAGGTGACCGATCGCCGAGAGGCAGTAGCCAATTCAAAGGATAGGCGATCGATCGCCACATTTGGCGCGATCGATCGCCGCGAAGAAGAATTTGAGGCGATCGATCGCCTCAGCGAAGCGATCGATCGCCAGCTGTGTATTTTTGAAAAATGATGTTTTTTTTGTGTGGAATTTTTGGTATTGGGCTATTGTTTAGCTTCTAATATTGATTTGTATGGTTGTGTAGAACCATCCCAGGTACCAACGACCTCGAGGAGATAAAGTACTACAACTTCACAATATTTTGAAAAGGTACGTAAGAAACGTACGGGCATCAAACGGTAACATATTCCTAAACTATGACTTTGCATTAATTGCATAAGTATTTATGGTGATGATTATGATGATTATGAAGAATAAGTTTATGATTATGATGTTATGATGACAATTATGATAAGATGATGATGTTTGAAATGATGATGCTTATAAGATGATGACGCATGTTTAACTATGCTACTTAGAATGGTTGAATGTCCGGTGACTATTATGGGCAGCGAGGAAGGTCTTGCCGCTCACATAACTGAGCGATGGGGTACATCCGCTATCAAGGTGTAGCGATGGGTATCATCCGCTGAGCGATGGGGTACATCCGCTATCAAGGTGTAGCGATGGGTATCATCCGCTGGATAAGAGATACATCCGCTATCAAGGCGTAGCGATGGGTATCATACGATGAGTTATGTCGAGCGAGGGGGCCAAATTGTGCCGCTGTCATAATAGAACCTGGATAGTCCCATTTCTAATTAACATGGATTGTTGTGAGCTTATATACGAAATATGACGTTAATCATTCATGCCTTGAACTAATGATGATATGCGTAATTATGACACAGGGACAACCAAGGAAGGATAGTACTATTAAACAGGAAGTATATGTTATCAATTATTTCTATGCATTATTTCTATGCCAGTAACTCATGATGTTAAGTAACGATGTACATGCTCACGATGGGTTGTTCCTGTAGGTACACTTTTGGATCGAGACTAAGGGTCGGGTTGAGATGGTGAGCTAAGGAGCATAAGAAGATAGATACAGGATTTTTGTTAGCCTTAACATTCATTTTGGAGAATGTAATTAACTAACTATTGAAGTTTCATTTTGGCCTGTAATTACATTGAGCTCATAACAACCGGAACTCTAAGGTGTCTCTAATACATGTTTAGTTCATAATACGCTATTAATATGATGTTAAGGTAGGAAGACCCTACAGGAATGAACCATCGCTATCAATATACATGACGGCAAGAACCATCGCCAGTCAATATAGCGGAATGAACCATCGCTATCAATATACATGGCGGCAAGAACCATCGCCAGTCAATATAGCGGAATGAACCATCGCTATCAATATACATGGCGGCAAGAACCATCGCCAGTCAACATAGCGGAATGAACCATCGCTATCAATATACATGGCGGCAAGAACCATCGCCAGTCAATATAGCCGATCCCTAGTCATTGTCATGGTAGTGTATTTTAATGCCACTCGCTCAAATAAAACATGCGGTACTCCCACCCCTCGCTTCACATATAGGCGGCATAGAATAACCTTGCTTAAATGGACATGCGGCGCTCCCACCCCTCGCTTCACATTTTAGCGGCAAATATTCTTTCCTCGCCTCATATGATAACCACGCTTCAATGTGACATGCGGCGCTCCCACCCCTCGCTTCACATTTTAGCGGCACAAGACAATAAATAGCGGCAAGCATTTCAAATAATCACTCATCCATAACAATGACTCATGGGATATTCCCCAAGTATTTCATCCATACCTGCATCACAAAGCATACTCCATATTCCAACATACATCATCATGAGTGTATTTTAATGCACCTCGCTCAAATGCGACATGCGGTACTCCCACCCCTCGCTTCAACATTTGGCGGCGAAGCATTAAAATCATCACTACATGTACACATGCAACCACAATGCATAATTCATGATGTATATAAAACGCAGGTTACCGTTTCGTGTCTTTCAACCATGGCCTTAGCCTTTCCACGTCATAGTGTCCCTACAGGAACAATTCCAAACCATGAGCATACGATAATCCATATTCCCCACAATATGATTATAATGAGTAAATGCATAAACTTTGAGTACAAAGTACTTCTTGCATCCCGATGCATTTCAAAATGCTCCACTTGGTTGTCCCTGTGTCACAACTCACAATCATAATCAACAGGTTATATTATGATTCTATAGATGTCATGACATATAATCGTTTCACTATGATCACATATCACAAATGCACATAAGCAAAATAGTTGTGTCACACAGCACTAGCTACTATCATGCATAAATATGTGCTACCCATCCCTATCAGCATGTTTTAGGCCTTCAACAGCCCCAAAGAGCTAACCACTGCTCTGATACCACTAATGTAAGGACCCCAAGCCCTTAACCCTTGATTAGTGTATTAACCACTATGTGTGGCACATGCTTTCAATAAAAAGTCAATCGGGAAGCTCAGATGATACTTTATCATTGCATGGCAATTACAAAATTTCCATTAACACTCAATGTTAAAAGAACATCAGCCTAACAACAAATAGACTCAAAGTTTGCCCATTACCATCCCCTTTGTGCCACTTTTTACATTGTGGACTTTTATAAAAATTTGGGCAGAGTCTCCCCATAAATAGAGCTATCCCGAAATAAAAGCACAACACATAACATAAATCCCGGCCAGGGAAAACATAATACTCATCAGAATGCAGCAATACCAAGTAAATTCCCAGCCAGGGAAGACACCACACATATGACGACAAAAGTGGGTTTCAACACCCACATAATACACCAATGACTCTCATATCATTTAGCAATTCTACCTCTAATTGCATGCAACATCAAATGAAAGAGAGAAAGGCTCATGCCTTTATATACAATCCATATACAAGTATAATCGTGCTCACATGCGAGCATCATGAATATGTATATAACCCTCAGGTGTATATAGGTACTCTATACGATACCGTGCTCCATCAAGCCCTGGTATCACGATCTTGTGAGTACATCCAATCAACAGCTCGAGCTCAGCTCCACAGCCATCGATGCACCTGTTCACCTGCCCCAACAGAGACAGCCCCCAACGGGGTGAGCATACCAATACACAAAATCTCATAATCACAATAATGAAATTCATAATTTACAACACAAGTAAATATTAATGAATTTTAAATGATACTCCCTGGATGGCAACGTCCTCATCCGGGATTCCGTGTACTGTCCCTGTTCTCACAATCATCAAACTCATCAAATCTCATAAATCAGTAAATCAACACATTGATTTAACTCATAGCATGCCTGATCCTCAAGTATCAATAATTAATGATTCCAAATTCATTATACATGCAAACATAGATATCTCGATATCTAATACTGATTTTCAACTTTGCTACCAATCACAGATAGCTCAAATGCCTAGCATTTATTTTACAAATTCTCCATTATACTTAGACATCTCACATGTCTCATAACGAATACATGATCCCACGATCATTCTCAGGCATCTCAAATGCCATACAATAGTCATATAAACCCAGTACCCCATATCTCTTATAAGGTCATAATACTCTAGTATTACGCACACTTGTGGCAGCGATGCCAAGACTAGGTCGATCCATAGTCATATCAACACATATATGTATGTAAGGACCCTAATCCTTAAGTGCGGAATCAAGGCATAATTAGGGCTAATAATATGATCAGAGTAGAATAAACATGTTGAGTCTATGAGCTTAAGCCTTTACATGCCAAAATAAGGACTACCAAAAAGGATTAATTACATTCCAATCAATGAATGTACAACTATAGTTTTATACTACTCCTAGAGTAGATACTATCAAAAATAATCCTGTCCTTTCTGCCTCAAAAGAATGCTTCATAAGCTCACCACCTCAACCCGTTCAAGCCCATCTATCATGCCAAAAAGGTACCTACAAGGACAACCCCCAAACATGAGCAATAATAATCATTCATATTCAACACAATATGAAGATAAAGCGTAAATGCATAATCAAAATGAAACACTTCCTGTTTCCCCGTGCATTTCAAACGCTTCCCGTTTGGTTGTCCCTG
This sequence comes from Haberlea rhodopensis, assembly GCA_907163345.1. Classification (NCBI taxonomy): domain Eukaryota; kingdom Viridiplantae; phylum Streptophyta; class Magnoliopsida; order Lamiales; family Gesneriaceae; genus Haberlea; species Haberlea rhodopensis. The sequence goes on from CAJQUN010000403.1 coordinate 413,936, forward strand.
TACCATAACTCATGAGTATAATCAACAGATTATTTTTAATGGCCAAAACATGTCATGACATCATATACCATCTCAACTGTACCACATATTGGTCACCATTCCCTAGTCTGTCCATCACAGTGTATTTTAATGCCCCTCGCTTATATTCATATGGGCGGCATAGGATAACCTCGCTACAATGGACATGCGGCGCTCCCACCCCTCGCTTCACAGAGGGCGGCAAATACCCTTTCCTCGCCCCATATGACAACCACGCTCAAATGTGACATGCGGCGCTCCCACCCCTCGCTTCACATTTAGCGGAACCAATACAAAAAGCGGCAAGCATTAAAATCATCAAAGGATGACCACGACTCATGGGATGTGCATCCAATAATCATAATATGCATCTATCATCAATATGCATAAATTACCATGTATATGCATCCACAATGCAATACCTCATATGGCATAAATCAAAATGTATATGCATCCACAATGCAATACCACATATATACTCGCATCCACAATGCATAAACAATGAGTATACAAAATACATGTTACCGTTGGGTGCCCGTACGTCCACTACGTACCTTTCCAAAATGTGGAATGTGGTTGGACCTCAATTCCTTGGCTGCGTTGCCACCTGGGGTTGGTTCTACATATTCACAAATACCAATATTAGAACCCAATAATAGTCCAATACCAAAAATCCCACAAAAATAACCAAAAACACCCTTTTTGGTGTCTCGCGATCGATCGCCAACAAGCCCCGATCGATCGCGAGACTACACTGTCTCAGCCAACAAATTTCAACAATCCGCGATCGATCGCGGAGCTAGCGCCGATCGATCGCGGCCTCGCCGATCGATCGCGCGCATCTCGCGATCGATCGCTGAGGCTTACTGCCTCAGCCTTGCTGCTCGCGATCGATCGCGAGCGGACGCCGATCGATCGCCGAGCTGCGGGCAAGCGAGATTCGGGCACTATTCACCCATCTCCTTCCCAAACACAAACAAACCCACCAATACCAACATTAATCAAACCCAACAACTCAAAACCACCCATAAACATCATAACAAACTCATATAAACAACATCCAACTAAAACACTACCAAAATCACAACACCCAACACAAACCCATTTTAAACCCTTCAAAATCAACCCAAACTTAAACAAAACCTTACAAAAATAAACCATGAGGTACCCATACCTCTTGGGGATCTCCAATCACCCAACAATCTTCCACAAATCAAAGTTTGTAAGGACTCCTCTTCACCTCAAAGGTGGAACTCGAAAATTAAGGGGAAGGGAAGGGTTTGGGTGTGATATTTGGTAAAGTAAGAGTGAGGTTGAAAGAGTGGGGTTGAGTATTAAAAGGTGAGTTTATTTAAAATGATACCAAAATAATTCCATGGTGTATAAAACACCCCAACATGATATTTTTCAAAGCATTTACTCAAAATGCACCATAATATCAATTAACACATGATTTCCAATTAATTGCTAACCAATGCAAATAAATCATGCTTCCAATAATATTTACCCAACATGCACCACATGCACCCTAAAATGCAACCCCGGGTCATCCTATCCACATGACCATGCATTTCCACATAAGGTAAATAAATCCCAACACATAATCAATTACCACATAATTAATCATGTAAACATAATTTAAAGCCAAATAGCAATTAACCATTTCGGGGATGTCACAATACTCCCCTACTTATAAGATTTCGTCCTCGAAATCACATGCACTTACCCAAACAGAAACTAAACATAAACTCATACCAGAGAATAGTTCCGGGTAGTGCTGCACCATATGCTGCTCCGTCTCCCACGTAGCCTCCTCGACACCCCTGCGATCCCACTGAACTTTGATCATCGGTATCACTTTGTTCCGAAGTCTACGGTCTGCTCTGTCCAGAATTCTAACAGGCCGTTCCACATAAGATACATCTGACTCTAACTGAACTTCGGAAGGCTGTAACACGTGAGACGGATCCGGCTCATACTTTCGCAGCATCGATACATGAAACACATCATGTATCCCAGATAAAGAAGGCGGCAAAGCCAGTCGGTAAGCCAATGTGCCAATGCGCTGCAAAATCTCGTACGGTCCCACAAACCTCGGAGACAGTTTCCCGCGCATCCCAAACCGCACAACGCCTCTGAAAGGCGAGATCTTCAAAAAGACCTTATCTCCCAACTGAAACTCTAACGGTCTCCGCCGTTTATTCGCATAAGCTGCCTGTCTGTCTTGGGCTGCTTTCATTTTCTGCCTTATAGTCTTTATCTTCTCTTCCATTTCCCGGATCAACTCAGGCCCTCCGACTGATCTACTGTCCAAATCATCCCAACATAAGGGTGATCTACATCGTCTGCCATAAAGAGCTTCAAACGGAGCCATCTGAATACTGCCTGGTAGCTATTGTTATACGAAAACTCTACCAAAGGCACTGAATCCTGCCAAGAGGCATCGAACTCCAAAACGCAAGCTCTTAACATGTCCTCGAGCGTCTGAATAGTGCGCTCGATCTGGCCATCCGTCTGAGGATGATAAGCAGTGCTCAATCTGACCTCAGTTCCCAAAGCTGACTGAAGGCCTTCCCAAAAATGAGATGTGAATCGCGGATCTCGATCTGACACAATGGAAACGGGGATCCCATGCAATCTCACCACATCTCTAATATACAACTGCGCCATCCTCAAAATTGTAAATGTCATGCTATAGGGGATAAAGTGGGCTACCTTGGTCAATCTGTCCACAATCACCCAAATAGCATCGAAGCCTGAAGCACTCCTCGGCAAATGAGTCACGAAGTCCATGGAAATGTGCTCCCACTTCCACTTCGGTATCTCCAAGCTCCTCAATTTGCCGCCAGGTCTCTGTCTCTCTGCCTTAACCTGCTGGCAGATCAAGCACCTCTTTACAAAGGCGACGACATCGGACTTCATTCTCTTCCACCAAACTTGACCACGCAGATCTCTGATCATCTTCTTCCCGCCTGGGTGGATGCTAAGTCTGCTACTGTGAGCTCGCTCCAAGATTCCCTTACGCAACTCCGGCGTACTCGGAACTACCCAGCGGTTACCCAATCTCAAAGATCCGTCGTCGGCCACTCTGAACTTTGTCGGCTGACCAAGATGCACTATAGACAACCATCTCTGAACCTCAGCATCTGATCTCTGAGCTCTCCTGATGTTCTCATAAATATCTGGCTCAGCTAATAAGGTAGAGACATACACTGGTGATGCATCAATGTCAAAGTCATAGCCCATATGGCAATAGGAGGTCATCATTGCCGACAAATGGATGACGTCCTCAGCAGAACTCCTCACTTTCCGGCTCAGAGCGTCTGCTGTCAAATTGGCCTTTCCCGGATGGTACTCAATCTCGCAATCATAGTCCTTGAGTAGGTCCATCCATCTCCTCTGTCTCATGTTCAGCTCCGCCTGAGTGAATAGAAACTTGAGGCTCTTGTGATCCGTGTATATGGTGAATGAAGTACCATATAAATAATGCCTCCAGATCTTCAGGGCAAAGATGATAGCCGCCAATTCCAAGTCGTGAACTGGATATCTGGTCTCATGCGGCTTCAACTGCCTCGATGCATAAGCTACCACATGCTTATCTTGCATCAGAACACACCTAAGGCCCTGAAGCGATGCATCCGTATACAGAACAAATCTGGAGTTCTCCGTCGGGATCACTAATACTGGCGCCGTCGTCAACCGGTGCTTCAACTCCTGGAAGCTCTCCTCACAAGCTTCTGACCAAAAGAAAGGCACTCCCTTCTGAGTCAACTGAGTCAGCGGCTTGGCAATCTTCGAAAAGCCCTCGACAAAGCGCCGATAATACCCGGCCAAACCAAGAAAACTCCGAATCTCAGGCACAGAAGTGGGGGCAGCCCACTCCATCACAGCCTCAATCTTCTTCGGGTCCACTGATATCCCGCTGCTCGAAATGACATGCCCCAGAAACACTACACTGCTCAGCCAAAACTCACACTTACTGAGCTTAGCATACAACTGATGCTCTCTGAGAATCTGAAGCACTGTCCTCAAGTGTTTCACATGATCTTCCTCACTCCGGGAGTAGATAAGAATGTCGTCAATAAACACGATGACGAACTGATCAAGATACGGCTGAAACACTCTGTTCATCAGACTCATAAAGACGGCCGGGGCGTTCGTCACACCGAACGGCATTACTAAGAACTCAAAATGCCCGTATCGAGTCCGGAACGCTGTCTTCTGCACATCTTCCTCTCTGACCCGAATCTGATGATACCCGGATCTCAAATCAATCTTGCTATACACCCTGGTACCTTGCAACTGATCAAACAAGTCGTCTATCCTTGGGAGAGGATACTTGTTCTTCACTGTAGCCTTGTTCAGTTGCCGGTAATCGATGCACAACCGCATCGAACCGTCCTTCTTCTTCACAAAGAGAACTGGTGCGCCCCATGGCGACACGCTCGGGCGTATATAACCCTTGTCAAGGAGATCCTGCAACTGCTCTTTCAACTCTCTCAACTCTGCCGGTGCCATCCTATAAGGTGCACGAGAGATAGCGGATGTCCCTGGCAACAACTCGATCCCAAATTCAACTTCCCTGGCCGGTGGAAATCCTGGGATCTCTTCTGGAAATACATCAGCAAATTCTGCCACAACTGGTACATCCTCAACCCTCAGTTCTTTACTCTTTCCAGACGTGTCCACGGCATAAATAAGATAGCCCGTGTGCCCACGTTCCAACAACTGAGTCATCTTGATCGCTGAAATCAACGGAATCTTTGCACGAGAACCGTTGCCATAGAAAGTCCACTGACTGCCCAACTCAGGTCTGAACTTCACTATCCTCTGTCGGCAATCTACCACTGCCTGATATCTGTTCAGAACATCTATACCCAAGATGCAGTCGAAGTCTAACATACCCAGCACAATCAAGTCTGACCTCAATTCGTTGCCCTCAAAATAAATGAGGCTATCTGCCAAGAACTGATCAGCAACGACGTTTCTTCCAGTGGGTGTCGAGACCAATAGAGGCGTGGGCAAAGAAGACGTGCGCATATGGTGTCTTTCCACAAATCCCACAGACACAAAGGAATGGGAGGCACCTGTATCTATCAAAACAAAAGCAGGGTACGTAAATAAATGACACGTACCGGCAATCACCTCCTCTGGAGCTGCCTGAGCCTGCTCCCTGGTCAGTGCATATACTTGTCCCTGGGGTGGTCCCACTGTCTGACCTCCCGATGGACGAGGCCCAAACTGCTGCCTCTGCTGCACTGTCCTGTCCTCAAACCTTGGCCTGTTGCCCTGATACTCTGACTGGCCTCCCCTGGTGGGACAATACCGAGCAATGTGACCCATCTTGCCACAGACATAACATGCAGGACACTTATTTGAAGAATGCGGCCCTCCACAATTGTTGCACCTAGGCTCTCCCGGCCTCTCCCCTTGTGAAGATCCTCGATTGGCCGACCAATTACCCTTCTTGTTATCCTGCTTCTGTCCAAAGTGTTTCTTTCCACCATACCGTGAAGATGAAGAGGCACCACGGGGTTTAAATGGCTCACCCCGAGGCCTCAAACTGTCACTAATCTGCCTCTGTTGCAGTACCGGTGGTGGCATGGCATAAGCTCCCACTCCTAGCTCAGCAAGCTCCGCTCTTGTGAGAGCATCATCAAAAGAAGTTGGGTTATTGATGATAACCCGGTCATAGAGCTCCGGTCGTAGTCCTTTCATGAAATTTCTCATCTTGGCACGTCCATCAGAGGCAATATGGGGGACATACCTCAGTAGTGATGAGTACTGTGTGGCATAGTCTGCCACTGTCATGTTCCCCTGCCTCAGACTTGTAAATTCATCCTCCTTTGTCTGTCTCGCTGCCGCGGAGAAGTATCGGTTCAAGAACCTGGTCCTGAAGAGCGTCCAATCAATCACAGCACCTAGTGCTCTCATCTCCATCACTGTGCTCCTCCACCACATCAATGGTTTCTTAGCCAACTGGAACTCCGCCAGCCTCAGCCAAGCAGTCACAGCACATGGAGCCGATACAAAGATCTGCTCAAGTCTTTCTAACCACTCTTCAGCCTCTTCTCCGGACTCTGTCCCCTCAAACCGGGGCGGATGATAAGACAGAAACTGAGTCAAGCTAATCTCACCCGGTAGCAATAACTGGACCACTGGTTCCATTCCTACAGCCGGTGGAGGTAGAGGATTAGCCTGTCCAATACTCGCATTTACACTCCCAACATCTCCGATTTCCTCATTAGCAGCCATGATGTAACACAAATGTTAACAACAATCCAAAGCAATATATATATCATGTCGTTAGATAACAGGAGTGATATAAGCATGTTAGTATAACCAAATATACACCAATATGCACCACATGCATAAACATGCTTCAAATGTAAGCACCTAGCCAAACATGCTAAGGCTACCCTTCACTCGTTCCCGGGTTCTCTAACCACTGCTCTGATACCACTAATGTAAGGACCCTAATCCTTAAGTGCGGAATCAAGGCATAATTAGGGCTAATAATATGATCAGAGTAGAATAAACATGTTGAGTCTATGAGCTTAAGCCTTTACATGCCAAAATAAGGACTACCAAAAAGGATTAATTACATTCCAATCAATGAATGTACAACTATAGTTTTATACTACTCCTAGAGTAGATACTATCAAAAATAATCCTGTCCTTTCTGCCTCAAAAGAATGCTTCATAAGCTCACCACCTCAACCCGTTCAAGCCCATCTATCATGCCAAAAAGGTACCTACAAGGACAACCCCCAAACATGAGCAATAATAATCATTCATATTCAACACAATATGAAGATAAAGCGTAAATGCATAATCAAAATGAAACACTTCCTGTTTCCCCGTGCATTTCAAACGCTTCCCGTTTGGTTGTCCCTGTACCATAACTCATGAGTATAATCAACAGATTATTTTTAATGGCCAAAACATGTCATGACATCATATACCATCTCAACTGTACCACATATTGGTCACCATTCCCTAGTCTGTCCATCACAGTGTATTTTAATGCCCCTCGCTTATATTCATATGGGCGGCATAGGATAACCTCGCTACAATGGACATGCGGCGCTCCCACCCCTCGCTTCACAGAGGGCGGCAAATACCCTTTCCTCGCCCCATATGACAACCACGCTCAAATGTGACATGCGGCGCTCCCACCCCTCGCTTCACATTTAGCGGAACCAATACAAAAAGCGGCAAGCATTAAAATCATCAAAGGATGACCACGACTCATGGGATGTGCATCCAATAATCATAATATGCATCTATCATCAATATGCATAAATTACCATGTATATGCATCCACAATGCAATACCTCATATGGCATAAATCAACATGTATATGCATCCACAATGCAATACCACATATATACTCGCATCCACAATGCATAAACAATGAGTATACAAAATACATGTTACCGTTGGGTGCCCGTACGTCCACTACGTACCTTTCCAAAATGTGGAATGTGGTTGGACCTCAATTCCTTGGCTGCGTTGCCACCTGGGTTGGTTCTACATATTCACAAATACCAATATTAGAACCCAATAATAGTCCAATACCAAAAATCCCACAAAAATAACCAAAAACACCCTTTTTGGTGTCTCGCGATCGATCGCCAACAAGCCCCGATCGATCGCGAGACTACACTGTCTCAGCCAACAAATTTCAACAATCCGCGATCGATCGCGGAGCTAGCGCCGATCGATCGCGGCCTCGCCGATCGATCGCGCGCATCTCGCGATCGATCGCTGAGGCTTACTGCCTCAGCCTTGCTGCTCGCGATCGATCGCGAGCGGACGCCGATCGATCGCCGAGCTGCGGGCAAGCGAGATTCGAGCACTATTCACCCATCTCCTTCCCAAACACAAACAAACCCACCAATACCAACATTAATCAAACCCAACAACTCAAAACCACCCATAAACATCATAACAAACTCATATAAACAACATCCAACTAAAACACTACCAAAATCACAACACCCAACACAAACCCATTTTAAACCCTTCAAAATCAACCCAAACTTAAACAAAACCTTACAAAAATAAACCATGAGGTACCCATACCTCTTGGGGATCTCCAATCACCCAACAATCTTCCACAAATCAAAGTTTGTAAGGACTCCTCTTCACCTCAAAGGTGGAACTCGAAAATTAAGGGGAAGGGAAGGGTTTGGGTGTGATATTTGGTAAAGTAAGAGTGAGGTTGAAAGAGTGGGGTTGAGTATTAAAAGGTGAGTTTATTTAAAATGATACCAAAATAATTCCATGGTGTATAAAACACCCCAACATGATATTTTTCAAAGCATTTACTCAAAATGCACCATAATATCAATTAACACATGATTTCCAATTAATTGCTAACCAATGCAAATAAATCATGCTTCCAATAATATTTACCCAACATGCACCACATGCACCCTAAAATGCAACCCCGGGTCATCCTATCCACATGACCATGCATTTCCACATAAGGTAAATAAATCCCAACACATAATCAATTACCACATAATTAATCATGTAAACATAATTTAAAGCCAAATAGCAATTAACCATTTCGGGGATGTCACAATGTATATAGCCATACCCACAACCATCTAATGCAATTACAACACATTATGCATTTCACAATTGCTATCACATCAAGTAATGCTCGTACGTCGCACGTACCTTAAATCTCCGAAGTCCGAGCCAAACCTTGCTAGAGTTCCATGCTCCGAGGAACGATGTGCTAACACGATAAATTAATTCACAATTAATTACGAACATGCAACCCATGCTCAAGCACACCCATAACCCTCAAAAATATTGTCAACACACGACAATTAACCATTATCAAAAATTGCTCAAGAACACCCCACAAATTCCGAACCTTCACAACACAAATCGAACCCAAACTAAACACCATAATTCATCTAAAACATGAATTAATCGATTACTAACAAGAATCATAACTCCCTGCCAAAAACCCCAATTTTCGAACATAAACCCCAATTTCGAACCCTAAATCACGAAAACAGCGCTGAAATTCGAACCAAATGCAACAAATATTTCGAACCACAAAAGTCTGAAATTATCGACTCAATATCAGCTCAAAAACGCCCCAAAAACACCAGAATAAAAGCCCCAAAATCGTACCAAAATCGAGCCCCAAAATCGGACAGTAATCCAGTTCGAACCCTAGCGCTTTTCTGGCAAATCCGAGCTCAAATCGCGACCAAACTTTGAATTGATGGTACGGGAAAGAGCGCCTGGACGAGACGAAGCTGGCGGCGGGTCGGACGCGCCGAACGGCGGCCGTACGGTGGCGTGCGCACGCCTGGAAGCGGCGTGGGTCAAGCAGATCGGGAATGGGCGCGCGGGTGAGGAGAGAGAGGGAAGGTGGGGAAAATGGTTCCAATAATTAAAATCTCGGGTTCAACTGGTATATATAGCAAAAATACCCCGAAATACTAATAGCCCCACAAATACATCATGATTCATTAAAAATCATCTGTTTTCAAAAATTCTCTCTCTAACTCAAAAACCCCCTACCGTGCCCACACCAAGCACCCGAGATTCCGAGTCACACTAAAGACCCAACTCACAGGTTTTCACCGAAATGAGAATACGATCTCAACCTCGGGATCCAACGATCCCAACTACTCAAATAGACGAGCCCGAAAGGCCCAACACTTCGATTAAACTCCTAATCGCCACGTAAAACAACTTTAGGGGTTATTAACACTCCGGGATTAACATCCATAATCTCTGGTCATCACAGAAATGAAAGCGCCGAAATATGTGCTTGGATCTTTGGTGAGATCTAGGTTCCTTAGCCAATGCGATCGCTCCATTGTTGTCACAATAGAGTTCTATCGGATCTTTAATGCTAGGCACCACTCCAAGTTCAGAAATGAACTTCCTAATCCAAACAGCTTCCTTTGCTGCATCCGAGGCAGCAATATACTCACCTTCCGTTGTAGAATCAGCTACTGTTTCTTGCTTTGAACTCTTCCAGCTCACAGCACCTCCATTTAGGCAATACACATATCCAGATTGCGATCGATAATCATCTTTGTCGGTTTGGAAGCTTGCATCAGTGTTGTGATGACCAGGGATTATAGGTGTTAATCCCGTAGTGTTAATAATCCCTAAAGTGGTTTTACGTGGCGATTTGGAGTTTAATTGAGGTATTGGGCCTTCTGGGCTCGTTTATTTGGGTAGTTGGGATCGTTGGATCCAGAGGTTGAGATTGTATTCTCATTTGGGTGAAAAACCTAAGAGTTGGGTTTTTGGTGTGTCTCGGGATCTCGGGTGCTGGGTGAGCACCGGTAGGGGATTTTGGAGTTAGAGAGAGAGTTTTTGAAAACAGATGATTTTTAATGAATCATGATGTATTTGTGGGGCTATTAATTTTTCGGGGTATTTTTGCTATAAATACCATTTGAACCCAAGATTTTAAGAGAAATTTCATTTCAGCCCCAAATCTTTTCTTTCTCCTCCCCTGCGCGCGATTCCCGTCTGCCAGCCCCTGCCCGCGCGCAAAAGCGCTTCGGCCGCCGCCGTCCCGCCGCCGATCGGCGCGTGCGACCTACCCACGGCTTCGTCTCGTCCAGGCGCTCATTTCCCCTCCGTCAATTGAAGGTTTCGTCGCGTTTCTCGTTCGGATTTGGCAGAAAGGCGTCGATCCCCAAAAGTTAGGGTTCATCGATTTTGAACGATTTTGCTTCCGATTTTCGTTGGGTAACCTCCCTAACCCCTTGTTCGTCTTTTTCGTGTATTTCCATGCCTTTATTGTGTTCGAATTTGAAGGATTTTAAGGGTTCGAATTTAAAGGCTTGTTTGGGTTCGATTTTATGGGTGTTAAGTTCGAAAATTGGGGGTTTTTGTCAAGGGATGTTGATTCTTGCTTGGATAGCTTAATTGGCATTTTAGATAAATTATGGTATTTTATTGGGTTCGAAATTGTGAGATTAAGGTTCGATTTTTGTAGGGCATTCTTGAACAAATTTCGATTGTCTCATTTATTTCCTTCCCTGCATGTACCCTGCCCCGGGTCTTTTAAGAGGATAATTGTCGTGTATTGACAATATTTTGAGGGATATGGGTGTGCTTGAGCATAGGTTACATGTTCGTAAATAATTGTGAATTATTTATCGTGTTAGCACATCATTCCTCGGGGCATGGAACTCGAGCAAGGCTTGGCTCGGACTTCGGAGATTTAAGGTACGTGCGACGTACGAGCATTACTATATATATGTGAAATGCATAAGGTGTTTTTGATTTCATTGAATGTTTTGCGTATGGTTATACATATATGTTGATATAGCCAAGGAATGACCCAAATCTTGATATCGCCGCTTGTAGCGTGCGTGACACTAGAGTAGGATGACTCTTGCATGATATATGGGGTACTGGGTTTATTTGACTATATTAGGGCATTTGAGATGCCTGAGAATGATCGTAGAATCATGTATTCTTCGTAAGACATTGAGATGTCTAGGTTTGTAGACTCATGTATTCATTATAAGACACTTGAGATGTCTAAGTATAATGAAGGATTGGTAAAATAAATGCTAAGGCATTTGAGCTATCTGTGATTGATAGCGAGGTTGTGAAATCAGTATTAGATATTGTGATATCTGTAATTGCATGTTTAATGAATTTGTAATCACTATATGTTGATATTCGAGGATTAGGCATGCGATGAGTTAATCAATGCGTTGATTTACTGATTTATGAGATTGATGAGTTTGATGTTGTGAGAACAGGGACAGTACACGGAATCCCGGATGAGGATGTTGCCATCCAGGGAGTATCATTTAAATTCATTAGTATTTACTTGTGTTGTAAATTATGAATTTCATTATTATGATTATGGGATTTTGTGTATTGGTATGTCACCCCGTTGGGGGCTGTCTCTGTTGGGACAGGTGGACAGGTACATCGATGGCTATGGAGCTGAGCTCGAGCTGTTGATTTGAGGTACTCCCAGGATCGTGGTACCAGGGCTTGATGGAGCACGGTATCGTATAGAGTACCTATATATACACCTGAGGATTTATACATATTCATGATGCTCGCATGTGAGCACGATTATACTTGTATATGGATTGTATATAAAGGCATGAGCCTATCTCTCTTTCATTTAAGGTTGCATGCAATTAGAGGTTGAATTGCTAGAATGATATGAGAGTCATTGGTGTATTATGTGTGGTGTCTTCCCTGGCTAGGAATTTACTTGTATTGCTGCTTTCTGTTGAGTATTATGCTTTCCCTGGCCGGGAATTTTGTTATGTGTTGTACTCTTTTTTTTTGGGATAGCTCTATTTATGGGGAGACTCTGCCCAAATTTTTATAAAAGTTTACAATGTGAAAAGTGGCACCAAGGGGTTGGTAAAGGCAAACATATGAGTCTTTCATTGACAGGCAATGATTAAGTATCATCAGAGCTTCCCGATTGACATTTTATAGAAAGCATGTACCACACATAGTGGTTAATACACTAATCAAGGTTTAAGGGCTTGGGGTCCTTACATTAGTGGTATCAGAGCAGTGGTTGCTCATTGGGGCTGTTAAGGGCCTAGGAAGTTATTGATAGCACATATTTATGCATGATGGCATTAATGTTGTATGACATAACAAATTGTTTATGTGCTCTTATGATATGAAAAGTGGTATTGCTAACCATTGTGGTTGCAGGAATCGTGTGGAACACGATAGGATGACATTTATAGGGATGTCTGGCACTCCGTGTATTATGTGCCAAGGAAGCTGGTTTTTTTTAAGAAAATCCGGTAAAGGGATATTTCCGAGGTAACATGTACTTTATATTGTCTTGTTGACACATGATGAATGCAAAGTGGTGCATTAAGGTTATAGTATATGTTATTGTGCATTGTTTTTGCATATGCATGTTATGAAATATAAGAGGTGTATTTCTTGAGTCAAAGTTATCTTAGTAAGGATTTTAATGGCTTATGCTAAAGTCCATATGAAGCGATGAAGAGTCCCGCTTATATGGAGTAGCAATGCTAAAGTCCATATGAAGCGATGAAGAGTCCCGCTTATATGGAGTAGCAACGCTAAAGTCCATTGGAAGCGATGAAGAGTCCCGCTTACATGGAGTAGCAACGCTAAAGTCCAGTGGAAGCGAGGAAGAATTCCGCTTTCCTGGAGTAGCAAGAAGCATTAAAATGTACTAATGATAAGGGCTCAGGATGAAATAAGGATTTAAAGAGGAAGAATGTCATGACATTGCATATCCATACATTCATATAATGCGTTTTTATTATGTATTGAATGTTGATGTATAGCGTATATGGCTATTGTTGTTAACCCTGATGGTTGCAGGTTACAGGAAATAAGGAATACGAAAAGGAATGATGATTATACATATGCACGGGCATTCCAAGGGCAACATGTATTATGTGGTTAGTCATTTAACACAAGGTAAATCAAGGTATGCATAAGATAGTGCATTATGATATGATACATGTTGATACGCATCGTTTTGCATATGTATATTGTGAAATATAAAGTGAGGATTTCAATGCTTACACTAAGGTCCATATGAAGCGAGGAAGGATTCCGCTTATATGGAGTAGTGAGAAGCATTGAAATGCACTGATATTTCACGAGTCCAGGTTATCCTAGTGAGGATTTCAATGCTTGCACTAAGGTCCATATGAAGCGAGGAAGGATTCCGCTTATATGGAGTAGTGAGAAGCATTGAAATACACTACTGATAAGAGACTCAATTCGAGGTTTATTGATAGCGATGGTTCATTCCGCTATATCTATTGGCGATGGTTCATTCCGCCAGGTGTATTTATAGCGATGGTTCATTCCGCTATATCTATTGGCGATGGTTCATTCCGCCAGGTGTATTTATAGCGATGGTTCTTTCCGCTATATCTATTGGCGATGGTTCATTCCGCCAGGTGTATTTATAGCGACGGTTCATTCCGCTATATTGATTGGCGATGGTTCATTCCGCCAGGTGTATTGATAGCGATGCCTCTTTCCGCTACTATGTGGACGATGATTCATGCTCAGGGTATAGCGAGGTTTCATGCCACTTATTATCTGACGAGGTGTCATACCGTCGATTCTATAGCGAGGGATCTTGCCGCTATGTACTCAGCACAGGATTTTTGCCGCCTTCGAGCGATGGGTGCTGATTACGCACTATTATTGAGCGACGGAGACAGGTATGACGCTATATCACTAGCGATGAGGTATGAGATATTGCTATTTTATTAGCTTTATTGTAGCTGGCATGCATTGATATACATGTTTTATTATGCCTATTTTACTAGCATGATAGTGGATGACATACGCTGATGTACATGTATCGTCACTAGTGGGCAATGTTTTAGATGCCATGAGTTGGCATGTGTCGTCACGGGATGACGATGACGATGGTGTAGGAGATGTCTTATTAGACATGCATCATCGTTACGATGATCGATGCGTTGAGTATACGTATTCAGTGGTATGCCTTGGGTGCCAGTACCGAGCACAAGGTGGTGTGTGCGACACCGATGGACGTGACCCTTATACCGAGCGGGTTGCTCGAGGAATGGTTGGATGCGCTGTACATGTGATTGTACCGCAGCTTACGATTGGGGGTAATCATTTTACGAGTGGTGATACCCTTGAGGTATGCTCGTTGGAATGGTTTTTGGCCATGTTTTTGACGATAGGAGTAATCGTGGAGGAAATTACTCGCTTTCTGTCGATGTGACATGTGGTAGACATGATCACACCACCCTTGAGGGTGTAGGATGGGTCCTAGAGGAGTAGGATCAGGTTATGTTAAGTACATAGGGACATTGGGTTGTCCAGGGTGTATCGGCATTGAGGAATGTTGGATAAAGACCCACTACTCTATTGAGTTTTCTTCCCATAGTATGATATACCATGTGGAACGTCCGTCTTGTTGGTAGGTTTGAGGTAAACCTAAAGAGGCAGCGACTGGTTGTCTGCCGCGTGTGTGTAGCACCATGATGGGCTTGCTAGAGCCGTTACACTGCTCGTTGGAACCAAGTTTGGCAAATCGTAAGGTGATACGATGTGGATTGTGGTGGACTCTAGTAGTCACCATGTCATTGAGGTTAAGGTTGTTCATGCCTCACTGAAACGTGTATACGTTTATGTTTAATCTTGGAGACTTGTCTGGGACAGCTCAGGATGTTGGAGTACCAACAAGAGAGTCATCAGGTTGTTATTGACTCAATCTAAAGGAACCCGTGTATTGGGATACAATGGGTGTTATTGTATCCAGTTTTTCCAAACGATGGTTCGAGACTTGTGGATCTCGAGTTCGATGGCACTTCCCTTGCGAGGAAGGAGGTAGTATTATACCTATTTGGGAATCTTGAAAGATTCGGTAAGTTGGTGCAAGTGGTGTTGATTTTGGGAATCACACCGTGTATTGTTAATCGTCGATTTTCATCCTCCACTGAGTAAGGAATGACTCAGAATTGACGGTTGTGTTTGGGGCTTAGGGATATGTGGTAGATACCCGAGCCGAGTGCATTGAGTATGCATCCAATATCAGTGCTTAGGCAGGTATACCGGTGAGTATACGGATGCCAGTTATTGATTTCCTCTCTGTTAAGCATAGAGTTATGCTGTTTTTGGATGGTTAAATCTCTGATGAGAGATATGGAACACCTTGAGATTGGGAATCTCCATGGCACGATGTTTATGAGGAACAATCGTAAAGTTAGTTGACTCCCTTGAAGAGGGATTTTCTTGCGAGGGTTAAGGTACTTCCCTTGTTGGTGTTTTCCTTCGAGTTATGCGACAGCCTTCCCAAGTTTGGATTGTTAAATCCGAGGATTTTCAAGGGATGGCAGGATTTCGGATTGGTTGAGTGTCGCTGACGACACAAGCGTTGAGGATGCAATGGGTTTATTGCATACCCCTTAAGAATTTTAAACTCTGCGGAGTCTCGGTTGTTATTTATGATCAGGACGTGATTCTTGGAACATCCGGAGGTAGACATCTTGTGAGATGTCTTTTGTTTGAATTTGTGGTCGTGAGTTGCCCAAATTAAGTTGCAATGAGGCGACTACTCCTTCGATGGAGGAAGTTTGAAAGTGGAAACCAGGTTTGGTATGTGTACACCGTGGTTGTACTAGTGTTTCCCTCGTAACGATGTATGTTAGACATCGTGAGTCTTGGTAAAGATGTCATTGGATGATATCTACGATAGAATCAGGAGCGATTCGAATCCTTGCAGTTTCAGATGACTAACTGCTTTTGGATTATTAGCGTTGAGTTGTACTGACGCTCTTTGACGTTATGATGGATTTGGAAGTCTATTCCACTCCAGAGTTTGACACGAGGTTAACGTTCTTACGGTTGAGGTGTCATTCAGGATGTGTTCGTACTGTTGTATTAGAACGAAGGATGACTGTCTGATCTACAGTCGTAAGTATCAGTTGTTTCGCAGTCATGAGGGACTGACTTTTGGGATGACCCGCATCGAGGTACGTTTTACCTCTTGGGTGATAGGTTGGTTTTGGTAAGTCGCTCTGTTTCAGAGTTAGATGAGAGGTAAGTATCCTCGCGTTTATTAATACGATTCTGATATGGTCAGGAATCGAGGTTATGGCTTCATGTTGTTGTGTAGCCTGGGTGTTACGTGATACACCAGTGCTAATTTCGAGGACGAAATTCTTTTAGTGGGGGATATTGTGATGACCAGGGATTATAGGTGTTAATCCCGTAGTGTTAATAATCCCTAAAGTGGTTTTACGTGGCGATTTGGAGTTTAATTGAGGTATTGGGCCTTCTGGGCTCGTTTATTTGGGTAGTTGGGATCGTTGGATCCAGAGGTTGAGATTGTATTCTCATTTGGGTGAAAAACCTAAGAGTTGGGTTTTTGGTGTGTCTCGGGATCTCGGGTGCTGGGTGAGCACCGGTAGGGGATTTTGGAGTTAGAGAGAGAGTTTTTGAAAACAGATGATTTTTAATGAATCATGATGTATTTGTGGGGCTATTAATTTTTCGGGGTATTTTTGCTATAAATACCATTTGAACCCAAGATTTTAAGAGAAATTTCATTTCAGCCCCAAATCTTTTCTTTCTCCTCCCCTGCGCGCGATTCCCGTCTGCCAGCCCCTGCCCGCGCGCAAAAGCGCTTCGGCCGCCGCCGTCCCCCCGCCGATCGGCGCGTGCGACCTACCCACGGCTTCGTCTCGTCCAGGCGCTCATTTCCCCTCCGTCAATTGAAGGTTTCGTCGCGTTTCTCGTTCGGATTTGGCAGAAAGGCGTCGATCCCCAAAAGTTAGGGTTCATCGATTTTGAACGATTTTGCTTCCGATTTTCGTTGGGTAACCTCCCTAACCCCTTGTTCGTCTTTTTCGTGTATTTCCATGCCTTTATTGTGTTCGAATTTGAAGGATTTTAAGGGTTCGAATTTAAAGGCTTGTTTGGGTTCGATTTTATGGGTGTTAAGTTCGAAAATTGGGGGTTTTTGTCAAGGGATGTTGATTCTTGCTTGGATAGCTTAATTGGCATTTTAGATAAATTATGGTATTTTATTGGGTTCGAAATTGTGAGATTAAGGTTCGATTTTTGTAGGGCATTCTTGAACAAATTTCGATTGTCTCATTTATTTCCTTCCCTGCATGTACCCTGCCCCGGGTCTTTTAAGAGGATAATTGTCGTGTATTGACAATATTTTGAGGGATATGGGTGTGCTTGAGCATAGGTTACATGTTCGTAAATAATTGTGAATTATTTATCGTGTTAGCACATCATTCCTCGGGGCATGGAACTCGAGCAAGGCTTGGCTCGGACTTCGGAGATTTAAGGTACGTGCGACGTACGAGCATTACTATATATATGTGAAATGCATAAGGTGTTTTTGATTTCATTGAATGTTTTGCGTATGGTTATACATATATGTTGATATAGCCAAGGAATGACCCAAATCTTGATATCGCCGCTTGTAGCGTGCGTGACACTAGAGTAGGATGACTCTTGCATGATATATGGGGTACTGGGTTTATTTGACTATATTAGGGCATTTGAGATGCCTGAGAATGATCGTAGAATCATGTATTCTTCGTAAGACATTGAGATGACTAGGTTTGTAGACTCATGTATTCATTATAAGACACTTGAGATGTCTAAGTATAATGAAGGATTGGTAAAATAAATGCTAAGGCATTTGAGCTATCTGTGATTGATAGCGAGGTTGTGAAATCAGTATTAGATATTGTGATATCTGTAATTGCATGTTTAATGAATTTGTAATCACTATATGTTGATATTCGAGGATTAGGCATGCGATGAGTTAATCAATGCGTTGATTTACTGATTTATGAGATTGATGAGTTTGATGTTGTGAGAACAGGGACAGTACACGGAATCCCGGATGAGGATGTTGCCATCCAGGGAGTATCATTTAAATTCATTAGTATTTACTTGTGTTGTAAATTATGAATTTCATTATTATGATTATGGGATTTTGTGTATTGGTATGTCACCCCGTTGGGGGCTGTCTCTGTTGGGACAGGTGGACAGGTACATCGATGGCTATGGAGCTGAGCTCGAGCTGTTGATTTGAGGTACTCCCAGGATCGTGGTACCAGGGCTTGATGGAGCACGGTATCGTATAGAGTACCTATATATACACCTGAGGATTTATACATATTCATGATGCTCGCATGTGAGCACGATTATACTTGTATATGGATTGTATATAAAGGCATGAGCCTATCTCTCTTTCATTTAAGGTTGCATGCAATTAGAGGTTGAATTGCTAGAATGATATGAGAGTCATTGGTGTATTATGTGTGGTGTCTTCCCTGGCTGGGAATTTACTTGTATTGCTGCTTTCTGTTGAGTATTATGCTTTCCCTGGCCGGGAATTTTGTTATGTGTTGTACTCTTTTTTTTTGGGATAGCTCTATTTATGGGGAGACTCTGCCCAAATTTTTATAAAAGTTTACAATGTGAAAAGTGGCACCAAGGGGTTGGTAAAGGGCAAACATATGAGTCTTTCATTGACAGGCAATGATTAAGTATCATCAGAGCTTCCCGATTGACATTTTATAGAAAGCATGTACCACACATAGTGGTTAATACACTAATCAAGGTTTAAGGGCTTGGGGTCCTTACAAGTGTAACCTATTACATTGAGCTCTTCCTCACCTCCATAAATCAAGAATGTATCCTTAGTCCTTCTCAAGTACTTCAGGATGTTCTTGACAGCAATCCAGTGACCTTCACCTGGATCAACTTGATATCTGCTCGTCATGCTCAAAGCATACGATACATTGGGACGAGTACATATCATGGCATACATGATAGATCCAATAGCTGACGCATATGGGATCTTACTCATGCGTTGTCTCTCATCTGGTGTTGAAGGACACTGTTCCTTCGAGAGATATATACCATGTGTCATAGGCACGAATCCTTTCTTTGATTCTTGCATGCTAAACCTTTTAAGCACTTTGTCTATGTATGCACTTTGACTTAGGCCAAGAAGTCTTCTTGATCTATCTCTATAGATCTTGATTCATAATACATAGGCGGCTTCTCCCAAGTCTTTCATCGAAAAGCAATTCCCTAGCCAAATCTTTACAGATTGTAAGGCAGGGATATCATTCCCAATGAGAAGTATGTCATCTACATACAACACTAGGAAAATGATTACGCTCCCACTGACCTTCTTGTAGACACAAGGCTCATCTTCGTTTTTGATAAAACCAAACTCTTTGATTGCATCATCAAAACGAAGATTCCAACTCCGAGAAGCTTGCTTCAATCCATAAATGGATCGTTGTAGCTTGAATATTTGTCCAGCATCCTCGGGCTGTGTCATGTACACATCCTCGAGCAGATTTCCATTAAGGAAAGCTGTTTTGACATCCATCTGCCAGATTTCATAATCATGAAATGCAGCTATTGCAAGTAAGATCCTTATGGATTTAACCATGGCCACTGGTGAAAAGGTTTCATCATAGTCAATACCATGAATTTGTTTGAATCCTTTTGCAACCAGCCGACCTTTATAGGTTTGTACATTACCATCCATATCGGTCTTTTTCTTGAAAATCCATTTGCACCCTATGGGTCGTACCCCTTCAGGTGGATCAACCAAAGTCCATACTTGGTTTGCATACATGGATTCCATCTCAGATTTCATGGCCTCTTGCCATTTCTCAGAATCAGTGCCCATTATAGCTTGTTGATAAGATGACGGCTCATCCTCATCAATAAGTAGTAAGTCACCTTGTTGAGTCACAAGAAATCCATATCTCTGTGGCTCCCGGTGTTCTCTTACAGACCTACGCTGGGCTTGTGTCTCTTGAGCAGGTACTTCTTCCACAACAGCTTGCGGTGCCTGCTCTGTTTCCATCTCAATCTCAGGTTCAGTGTTTTCTTGTGGTTGAACTTCACAAAGTTCTATTTTTCTCCCACTGGTTTTTCTAGAAATAAATTCTCTTTCAAGAAATACACCAGTCCGAGCAACAACTACTTTGTTCTCGGTGGGATAATAGAAATAATATCCTTTCGTTTCCTTAGGATACCCCACAAATAAACACTTATCAGATTTGGGTCCAAGTTTGTTAGTGGCGTGACGTCTAACGAAAGCCTCACAACCCAAAATCTTCATAAAACACATACTAGGACGCTTCCCAGTCCATATCTCATATGGTGTCTTTTCCACTGATTTAGATGGAACACGGTTCAGTAAGAAAATCGCTGTTTCTAGAGCGTGTCCCCAAAACGATATCGGAAGATCTGCATGACTCATCATTGATCTAACCATGTCTAACAAGGTTCGATTTCTCCTCTCGGATACACCATTCCATTGTGGAGTATATGGAGGAGTGAGTTGTGGGACTATCCCACACTCCTTTAGATAGTCATGAAACTCTTGGCTTAAGTATTCACCTCCTCGATCTGATCGAAGGATTTTGATACTTTTGCCAAGTTGGTTTTGTACTTAATTCTTGAAATCTTTGAACTTTTCAAAGGTTTCATGCTTATGCTTCATTAGGTACACATACCCATATCTACTGAGGTCATCAGTAAATGTAACGAAGTATTGAAAACAACCTCTAGCTGGTGTACTTATTGGTCCACATACATCACTATGTATTAGTCCCAATAAAACATTTGTCCTTTCAACATGTCCCTTGAAAGGGGCTTTAGTCATCTTGCCCATTAAACAAGATTCGCATGTTTCATATGATTCAAAATCAAATGAATCTAATACTCCATCCTTATGAAGTTTAGATATGCGGTTCTCGTTTATGTGGCCCAAGCGACAGTGCCAGAGATAAGTCGGATTACAATCATTATTTTTAATCCTTTTAGTATTTATGTTATAGATAGGCATATCAAGATTTAATAAATAAAGACCATTCACCATTTGTGCACTAGCATAAAACATATCATTTAAATAAATAGAACAACAGTTGTCCTTTATTATAAATGAAAACCCACACTTGTCTAAACAAGAAATAGAAATTATGTTTTTGGTAATGGATGGCACAAAATAACAGTCTTTTAAAATCAACGATAAACCAGAAGGCAAAGATAAATAATAATCTCCTATAGCTAATGCAGCAACTATTGCTCCATTTCCAACTCGGAGATCAACTTCGCCTTTCGCCAACAATCTACTCTTTTTGAGGTCCTGCACATTTACACAAATGTGAGATCCACATCCAGTATCTAATACCCATGATGAAGAAGTAGATAAATTGACTTCTATAACAAAAATACCTGAAGTGGAAGTCACACTTCCTTTCTTTAGATCCTCCAGATATACTTTGCAGTTTCTTTTCCAATGGCCGGTCTCACCGCAATGGAAACAGTTCCCTTCCTTCGCTATCCCTCCATTTGGTTTCAGTGCAGATGACTTTGGCTTAGATTTAACAAAGACCTTCTTGTTCTTCTTGAAGTTCTTAGCTTTAGTCTTTCCTTTGTTCTTATTCACAATAAGAACATTTGTAGGTTTAGACTTCTTGCTATTTGCTTCAAAAGTTCTAAGCATGCCAAGTAACTGTGGTAGTGTCTTCTCAATTTCAATCATATTGTAATTTAAGACAAATTGACTGAAGCTTTCAGCAACGATTGCAAGATCACGTCAGTGGCCAACTCTTGGTCCAAAGGAAAACCCAGCTTCTCCAGATTCTCAATATACATAATCATCTTGAGTACATGAGTTCCAACCAGACTTCCTTCTACCATTCTACACTGGAATAACGCCTTAGAGACGTCATACCTCTCTTGTCTTGCTTGTTGTTGGTACAGTTGCTTAAGATGCTCGATCATATCAAACGCCTCCATTTCCTCATGTTGCTTCTGAAGCTCAGAGTTCATGGTGGCAAGCATAAGGCACCCAACATCAAGTGCGTCACTTTGATGCTTCTTGTAAGCATCTTTATCGGCTCTTGTAGCCGTTAGGGGAGGTTCCTCAGCAGGTAAGGGTTCCTCTAGGACATATTGTTTCTTTTCTTGTTTGAGGACTATCCTCAAGTTCTTATGCCAGTCTAGGAAATTTGTCCCATTTAATTTGTCCTTCTCAAGGACCGATCGCAGTGATAAAGTGCTTGTTACGTTGTTAGTTGCCATGGATATCTACAATATAAATATGCAAAATAAGTTTATGATTTAATCATTTAACATGGTCTTATATTAAATGATACTCCCACTATTTTATTTAAAAAATATCAACCCTCGAAACCTTTAGTGGGCCAAGATCCATATTTCACCTAATCTTGAGTTAGCTTTGGCTAATCGCCCAAGGCTCGGTTATTTAGGTAGACAACACTTTGTCAATTACATCACATGTAATTCTTGGATAGTTGGACTAACAACACTCTGTTCAATTCATCAAATGAATTATAATCCAACCCATGCCTCTAAGTTCCCAATCCTATTGAGATAACCTAGTTAAGTCGTACCCAATTTAAAGTATAACGGATATCACTTTTATCCTTTCGCGCCTTACTAAGATTGCCACGGTTCTTTGCTTTGGCAAACCCACACATGTACAATCGAAGTTTTTGACGAGTACTTTTAATTTTGGAAGGCATCTAAAACTTAATATTTTAGAGGGATTTATTGATCTCATGATTAGTTTGATATTTTAAATATGTCCACTACATATAGTTGTATACATATCTACATATATGTGTAATACAATTATCAATCTAAAACATAAGATAAATCATGCATCAACAACATACATAATTAAACGTGACATGGTTATAGCCCCTACTAACAATTTTCTCAAGCCAATGAGAAAGTCCTAAGAGTCAACCTAAGGTAACTTCACAAGCACCTTCCTTTGGCTCCAATTTGTGAATGGCCTCCTCATCCCAACACGATGCTTCATCTTCATTGATCACCATCAACAATTAAACTATACTATTTACAAGATATAGAATTCTTCGATTCACATTCGAGGGGAACATAGGGGAGGGATAACATTTAGAATAAAATAGAGAAGGCACGACACGCAGGTCGTATTATAAATTACAAACATTCACAAATCCTATCTAATAGGTCAAAGGGCTATAACCATGCACCATGCTCAAACAACACATAAAGCATGCTTTAACATTTAATTAATTAAATTCTAAACATTTTAAATTTAATTCTAATTAAAACTGTAAAATAATTTTTGAAAAATTATCGTACGCTCGGGACATCAAATGTCACGAACTTAATGCGACTTAGCTACGAACCACCATGGTTTGAACCAACCACACACCACGGCTGGACCAATTATGGGCCTAGGGTTCGAAACCATAGCCCACGACATGGTCCGAGCCGATGGCTTGGGTGCGGCGCCGCTAGGGTTCCAAACCCTAGCCGCCTTGCACCATGTTGATTTCTATCGAGCCAACTTGTTCGAAACGCCGGAATTCATGAGCCACGAGCCACGGTCCAATCATGCACGGTTCATGACGGTGGTGGCTTAACCATCTCGAGCCAAGGGTTCGAAAAACCCTAGCCCTCATGTGGTGTAGCCGTCGACCCTCATAATTCCGTGGACCATGATCGAACCAACTTGCACCTTCTCAATACTTTATCGAGCCAATAGAGTTCAGAACCCTAGATAGTGCGACGGCTCGAACCATGCTGAGCCAAGGGTTCGAAACCTAGCTCCTAAGCGGCGGCCGAGAGTTGTGGTGACTAGGGTTCGAAACCCTAGTACTTAGGCGGCGGCACGTCCCCATGCATGAGCCAAGGGTCCGAACCCTAGCTCACTAGCGATGGCCGAGGGTCAAGTCATTAAGTGGTCGAACCACCTTGAGCCAACACCTCGATTTTACGCTTTCGTGTATCGTATACAATTATTCGCCAATTATATCAAATACAATTTTACGATGATTTTCACAAACTCGATATTAACATATCATATATGTTCATACAGTTTTAAATAGCATGCAATATTAGCTCTAATATGATTAACACAATTTAATCACATAAATCCGATATGAGCCTTGTACACGGCTCTGATACCACTGTTAGTAATCCATAAAGCATACAACGCAGCGGAATTTAAAATTTGGATTACTAGACACCGGATCTATACATAGGGATTCATATCGGATAAAGGTTTTACAAAAGTCTCACCCTTGTAGAGTGTTTGAGCAGATTCCACGGAGCAGCACCACGTCCAACGTCTCCTTCGAGTCACTAGCAAAACTTGTCAAGTTTTGCCTCAACGGTATCCACACGATCAAATCGGGTGAAGGGATAGTTTAAGAACAAGTTGCTAGACAAGTTCTTAAACCGGAACAAGAAACACACTCGATTCTAAATCGAAAACTCGCCGGAAATCACACAAGCCCACTTCGGCTATGAAGAAGCCGAGAGCACTTTTGTGATTATAGGAGGCGGCCGTGTCTTCTATCTTGGAAGGTGGCCGAGAGCACCTTGCTTTTGTGGCTAGGTTTTGATGTCTCTCTTTAATCTAATTAATCACCTTGTATTTATATTATAAGATTTAATTAAGGTTTAAGGCTTTCTTAAAGCCTCATGGGCCCAAACCCATGATTTAATTAATACCTTATAATCTTTTAATTAAGACTCTTCTTAATTAATTAATTCATCCAATGAATTTAATTTCCCTTCTCGATTTAAACTTTTGTGCGACCCGATAGGATCTTGTAATGTTGGTAGTGACATAAAATCTCATTTTATGTCGCAAGCATTGAGCGGTATCTAGCAACACATCAATGCTACCCAAATTACAAGAATGTCAATGACTCGACATAACCTTTAGAACTTGTGATAATATTAACCATGTAACTTAATCCCTTTGTCCTTTGTGTTTATATTGAACACGAGTCATGGAATAGCCATACTCGTATATTCAATCTTTATTTCTTGATCCCCAAGTAGAACTAGAATAAACGAATAAGCTCGATATCTCATATCGACTCATTCGAGCATGGCCATGCATTTTAGTTCTCACTTGATCAAGGGCCAAACACATCTCCTGTTATATAGGAGGGACAAATCCTATCTCGATCAGTCAACATCCCTCTACATAATTCGTAGTGTATCCAATAGTTGCCTTTATAGTTTACCCTGTTACGGATAAGGTTTGACAATATCAAGATACATAACTCCTTATGTTGGGATCTCTGATGATCACAAGTCGTAAGGATTACATACATTATTATCACTATGAGAATTGCATATGACGATCATATAACTATCCATGTTGCATTCTCATGGTGGGTCTGTCCAGTACATCGTTCTCTAACATGTACCCATGTGTTGATTTGATATCTCATATCAATGAACAATTCATCAATCAACACATACTAGTCTCTACGTATTATCATTATCCCTATTCATGATAATACTTGACTAGGGACATCTTTAAGAATAATACAATATTATTCTAAGGACATTAACATATATATTAATTCACATTGCACAGTTAAACGAATAATATATAATAATGAATTGCCATTCATAAAATCATAAACATTGTATGTCTTAAACAATCATCTAATGACTTGTCTTAGGGCATATCCCAACAATAACTTACCTCGGCGCCCAAAACACATCATCTCATGGAAGGGTGACACTTTCAAGAATAATATGTCCCCAACATGGAATTCCAACTGTCTTCTCCTTTTATTTCCATAACTTGCATGCCTGTCTGAGCTGCTTTCATTCGCTTCTGTATTAATTCAATATTTCCTTGCATTTCCTCCACGAACTCAGGTTGAGCCAACTGCCTCTCACCAATCTCGTTCTTGCATATAGGGGATCGGCATTTCTTTACATACAAGGTATCAAATGGTGCCATCCTGATAGTAGTTTGAAAAATATTGTTGTATGAGAATTCAACCAATGATAATGATACCTGCCAATTACCACCAAAATCCATCACTACAGAACGCAATATATCCTCTAGCGTTTGATGGTTCTCTTTGTTTGGCCATATATCTGCGGGTGGTAGGCGGTACTCATTGCTAATTTGGTGCCCGTGGCATTCTGAAAGCTGCACCAAACTTTGATGCAAATCTTGGATCCCTATCGGAAACAATGGAAATTGGTACTCCATGTATCCGAACCACATTGTCCACATACAATCGTGACATCTTCTTGTATGAGTAGGTACGTTCATACGGTATAAAAATGTGCAGACTTGGATAATCGGTCAACCACGACCCAGATTGCATCACAACCTCTGTTTGACCTGGGCAAATACGTCACAAAATCCATGGCTATGTGTTCCCAGTTCCACTGTTGCACTTCTAGACTCTAGAGCATACCGCCAGGTCTCATTCTTTCTGCTTTAATATGTTGGCATGTCAAACATCTTGCCACAAACTCGGCGATCTCTTTCTTCATACCTTCCCACCAAAAGTGGGGTTTCAATGTATGGTACATTTTCGGCTACCTAAACGAACACTATGGTGACTGCAGTGTGCCTCCTGAAGCAAAGCTTCCTTCAAATATGTAAGATTCTGTACCACTAACCTGTCATCCATCTGTAGCCAACCATCAGATGATACATTGAATCTGGACAGGTGGCCAGCAAAAATTACCTCTTTTAACTTTTGAATGAATGGATCCCTCTCTTGAGCCTTCTTGATTGACGAGATGATATGAGGCTCGAATTGCTTCGCGGAGACAAGGAAACATTCTCCATGTGGGTGTAAGTCCACCCAGAAGCAGATAATTCGTCATAATTTTGCCAGACATGGATCGATGCTACTACGGCATCTTGAACTTTTTGGTTCAACGCTTCGGCTACCAGATTCATCTTCCCTGGTTGATATTGGATCTCACAGTCAAAATATTTCAGTAAGTCCATCCATCGTCGCTGCCTCATGTTCAACTCCGACTAAGTGAATAAGTATTTTAAGCTCTTATGATCAGAGTAAATAATGAATTGCTCACCATAGAGGTAGTGCCTCAAAATTTTTGTAGGGCTTTCCTACCTTAACATCATCTTATACACGTAATATGGACTAAACATGCATTCATAACACCTTAGGGTTCCGGTTGTAGCTTCGAGCTAATAAGATTACAGGTCAAAATAAAATTTCAAAACTTAATTAATTACATTCTCAATAATGAATGTTAAAGCTATAGATTTACACTACTCCTAGAGTAGAGACTATCAAAATCCTGTATCCTATATTCATCTTGCTCCTTTTAGTTCACTGCCTCAACCCGACCCTAGGCCCTTCAGTCCAAAAGTGTACCTGCCGGAACAACCCATCATGAGCATGTACATCGTTACTTAACATCATAAGGCAATGGCATATAAATAAATGTATGAAAATAATTGGTAACATATACTTCCTGGTTAATCGCATTAACCCTCTTTGGTTGTCTCTGTTTCATAGTCATGCATATAATCATTAATTCTTGACATGAATGATTAAAATCATCATCTTATAAATATCATCATCTTATAACATCATCATCATATAAGCATCATCATCTTATAAATATCATCATCTCATAACATCATCATCTTATAGCATCATCATCTTATAGCATCATCATCTTATAAATATCACCATCTTATAACATCATCATCATATAAGCATCATCATCATCATATAAGCATCATCATCTTATAGCATCATCATCTTATAGTATCATCATCTTATAAATATCATCATCTTATAACATCATCATCATATAAATATCATCATCTTATAACATCATCATCATATAAGCATCATCATCTTATAGCATCATCATCTTATAGCATCATCATATTATAGTATCATCATCTTATAACATCATCATCTTATAACATCATCATCTTATAAATATCATGACAAAATATAACAGTAAATGTACGAATTCTTAGTTAAGTAAACTTGCTGGTTATTCGTCAACTTCTTTTTGTTGACCCTGATTCACATTCGTGCATATGGGCATCTTACCCCATCGTATGGCATCTTACCATATCATAACATCGTGTGGCATCTTACCACGTGGGCATCTTACCCTATCGTATGGCATCTTACCATGTAAGGACCCTAATCCTTAAGTGCGGAATCAAGGCATAATAGAGCTAAAGTAAATCAATCAGAGCATAAAGAACATGTTGAGTCTATGAGCTTAAGCATTACATGCCAAAAATAAGGACCACTAAAAGGATTAATTACATTCCAATCAATGAATGCTATCAACTAGTTTTACACTACTCCTAGAGTAGACACTAGACAAAATAATCCTGTCCTTTAATCCTCAAAAGAATGCTCCACAAGCTCACCACCTCAACCCGTTCAAAGCTTGCTATCATGCCAAAAAGGTACCTACAAGGACAACCCCCAACCATGAGCAATAATAATCATTCATATTCAACACAATATGAAGATAAAGCGTAAATGCATAATCAATATAAAAACACTTCCTGTTTTCCCATGCATTTCAAACGCTTCCCGTTTGGTTGTCCCTGTACCATAACTCATGAGTATAATCAACAGATTATTTTTAATGGCCAAAACATGTCATGACATCATATACCATCTCAATTGTACCACATATTTGTCACCATTCCCTAGTCTGTCCATCACAGTGTATTTTAATGCCCCTCGCTTATATTCATATGGGCGGCATAGGATAACCTCGCTACAATGGACATGCGGTACTCCCACCCCTCGCTTCACAGAGAGCGGCAAATACCCTTTCCTCGCCCCATATGACAACCACGCTCAAATGTGACATGCGGCGCTCCCACCCCTCGCTTCACATTTAGCGGAACCAATACAAAAAGCGGCAAGCATTAAAATCATCAAAGGATGACCACGACTCATGGGATGTGCATCCAATAATCATAATATGCATCTAACATCAATATGCATAAATTACCATGTATATGCATCCACAATGCAATACCTCATATGGCATAAATCAACATGTATATGCATCCACAATGCAATACCACATATATACTCGCATCCACAATGCATAAACAATGAGTATATAAAATACATGTTACCGTTGGGTGCCCGTACGTCCACTACGTACCTTTCCAAAGGTGGAATGTGGTTGGACCTCAATTCCTTGGCTGCGTTGCCACCTGGGTTGGTCTCTTGGGGATCTCAAATCACCCAACAATCTTCCACAAATCAAAGTTTGTAAGGACTCCTCTTCACCTCAAAGGTGGAACTCGAAAATAAGGAAAAAGGGAAGGGTTTGGGTGTGATATTTTGGTAAAGTAAGAGTGAGGGATGTAAAGTGGGGTTTGGGTAATAAAGAAAAGGTGTTGGTTATTTAAAATGCATACTAAACAACTTCATGGTGTATAAAACACCCCAACATGATATTTTTCAAAGCATTTACTCAAAATGCACCAAATATCAATTAACACATGATTTCCAATTAATTGCTAACCAAGGCAAATAAATCATGCTTCCCATAATATTTACCCAACATGCACCACATGCACCCTGAAATGCAACCCCAGGTCACCCTATCCACATGACCATGCATTTCCACATAAGGTAAATAAATCCTAAAACATCAATTACCACATAATTAATCATGTAACCACAATTAATGCACCAAATAGCAATTAACCATTTCGGGGGTGTCACAATACTCCCCTACTTATAAGATTTCGTCCTCGAAATCACATGCACCTACCCCAAAAGAAACTAAACATAAACTCATACCAGAGAATAGTTCCGGGTAGTGCTGCACCATATGCTGCTCCGTCTCCCACGTAGCCTCCTCGACACCCCTGCGATCCCACTGAACTTTGGTCATCGGTATCACTTTATTCCGAAGTCTACGGTCTGCTCTGTCCAGAATTCTAACAGGCCGTTCCACATAAGATACATCTGATTCCAACTGAACTTCGGAAGGCTGTAACACGTGAGACGGATCCGGCTCATACTTTCGCAGCATCGATACATGAAACACATCATGTATACCAGATAAAGAAGGCGGCAAAGCCAGTCGGTAAGCTAAGGTGCCAATGCGCTGTAAAATCTCGTACGGTCCAACGTACCTCGGAGACAGTTTCCCGCGCATTCCAAACCGCACAACGCCTCTGAAAGGCGAGATCTTCAAAAAGACCTTATCTCCCAACTGAAACTCTAACGGTCTCCGCCGTTTATTTGCATAAGCTGCCTGTCTGTCTTGGGCTGCTTTCATTTTCTGCCTTATAGTCTTTATCTTCTCTTCCATTTCCCGGATCAACTCAGGCCCTCCGACTGGTCTACTGTCCAAATCATCCCAACATAAGGGTGATCTACATCGTCTGCCATAAAGAGCTTCAAACGGAGCCATCTGAATACTTGCCTGGTAGCTATTGTTATACAAAAACTCTGCCAAAGGCACTGAATCCTGCCAAGAGGCATCGAACTCCAAAACACAAGCTCTTAACATGTCCTCGAGCGTCTGGATAGTGCGCTCGGTCTGGCCATCCGTCTGAGGATGATAAGCAGTACCCAATCTGACCTCAGTTCCCAAAGCTGACTGAAGGCCTTCCCAAAAATGAGATGTGAATCGCGGATCTCGATCTGACACAATAGAAACGGGGATCCCATGCAATCTCACCACATCTCTAATATATAACTGCGCCATCCTCAAGAATGTAAAGGTCATGCTATAGGGGATAAAGTGGGCTACCTTGGTCAATCTGTCCACAATCACCCAAATAGCATCGAAGCCTGAAGCACTCCTCGGCAAACGAGTCACGAAGTCCATGGAAATGTGCTCCCACTTCCACTTCGGTATCTCCAAGCTCCTCAATTCGCCGCCAGGTCTCTGCCTCTCTGCCTTAACCTGCTGGCAGATCAGACACCTCTTCACAAAAGCGACGACATCAGACTTCATTCTCTTCCACCAAAACTGACCACGCAGATCTCTGTACATCTTCTTCCCGCCTGGGTGGATGCTAAGTCTGCTACTGTGAGCTCGCTCCAAGATTCCCTTACGCAACTCCGGCGTACTTGGAACTACCCAGCGGTTACCCAATCTCAAAGATCCGTCGTCGGCCACTCTGAACTTCGTCGGCTGACCAAGATGCACTATAGACAACCATCTCTGAACCTCAGCATCTGATCTCTGAGCTCTCCTGATGTTCTCATAAATATCCGGCTCAGCTAATAAGGTAGAGACATACACTGGTGATGCATCTATATCGAAATCATAGCCGAGATGGCAATAGGAGGTCATCATAGCCGACAAATGGATGACGTCCTCAGCAGAACTCCTCACTTTCCGGCTCAAGGCGTCCGCTGTCAAATTGGCTTTCCCGGGATGGTACTCTATCTTGCAATCATAGTCCTTGAGTAGGTCCATCCATCTCCTCTGCCTCATGTTCAGCTCTGCCTGAGTGAATAGAAACTTGAGGCTCTTGTGATCCGTATAGATGGTAAACGACGTACCATACAAATAATGCCTCCAGATCTTCAGGGCGAAGATGATAGCCGCCAATTCCAAGTCATGAACTGGATATCTGGTCTCATGCGGCTTCAACTGCCTCGATGCATAAGCTACCACATGCTTATCTTGCATCAGAACACATCCAAGGCCCTGCAGTGATGCATCAGTATACAGAACAAATCTGGAGTTCTCCGTCGGGATCACTAACACTGGCGCCGTCGTCAACCGATGCTTCAACTCCTGGAAGCTCTCCTCACAAGCTTCTGACCAAAAGAAAGGTACACCCTTCTGAGTCAACTGAGTCAGCGGCTTGGCAATCTTCGAAAAGCCCTCAACAAAGCGCCGATAATACCCGGCCAAACCAAGAAAACTCCGGATCTCAGGCACAGAAGTGGGGGCAGCCCACTCCATCACAGCCTCAATCTTCTTGGGGTCCACTGATATCCCGCTGCTCGAAATGACATGCCCCAGAAACACTACACTGCTCAGCCAAAACTCGCATTTACTGAGCTTAGCATACAACTGATGCTCTCTGAGAATCTGAAGCACTGTCCTCAAGTGTTTCACATGATCTTCCTCACTCCGGGAGTAGATAAGAATGTCGTCAATAAACACGATGACGAACTGATCAAGATACGGCTGAAACACTCTGTTCATCAGACTCATAAAGACTGCTGGAGCATTCGTCACGCCGAACGGCATCACTAAGAACTCATAATGCCCGTATCGTGTCCGGAATGCTGTCTTCTGCACATCATCCTCTCTGACCCGAATCTGATGATACACGGATCTCAAATCAATCTTACTATACACCCTGGTACCTTGCAACTGATCAAACAAGTCGTCAATCCTTGGGAGAGGATACTTGTTCTTCACTGTAGTCTTATTCAGCTGCCGGTAATCGATGCACAGCCGCATCGAACCGTCCTTCTTCTTCACAAAAAGAACTGGTGCGCCCCATGGCGACACACTCGGGCGTATATACCCCTTGTCCAGGAGATCCTGCAACTGATCTTTCAACTCTCTCAACTCTGCCGGTGCCATCCTATAAGGTGCACGAGAGATAGCGGATGTCCCTGGCAACAACTCGATCCCAAATTCAACTTCCCTGGCCGGTGGAAACCCTGGGATCTCTTCTGGAAATACATCAGCAAATTCTGCCACAACTGGTACATCCTCAACTCTCAGTTCTTTACTCTTTCCAGACGTGTCCACGGCATAAATTAGATAGCCCGTGTGACCACGTTCCAACAATTGAGACATCTTGATCGCTGAAATCAACGGAATCTTCGCACGAGAACCGTTGCCATAGAAAGTCCACTGACTGCCCAACTCAGGTCTGAACTTCACTGTTCTCTGTCGGCAATCTACCACTGCCTGATATCTGTTCAGAACATCAATTCCCAAGATGCAGTCAAAGTCTAACATACCCAGCACAATCAAGTCTGACCTCAATTCGTTGCCCTCAAAATAAATGAGGCTATCTGCCAAGAACTGATCAGCAACAACATTTCTTCCAGCGGGTGTCGAGACCAATAGAGGCGTGGGCAAAGAAGACGTGCGCATATGTTGTCTTTCCACAAATCCCACAGACACAAAGGAATGGGAGGCACCTGTATCTATCAAAACAAAAGCAGGGTACGTAAATAAATGGCACGTACCGACAATCACCTCCTCCGAGGCTGCCTGAGCCTGCTCTCTGGTCAGTGCATATACCTGTCCCTGGGGTGGTCCCACTGTCTGACCTCCCGACGGACGAGGCCCAAACTGCTGCCGCTGCTGCACTGTCCTGTCCTCAAACCTTGGCCTGTTGCCCTGATACTCTGACTGGCCTCCCCTGGTGGGACAATACCGAGCAAT
Source organism: Haberlea rhodopensis (assembly GCA_907163345.1). Classification (NCBI taxonomy): domain Eukaryota; kingdom Viridiplantae; phylum Streptophyta; class Magnoliopsida; order Lamiales; family Gesneriaceae; genus Haberlea; species Haberlea rhodopensis. The sequence goes on from CAJQUN010000403.1 coordinate 447,701, forward strand.
GTGGCCCATCTTGCCACAGACATAACATGCAGGACACTTGTTTGAAGAATGTGGTCCTCCACAATTGTTGCACCTCGGCTCTCCCGGCCTATCCCCGTGTGAAGATCCTCTATTGGCCGACCAATTGCCCTTCTTGTTATCCTGCTTCTGTCCAAAGTGTTTCTTTCCACCATACCGTGAAGATGAAGAGGCACCACGGGGCTTAAATGGCTCACCCCGAGGCCTCAAACTGTCACTAGTCTGCCTCTGTTGCGGTACTGGTGGTGGCATGGCATAAGCTCCCACTCCTAGCTCAGCAAGCTCCGCTCTTGTGAGAGCATCATCAAAAGAAGTTGGGTTATTGATGATAACCCGGTCATAGAGCTCCGGTCGCAGTCCTTTCATGAAATTTCTCATCTTGGCACGTCCATCAGAGGCAATATGGGGGACATACCTAAGTAGTGATGAGTACTGTGTGGCATAGTCTGCCACTGTCATGTTCCCCTGCCTCAGACTTGTAAATTCATCCTCCTTTGTCTGTCTTGCTGCTGCGGAGAAGTATCGGTTCAAGAACCTGGTCCTGAAGAGCGTCCAGTCAATCACAGCACCCAGTGCTCTCATTTCCATTACTGTGCTCCTCCACCACATCAGAGGTTTCTTGGCTAATTGAAACTCCGCTAGTCTCAGCCAAGCCGTCACAGCACAAGGAGCCGATACAAAGATCTGCTCAAGTCTTTCTAACCACTCTTCAGCCTCTTCTCCGGACTCTGTCCCCTCAAACCGGGGCGGATGATAAGACAGAAACTGCGTCAAGCTAATCTCACCCGGTAGCAATAACTGAACTATTGGTTCCATCCCGACAGCCGGTGGAGGTAGAGAATTAGCCTGTCCAATACTCGCATTTACACTCCCAACATCTCCGACTTCCTCATTAGCAGCCATGCTGTAACACAATTGTTAACAACAATCCAAAGCAATACATATATCATGTCGTTAGATAACAGGAGTGATATAAGCATGTTAGTATAACCAAATATACACCAATATGCACCACATGCATAAACATGCGTCAAATGAAGCACCTAGCCAAACATGCTAAGGCTACCCTTCACTCGTTCCCGGGTTCTCTAACCACTGCTCTCATACCACTAATGTAAGGACCCTAATCCTTAAGTGCGGAATCAAGGCATAATAGAGCTAAAGTAAATCAATCAGAGCATAAAGAACATGTTGAGTCTATGAGCTTAAGCATTACATGCCAAAAATAAGGACCACTAAAAGGATTAATTACATTCCAATCAATGAATGCTATCAACTAGTTTTACACTACTCCTAGAGTAGACACTAGACAAAATAATCCTGTCCTTTAATCCTCAAAAGAATGCTCCACAAGCTCACCACCTCAACCCGTTCAAAGCTTGCTATCATGCCAAAAAGGTACCTACAAGGACAACCCCCAACCATGAGCAATAATAATCATTCATATTCAACACAATATGAAGATAAAGCGTAAATGCATAATCAATATAAAAACACTTCCTGTTTTCCCATGCATTTCAAACGCTTCCCGTTTGGTTGTCCCTGTACCATAACTCATGAGTATAATCAACATATTATTTTTAATGGCCAAAACATGTCATGACATCATATACCATCTCAACTGTACCACATATTGGTCACCATTCCCTAGTCTGTCCATCACAGTGTATTTTAATGCCCCTCGCTTATATTCATATGGGCGGCATAGGATAACCTCGCTACAATGGACATGCGGTACTCCCACCCCTCGCTTCACAGAGAGCGGCAAATACCCTTTCCTCGCCCCATATGACAACCACGCTCAAATGTGACATGCGGCGCTCCCACCCCTCGCTTCACATTTAGCGGAACCAATACAAAAAGCGGCAAGCATTAAAATCATCAAAGGATGACCACGACTCATGGGATGTGCATCCAATAATCATAATATGCATCTAACATCAATATGCATAAATTACCATGTATATGCATCCACAATGCAATACCTCATATGGCATAAATCAACATGTATATGCATCCACAATGCAATACCACATATATACTCGCATCCACAATGCATAAACAATGAGTATATAAAATACATGTTACCGTTCGGTGCCCGTACGTCCACTACGTACCTTTCCAAAAGTGGAATGTCGTTGGACCTCAATTCCTTGGCTGCGTTGCCACCTGGGTTGGTTCTCTTGGGGATCTCAAATCACCCAACAATCTTCCACAAATCAAAGTTTGTAAGGACTCCTCTTCACCTCAAAGGTGGAACTCGAAAATAAGGAAAAAGGGAAGGGTTTGGGTGTGATATTTTGGTAAAGTAAGAGTGAGGGATGTAAAGTGGGGTTTGGGTAATAAAGAAAAGGTGTTGGTTATTTAAAATGCATACTAAACAACTTCATGGTGTATAAAACACCCCAACATGATATTTTTCAAAGCATTTACTCAAAATGCACCAAATATCAATTAACACATGATTTCCAATTAATTGCTAACCAAGGCAAATAAATCATGCTTCCCATAATATTTACCCAACATGCACCACATGCACCCTGAAATGCAACCCCGGGTCACCCTATCCACATGACCATGCATTTCCACATAAGGTAAATAAATCCTAAAACATAATCAATTACCACATAATTAATCATGTAACCACAATTAATGCACCAAATAGCAATTAACCATTTCGGGGATGTCACATACCATATCATAACATCGTGTGGAATCTTACCACGTGGGCATCTTACCCAATCGTATGGCATCTTACCATATCATAACATCGTGTGGCATCTTACCACGTGGGCATCTTACCCTATCGTATGGTCTCTTACCATATCATAACATCGTATCATTATATAGACATCATATAAACATCATCGTTACTATCATAATCATCCTCATAGACATCATATCCTCTTCACTCATCATAAACATCATCATCATAAACATCTTAAATACATATACGATTATTGCATAGTCATAGTGTAAGAATATGTTACCGTCCAATGCCCGTATGCGTCTTACGTACCTTAATTCCCAAAGGTAGAGAAGTTGGAGAACTTTATCTCCTTGACGTTGTGGGTACCTGGGATGGTTCTACACAACCATACAAATCGATATTAGAAGCTAATTATAGTTCCATATCCAAAAATCCCACAAAACATCAAAAACACATAATTATGTGTCTCGCGATCGATCGCTGGGTTGTCCCGATCGATCGCGAGATCACACTGCCCGTTGTTGAAATTTTGAGTCTTCGGCGATCGATCGCCACTTTTGGCGCGATCGATCACCAGCTCGCCGATCGATCGCCCAAAGATGGCGATCGATCGCCAAATGCTACTGGCGCGCACTGGTGGCTCGCGATCGATCGCCAAGAACGGGCGATCGATCGCCGAGTCCTGAACCACGAAAAATCGCCATTTTTGAGCATTTTACAAGCTCTACCTCAAACCATTCAAACCCAAACTTTCCTACAACATTAGCATCATCGTAACCCACTAAAACCCATATAAAACACTTCAAAAATCATACCCCAAACATATAAAGCATATACTCAAAACAAACCCACCCAAAACACTTCAAAATCATCCCATTTCAAAACCAAACATCATAAAGACTTTAGGAAGGGTTCCATACCTCTTGTACGCTCCAAATCTTAACAAAGATCACACAAACAAAGGTTTTGTGAAGCTTTCCTTCTCCTTCCTTGGTGAATTTCGAAAATGGGAGATGGGTTAGGGTTGAGGAATGAATTGAGGATTTTAAAAGTGATTGGTAAAGTAAGTGGGTATAGTGGGAAAAAGGGGTTATAAGGTTAATATTAAAATTATACCCCAAAGTTAACATGATGTATAAAACACCCCAACATGGTGTTTTTAAAAGCATTTACAAAAATGCATTAAACTTCCACTAAATCATGCTTTCCTCATAATTGATAATCAATACAATTAAATCATGTTAACACTTCATTACCCATCACATAAATCAATTCCCAACATAAATCATCATATAACCATCATTAATGCTAAAATTGCATACGATCAAATTCGGGGCATCACATTACCCCCTACTTATAAGATTTCGTCCTCAAAATCGTACGCACTTACCCAAAATGAAACTAAACATAAATCATACCAGAAAATAGTTCTGGGTAATGCTGCATCATATGCCGTTCTGTCTCCCTCGTAGCCTCCTCGACACCCCGACGATCCCACATAACTTTAATCATCGGTATAACTTTACTTCGTAATCTGCGATCCTCACGATCCAGAACCTGACCGGTCGTTCTACGTAGGATACATCTGAGTCCAACTGCACTTCAGTAGGCTGTAATACATGAGACGATCTGGCTCATATTTCTCGGGGATAACTTCCCCTGCATACCAATACGAACTACACGCCTGAAGGGTGAGATTTTCAAGAAGGCATTGTCTTCTACTTGGAATTCTAGCGGCCGCCGTCACTTATTGGCATAGGCTGCTTGCCTATCCTGAGCCGCTTTCATCTTTTGGCGTATCAACTTAATCTTTTCTTCCATTTCCTTAATCATATCCGGTCCTCCGACCGCTTTACTAATCAAGTCCTCCCAATACAGCGGTGACCTACATCGTCGTCCGTAAAGAGCTTCAAAAGGGGTCATTTGAATGCTCGTCTGATAGCTGTTATTATAGGAGAACTCCACCAATGTCACTGCATCCTGCCATGGAGTATCAACTCCAAAACACATGCCCTCAACATGTCTTCGAGCGTCTGAATGGTACGCTCTGTCTGGCCATCTGTCTGAGGGTGATAAGCTGTACTCAGTCTCACCTCTGTGCCCCAAGCTATCTAGAGACCCTCCCAGAAATGTGAAGTAAACCTTGGATCTCTATCAGACACAATCGAGACTGGAATTCCATGCAACCTCACCACATCCCGTACATATAATTGGCCATCTTTAGGTACGTGAAAGTCATACAGTAAGGGATTAAATGAGCTACCTTCGTCAGCCTATCCACAATCACCCAGATCGTATCAAATCCAGAGGCCGCTCTTGGCAAGTGGGTTACGAAGTCCATAGATATATGCTCCCACTTCCATTGGGGTACTTCCGAGCTCTTCAACTCGCCACCAGGCCCCAGTCTCAATGAACCATCTTCAGCCACTCTGAACTTTGATGGCTGTCCTTAAAGTACTATCGATGACCATCTCTGAACTCCTCATCCGACCTCTGGGCCTTCCTGATAGTCTCGAATATGTCTGGCTCAGCCAACAAGGTTGACACTCGCACCGGCGACGCGTCCACATCAAAATCATAGCCCAGATGGCAATAAGAAGTCATCATCGTTGATAAACACATAGCGTCCTCAGCAGTACTCTTCGCTTCCGACTTAAGGCGTCTGCTATCAAATTTGCTTTACCTGGATGGTACTCAATTTCACAATCAAAATCTTTGAGTAAGTCCATCCATCTTCTTTGTGGCCTATTCAACTCAGCCTGTGTGAACAAAAACTTTAGGCTCTTATGGTCCGTGTAGATGGTAAACGACGTACCATGCAAGTAATGCCTCCAAATCTTCAAGGCAAATATAATGGCTGCCAGCTCCAAATCATGGACTGGGTACCTAGCCTCATGTGGTTCAACCGCCTCGATGCATAAGCCACCACATGCTTATCTTGCATCAACACACAGTCCAAACCCTGCAGTGATGCATTCGTGTACAAGGTAAACCTCTTATTCTCAGAAGGAATCACCAATATAGGTGTCGTAGTCAAACGACGCTTCAATTCTTGGAAGCTTTCCTCACAAGCTTCGGACCAATAGAACGACACTCCTTTCTGAGTCAGCTGTGTCAGGGGTCTAGCAATCCCTAAGGATCTGGAGTACTGTTCTCAAGTGCTTCACGTGTTCCTCTTCAGTTCGAGAGTAAATAAGCATATCGTCAATGAAAACAATGACGAACTGATCCAAATATGGTTGGAGCACCCTGTTCGTCAGGCTCATAAAATAGCTGGGGCATTCGTCATCCCAAAGGGCATGACTAAGAATCCGCAGTGCCCATATCTAGTCCTGAAAGCTGTCTTCTGTACATCATCCTCTCGAACTCGAATCTGATGATACCCCGATCTCAGATCGATCTTACTGTAGAGCCTCGTACTCTGCAGCTGATCAAACAAATCATTAATCCTCAGAAACAGATACTTATTCTTCACTATGGCTTTGTTCAGTTGTCTGTAATCGATGCACAGCCGCATCGAACCATCTTTCTTTTTAACAAATAGGACTGGTGCACCCCAGGGCGATACACTAGGGCGTATATAGCACTTATCAAGGAGCTCTTGCAACTGAATCTTTAACTCCCTTAGCTCCGCTGGTGCCATCCTATACGGGGCACGAGAAATGGCAGACGTCCCCAGTAGTAACTCAATCTCAAACTCGACCTCTCTCGTTAGTGGGAATCCGGGAATCTCTTCCGGAAAGACATCAGGAAACTCCGCCACTACGGGCACATCCTCAACCTTTAATTCTCCCATCTTTCCAGTAACATCAATGGCATAGATGAGATATCCTATATGGCCTCGTTCCAACAACTGCGCCATCTTGACAGCAGATATCAACGGGATCTTAGAACGAGAACCATCCCCAAGGAATGTCCACTGGACTCCCATATCAGACCTGAATCGGACAGTCCTCTGCCTGCAGTTCACAATTGCCTGATACTTGTTCAGAACATCAATGCCCATAATGCAGTCAAAGTCTGACATTCCCAGAACAATCAAGTCTGACCTTAGCCCGTTATCCTCAAAATAAATGAGGCCATAATAGACAATCCGATCAGTAATCAAACTTCTTCCAGCGGGGGTCGAGACTGTAAGAGGCGTGGGCGACAGAGAAGTGCATATGAAATCGCATCATCTACTTCAGCATTTGCTGCTAGGCTGCAATACAAGGGTTAACAACAATACCCAAAAGCAGTTCATATAATACATCGTTAGAGAAACAAAACATGTTAGTACAACATCATATACTTCATATGCAACATATGCATAAAACATGTTTAAAAGTAAGCACCTAGCCAACTTATTGCTAAGGCTACCCTTCACTCATTCCCGGGTTCTCTAACCACTGCTATGATACCACTAATGTAGGGTCTTCCTACCTTAATATCATCTTATACACGTAATATGGACTAAACATGCATTCATAACACCTTAGGGTTCCAGTTGTAGCTTTGAGCTAATAAGATTACAGGTCAAAGTAAAATTTCAAAACTTAATTAATTACATTCTCAATAATGAATGTTAAAGCTATAGATTTACACTACTCCTAGAGTAGAGACTATCAAAATCCTGTATCATATATTCATCTTGCTCCTTTTAGTTCACTGCCTCAACCCGACCCTAGGCCCTTCACTCCAAAAGTGTACCTACAGGAACAACCCATCATGAGCATGTACATCGTTACTTAACATCATAAGGCAATGGTATATAAATAAATGTATGAAAATAACTGGTAACATATACTTCCTGGTTAATCGCATTAACCCTCTTTGGTTGTCCCTGTTTCATAGTCATGCATATAATCATTAATTATTGACATGAATGATTAAAATCATCATCTTATAAATATCATCATCTTATAACATCATCATCATATAAGCATCATCATCTTATATCATCTTATAACATCATCATCATATAAACATCATCATCTTATAACATCATCATCTTATAGCATCATCATCTTATAGCATCATCATCTTATAAATATCATCATCTTATAACATCATCATCATATAAGCATCATCATCTTATAGCATCATCATCTTATAGTATCATCATCTTATAAATATCATCATCTTATAACATCATCATCATATAAATATCATCATCTTATAACATCATCATCATATAAGCATCATCATCTTATAGCATCATCATCTTATAGCATCATCATATTATAGTATCATCATCTTATAACATCATCATCTTATAACATCATCATCTTATAAATATCATGACAAAATATAACAGTAAATGTACGAATTCTTAGTTAAGTAAACTTGCTGGTTATTCGTCAACTTTTTTTGTTGACCTGATTCACATTCGTGCATATGGGCATCTTACCCCATCGTATGGCATCTTACCATAACATCGTGTGGCATCTTACCACGTGGGCATCTTACCCTATTGTATGGCATCTTACCATATCATAACATCGTGTGGCATCTTACCACGTGGGCATCTTACCCAATCGTATGGCATCTTACCATATCATAACATCGTGTGGCATCTTACGACGTGGGCATCTTACCCTATTGTATGGTCTCTTACCATATCATAACATCGTATCATTATATAGACATCATATAAACATCATCGTTACTATCATAATCATCCTCATAGCCATCATATCCTCTTCACTCATCATAAACATCATCATCATAAACATCTTAAATACTTATACGATTATTGCATAGTCATAGTGTAAGAATATGTTACCGTCCAATGCCCGTACGCATCTTACGTACCTTAATTCCCAAAGGTAGAGAAGTTGGAGAACTTTATCTCCTTGACGTTGTGGGTACCTGGGATGGTTCTACACAACCATACAAATCGATATTAGAAGCTAATTATAGTTCCATATCCAAAAATCCCACAAAACATAAAAAACACATAATTATGTGTCTCGCGATCGATCGCTGGGTTGTCCCGATCGATCGCGAGATCACACTGCCCGTTGTTGAAATTTTGAGTCTTCGGCGATCGATCGCCACTTTTGGCGCGATCGATCGCCAGCTCGCCGATCGTTCGCCCAAAGATGGTGATTGATCGCCAAATGCTACTGGCGCGCACTGGTGGCTCGCGATCGATCGCCAAGAACGGGCGATCGATCGCCGAGTCCTGAACCACGAAAAATCGCCATTTTTTAGCATTTTACAAGCTCTACCTCAAACCATTCGAACCCAAACTTTCCTACAACATTAGCATCATCATAACCCACTAAAACCCATATAAAACACTTCAAAAATCATACCCCAAACATATAAAACATATACTCAAAACAGACCCACCCAAAACACTTCAAAATCATCCCATTTCAAAACCAAACATCATAAAGACTTTAGGAAGGGTTCCATACCTCTTGTAGGCTCCAAATCTTAACAAAGATCACACAAACAAAGGTTTTGTGAAGCTTTCCTTCTCCTTCCTTGGTGAATTTCGAAAGATGGGTTAGGGTTGAGGAATGAATTGGGGATTTTAAAAGTGATTGGTAAAGTAAGTGGGTATAGTGGGAAAAAGGGGTTATAAGGTTAATATTAAAATTATACCCCAAAGTTAACATTATGTATAAAACACCCCAACATGGTGTTTTTAAAAGCATTTACAAAAATGCATTAAACTTCCACTAAATCATGCTTTCCTCATAATTGATAATCAATACAATTAAATCATGTTAACACTTCATTACCCATCACATAAATCAATTCCCAACATAAATCGTCATATAACCATCATTAATGCTAAAATTGCATACGATCAATTTCGGGGCATCACAATTATCAGGGCAAAGACAATGACTGCTAACTCGAGGTCATGGACAGGGTATCGAGACTCATGAGGCTTAAGTTGTCTCGAAGCATAAGCAATGACCTTCACATGATGCATTAGAACACATCCCAATCCTCTGGCTGACGCATCGGTACATACCATAAATCCCCCTGATGCAGGTGGTACAGCTAACATTGGGGCTGTGGTCAATTTCTGCTTCAACTCTTGGAAAGTATTCATTCATCTGACCAAATAAACTCTGGTTCTTCATGGTCAACTGTGTGATAGGCCGGGCCATCTAAGAGAAACCCTCAATAAATGCCTATAATAGCAGGCCAAACCCATGAAACTTCTGACTTCATGCACACTGGTTGGTCTGGTCCAATTGATCATTGCTTCCACTTTACTGGGATCAACAGATATCACTAGTGTAGATATCACATGACCCAATAACATTATTCGCTCTAGCCAGAATTCACACTTAGATAATTTAGCATATGATTGGGCCTCCCGAAAGGGTCTGCAGAACCAATCGTAAATGCTCATTGTGGTCCTTCCGGGATCTCGAGTACACCAAGATATTATCAAAGAATACTATCACGAATTTGTCCAGAAAGTTTTTGAACACTCTGTTCATTAAGTCCATAAAAACTGTGGGTGTATTAGTCAGGCCATAATGCATCACCGAGAATTCAAAATGCCCATATCTGGTTCTGAAAGCTGTCTTTGGAACATCTCTCCCTGACTCGGAGCTGATGGTAACCCGAGCGAAGATCAATTTTTGAATAAACTGATGTCCCCTGGAGTTGATCGAATAGATCATCGATCATAGGCAGTGGGTACATATTTTTCACAATGACCCGATTGATTTGCCTATAGTCGATACACATTCTCATTGTACCATCTTTCTTTTTCATGAAGAGTACTGGCACGCCCCACGGTGACATACTTGGGCATATATAGCCTTTCTCAAGAAGATCTTGTAACTGTTCTTTCAATTCGTTTAATTCTGCCGGCCATTCGATTCGGAGTTTTAGAAATTGGTGTTGTATCCGGCATCAACTCAATACTGAAATCGAGATCTTGATTCGGCAAAAACCCTGGAATTTTCTCTGCAAATACATCCGCAAATTCTCTCGCAACTAGAATGTTAGACAATTCTGGCCCTTGTTTGTAGCATCCACTGCATAGATAATGTATCCCTTATTTCCTAAGGATAATAGTCAAAACATCTCCATAGCAGATACTATTGGGATTTTCGCATGTGACCCACCGCCATAGAAATTCCATTTAGGACCGTAAAATGGTCTAAATCGGACAATGCCATGGAAACAATCCACCATAGCTTGTAATTTGTCAGAGTATCCATGCCCCCAATGCAATCAAAATCATGCATCGGCAAAACCATTAAGTTTGTGATCATAATACTCACGTCAAAATGTAGTAAATAATTCAATAAAATATAACTGGCCAGAATGATCCTACCAGCCGGAGTGGATATAATAGAATTCTCCTAAAGGGATGTAGACTCTAACTCATGTTCATCAAAGAAATTGGATGCAATGAATGAATAAGATGCTCATGTATCAAATAACACTCGTGCAGTGTGACAAAAAATAAGACATGTACCTGCTATCACACTACCTGGAGCCTCCTTTTCTTGATCATCTGTCAATGCATACACTCTAGCCTGCTGAAGTCCACGAAAAGACTGTGGAGCGTTACCCCTGATATGTGGGTAGCTCGATTGAGGTGACTGAGTGGATCGAGTCTAAGAGCCACCCTGAACACCACCTCTAGCATGGGGCCTCGACGGTTGTGGTGGTATGAGCCCCTGGGCACGTAATGGGTAAGCTTTGGAATAATGCCCTGTCTGACCACGGCTATAGCAAGTCCCTCTTAACACATTCACATTGATCGGTAGGATGTTTTCCTCCACAGTGACCATAATACTTGATGAATGGTGCCCCCATAGTACTCTTAGAACCACTGTAGCTGGACGAACTGGACTGATACCTTTTAAATTTCTTAACCTTAGGCCTAAACATGTGTTGCTTCGAAAAATGTTGGGGCCTTTGTTGTTGCTATTGCTGCCGGGCTGCTCCTGGTAGGCTCCCATAGGAGGATATGCAGCACCCTGAGACAACTGTTGGGCAAACTCCCTCAACAATCCAGCTTCAGCCCTCTTGGCTCTCTCGATAGCCTCAGTGAACGTAGTGATATCTCCAGAGACAACAAATGTGTAGATGGATGGGTGCAAGCCATTTATGAATCGGGTATACTTTGCCTTGGAATTCGTAGCTACATAAGGAACATAACTCAAGTGCAGAAAACTGGGATGCATATTCAGCAACAGTCATACTTCCTTGCACTAGGTTATTGAATTCAGTATTGTTAGGATCGATTCCGGGGGTGGGTTGCCATTCCAAACCCGAGTTCAACCAACTTGAGCTTCAATAGCTCGTGTTCTTGAATTAATTGCACCGAGAGATTATATCGAGTTCGATTACAAAATCGAGCGGAAGACACTCGACATAACCCGCTCTAAAACCGATTAAACATTTGAAAGGCATTTTAAAGATTTGCAATAAAGTATGTAATAGCAGTAAGGTAAATAAATGCAGTAAAGTAAAAACCCAAGCATTTGTTTCTGGAAGTTCGAAGCACAACGCTTCTACGTCTCCCCTTCTTCCATCTCATGGAAGGATACACTAGAAGACTTTGATTTATACAACGCTTTGTACAAACCCGGTCCAGTTGGGCATTCCCCATCCAAATAGAACTCCTAGCAACTCAACTATGTATGTTCTTTAATGTCTCACATATAAAGACCTCTCAATCGGTTGTGATGAATCACCAACCGTTACAATGGTATTTACTCTTCTATTTTAGCTCACAAATACAATGAATAGAATGAATACAAAGGCACAAATGATTCCATAATGAATCTGATATAGTAAGGTAAGAGGTGCCAAAGGTTTGACGAGTGCTCTTTATTTAGCAGCTTTTGTCTTTGAAGTTCCTCAATTGAATCCCAAGTGGGTTTGCTTTGGAAGGCTTGGATTGATCTTCAATCAGCTGTTATTGAGCTTCCAAATCATGTATATATAGCCCCAAATATGATATATACGTTAGATACAAGAATATAACCGTTCGGATAATTTTGGTAAGCTTTCAAACATTACAACGGTCATATTCTGCTTCTGGGCTATTTTTGGAAGTCTGCTGGTCTGGTCAACTGGTATGGTCAGCTGGTATGGTCAGCTGGTCTGGTTTGCTGCTATGGTCAGCTGGTCTGAGGTCTGCTGGTTCAGCATCAGCTGGCCTGGGGTCTGCTGGTACCAGTTGGTCTGAGGTCTGCTGGTACAGCATCAGCTGGCCAAGGTCTGCTAGTACCAGTTGGTCTGAGGTCTGCTGGTACAACATCAGTTGGTCTGAGGTCTGCTGGTACCAGTTGGTCTGAGGTCTGCTGGTACCCTGCTCCCAACATCTGCTGTTCTGTTCTCTTGGTTATATCTCTTGATCGTTGATTTGTGGGCAAAGTGATCTTCATGAAAGTTGAAGCCCTTTCTCTTAGCTTTCCACGGAATCAAGAATCGCTCGATTTCGAGTTTGTATGAGAGAGTTATACTCGAAATACAAGGCAATGGTCCTGCTTTATGTTTGCTGGATGCAACAGCACATGGCATGACTTGCAGAAGCTTTTTGGCCATCTTAACGTCCGGTTCAGTCTTTCACTTCTAAAGATGACTTGTAGATCTTTGTCTTATCTTGCCAACCTATACTGAGTCATCTTGTTTTGATAAGCGATCTGAGAGTTATGGCCGATATACCACAGCTGCTATAATCTGTCCGCTGCTGTTTCAGCTTTGTACCAGCAAGCTCTTGCATACTTGATTTCGTCATGTAAACCTTCGAATCTAGTCTGTTCCCCTAAAATACGACTTGTAGATAATTGAGTTGGCTATCCAACCCCTTTGGAATCAGGTCGTTTTGATATCCGAGCTATGAGATATGATCAATTTAGTCAGCCGCGCTCAGGGTCTACTAGATGCTGAATTCCCATTTCAGCAACCAAACTCAAGGCCATTTCTTAGCAGATCATCAAGCTGTAAAATACCATTTATGAACTGCACACTTGATGAAATATGTTAGCAACACAATAACAAGTTTTGTTAACATCAAAACTAAGATTATTCGGTTTTCCAAAACCCAACAATCTCCCTCTTTTTGATGATCACAAAACTTGAATAAAAATATGAACATTAAAGCACAATGTTGCATAACAAGAAAAATCGTATTTTTTTTTTAAATTAAACAACATATTTCTCCCCCTTTTTGTGTGAATCAAAAAGGAAGACAAATAAAATTTACTCCCCCTCAAAGATTGAGATTAAACTCTCCCCCTTAATTTTAAAAGGTTTGAAAATTTGAGCAAGTGAGGGGCAAATGGGGTAGGCTAAACAAATTTAAAAAAATGCAATGCACATTAAATTTTGAAAAAAATAACATCTTTTGATGATGGATGAAGCATACTTGGCATCAAATTTGAATTTCTTGACAAAACTCAACAATGTCCATTTCATCTTTCTGCGGTGGCAGCACACTTAGTCCAATTTTCCAGAATAAACTGTATCTCCTCGTGAAGAATTAGGCTGCAAGACCTATACCGTTACGATCCTCTATGAGTCTAGTTTGCAACGCAAAAAACGATTTGTCATTTGGACATCCGAGCAAGAAGTTATGTAAATTTTCCCAAAGTCGCTGCATGCTGCCAGGAAAACTGAATGCTTCGAAAATTGTTAGAAAAAAATTTCAAAATAACAATTTTAAACTTAAAATGAGTTTAAAACATATTGAACGAGAATTAGAACATATAAAACAGATTTTAAAAATTATTTTCGTGCAAAATGAATGCAATGAAATTGATTTTTATGCTAAAAGTTTTCATACACCAAGTTTTGAAAATTATGCTATGAAAATGATTTCATGCTCGTGAAAAATTTTCTATACAAGATTTCCGTCTAAAATCGTTAAAATGCTTTCCAAGAACAACCAGGCTCTGATGCCACTTGTTAGGATCGATTCCGGGGGTGGGTTGTCATTCCACACCCGAGTTCAACCAACTTAAGCTTCAATAGCTCGTGTTCTTGAATTAATTGCACCGAGAGATTATATCGAGTTCGATTACAAAATCGAGCGGAAGACACTCGACATAACCCGCTCTAAAACCGATTAAACATTTGAAATGCATTTTAAAGATTTGCAATAAAGTATGTAAAAGCAGTAAGGTAAATAAATGCAGTAAAGTAAAAACACAAGCATTTGTTTCTGGAAGTTCGAAGCACAACGCTTCTACGTCTCCCCTTCTTCCATCTCATCGAAGGATACACTAGAAGACTTTGATTTATACAACTCTTTGTACAAACCCGATCCAGTTGGGCATTCCCCATCCAACTAGAACTCCTAGCAACTCAACTATGTATGTTCTTTAATGTCTCACATACAAAGACCTCTCAATCGGTTGTGATGAATCATCAACCGTTACAATGGTATTTACTCTTCTATTTTAGCTCACAAATACAATGAATAGACTGAATACAAAGGCAAAAATGATTCCATAATGAATCTGATATAGTAAGGTAAGAGGTGCCAAAGGTTTGACGAGTGCTCTTCATTTAGCAGCTTTTGTCTTTGAAGTTCCTCAATTGAATCCCAAGTGGGTTTGCTTTGAAGGCTTGGTTTGATCTTCAATCAGCTGTTATTGAGCTTCCAAATCATGTATATATAGCCCCAATTATGATATATACGTTAGATACAAGAATATAACCGTTGGGATAATATTGGTAAGCTTTCAAACATTGCAACGGTCATATTCTGCTTTTGGGCTATTTTTGGAAGTCTGCTGGTCTGGTCAACTGGTCTGGTCAGCTGGTATGGTCAGCTGGTCTGGTTTGCTAGTATGGTCAGCTGGTCTGAGGTCTGCTGGTTCAGCATCAGCTGGCCTGGGGTCTGCTGGTACCAGTTGGTCTGAGGTCTGCTGGTACAGCATCAGCTGGCCTAGGTCTGCTGGTACCAGTTGGTCTGAGGTCTGCTGGTACAACATCAGTTGGTCTGAGGTCTGCTGGTACCAGTTGGTCTGAGGTCTGCTGGTACCCTGCTCCCAACATCTGCTGTTCTGTTCTCTTGGTTATATCTCTTGATCGTTGATTTGTGGGCAAAGTGATCTTCATGAAAGTTGAAACCCTTTCTCTTAGCTTTCCACGGAATCAAGAATCGCTCGATTTCGAGTTTGTATGAGAGAGTTATACTCGAAATACAAGGCAATGGTCCTGCTTTATGTTTGCTGGATGCAACAGCACATGGCATGACTTGCAGAAGCTTTTTGGCCATCTTAACGTCCGGTTCAGTCTTTCACTTCTAAAGATGACTTGTAGATCTTTGTCTTATCTTGCCAACCTATACTGAATCATCTTGTTTTGATAAGCGATCTGAGAGTTATGGCCGATATACCACAGCTGCTATAATGTGTCCGCTGCTGTTTCAGCTTTGTACCAGCAAGCTCTTGCATACTTGATTTCGTCATGTAAACCTTCGAATCTAGTCTGTTCCCCTAAAATACGACTTGTAGATAATTGAGTTGGCTATCCAACCCCTTTGGAATCAGGTCGTTTTGATATCCGAGCTATGAGATATGATCAATTTAGTCAGCCGCGCTCGGGGTCTACTGGATGCTGAATTCCCATTTCAGCAACCAAACTCAAGGCCATTTCTTAGCAGATCATCAAGCTGTAAAATACCATTTATGAACTGCACACTTGATGAAATATGTTAGCAACACAATAACAAGTTCTGTTAACATCAAAACTAAGATTATTCGGTTTTCCAAAACCCAACAATCTCCCTCGTTTTGATGATCACAAAACTTGAATAAAAATATGAACATTAAAGCACAATGTTGCATAACAAGAAAAATCGTATTTTTTTTTTAAATTAAACAACATATTTCTCCCCCTTTTTGTGTGAATCAAAAAGGAAGACAAATAAAATTTACTCCCCCTCAAAGATTGAGATTAAACTCTCCCCCTTAATTTTAAAAGGTTTGAAAATTTGAGCAAGTGAGGGGCAAATGGGGTAGGCTAAACAAATTTAAAAAAATGCAATGCACATTAAATTTTGAAAAAAATAACATCTTTTGATGATGGATGAAGCATACTTGGCATCAAATTTGAATTTCTTGACAAAACTCAACAATGTCCATTTCATCTTTCTGCGGTGGCAGCACACTTAGTCCAATTTTCCAGAATAAACTGTATCTCATCGTGCAGAATTAGGCTGCAAGACCTATACCGTTACGATCCTCTATGAGTCTAGTTTGCAACGCAAAAAACGATTCGTCATTTGGACATCCGAGCAAGAAGTTATGTAAATTTTCCCAAAGTCGCTGCATGCTGCCAGGAAAACTGAATGCTTCGAAAATTGTTAGAAAAAAATTTCAAAATAACAATTTTAAACTTAAAATGAGTTTAAAACATATTGAACGAGAATTAGAACATATAAAACAGATTTTAAAAATTATTTTCGTGCAAAATGAATGCAATGAAATTGATTTTTATGCTAAAAGTTTTCATACACCAAGTTTTTGAAAATTATGCTATGAAAATGATTTCATGCTCGTGAAAAATTTTCTATACAAGATTTCCGTCTAAAATCGTTAAAATGCTTTCCAAGAACAACCAGGCTCTGATGCCACTTGTTAGGATCGATTCCGGGGGTGGAATGTCATTCCACACCCGAGTTCAACCAACTTAAGCTTCAATAGCTCGTGTTCTTGAATTAATTGCACCGAGAGATTATATCGTTCGATTACAAAATCGAGCGGAAGACACTCGACATAACCCGCTCTAAAACCGATTAAACATTTGAAATGCATTTTAAAGATTTGCAATAAAGTATGTAAAAGCAGTAAGGTAAATAAATGCAGTAAAGTAAAAACACAAGCATTTGTTTCTGGAAGTTCGAAGCACAACGCTTCTACGTCTCCCCTTCTTCCATCTCATGGAAGGTTACACTAGAAGAGTTGGATTTATACAACTCTTTGTACAACCCGGTCCAGTTGGGCATTCCCCATCCAACTAGAACTCCTAGCAACTCAACTATGTATGTTCTTTAATGTCTCACATACAAAGACCTCTCAATCGGTTGTGATGAATCATCAACCATTACAATGGTATTTACTCTTCTATTTTAGCTCACAAATACAATGAATAGAGTGAATACAAAGGCACAAATGATTCCATAATGAATCTGATACAGCAAGGTAAGAGGTGCCACAGGTTTGAGGAGTGCTCTTCATTTAGCAGCTTTTGTCTTTGAAGTTCCTCAATTGAATCCCAAGTGGGTTTGCTTCGGAAGGCTTGGATTGATCTTCAATCAGCTGTTATTGAGCTTCCAAATCATGTATATATAGCCCCAAGTAATGATATATACGTTAGATACAAGAATATAACCGTTGGGACAATTTTGGTAAGCTTTCAAACATTGCAATGGTCATATTCTGCTTCTGGGCTATTTTTGGAAGTCTGCTGGTCTGGTCAACTGGTCTGGTCAGCTGGTATTGTCAGCTGGTCTGGTCAGCTGGTATGGTCAGCTGGTCTGAGGTCTGCTGGTTCAGCATCAGCAAGCCTGGGGTCTGCTGGTACCAGTTGGTCTGAGGTCTGCTGGTACAGCATCAGCTGGCCAAGGTCTGCTGGTACCAGTTGGTCAGAGATCTGCTGGTACCAATTGGTCTGAGGTCTGCTGGTACAGCATCAGCTGGCCGAGGTCTGCTGGTACCAGTTGGTCTGAGGTCTGCTGGTACCAGTTGGTCTGAGGTCTGCTGGTACCCTGTTGCCCAACATCTGCTGTTCTGTTCTCTTGGTTATATCTCTTGATTCGTTGATTTCTGGGCAAAGTGATCTTCATGAAAGTTGTAGCCCTTTCTCTTAGATTTCCACGGAATCAAGAATCGCTCGATTTCGAGTTCGTATGAGAGAGTTATACTCTAAATACGAGGCGATGGTCCTGCTGTATGTTTGCTGGATGCAACAGCACATGACATGACTTGCAGAAGCTTTTTGGCAATCTTAACGTCTGGTTCAGTCTTTCACTTCCAAAGATGACTTGTAGATCTTTGTCTTAGCTTGCCAACCTATACTGAATCATCTTGTTTCGATAAGCGATCTGAGAGTTATGGCCGATATACCACAGCTGCTATAATCTGTCCGCTGCTGTTTCAGCTTTGTACCAGAAGCTCTTGCATACTTGATTTCATCATGTAAACCTTCGAATCTAGTATGTTGCCCTGAAATACGACTTGTAGATAATTGAGTTGGCTATCCAACCCTTTTGGAATCAGGTCGTTTTGATATCCGAGCTATGAGATATGATCAATTTAGTCAGCCGCGCTCGGGGTCTATTGGATGCTGAATTCTCATTTCAGCAACCAAACTCAAGGCCATTTCTTAGCAGATCATCAAGCTGTAAAATACCATTTATGAACTGCACACTTGATGAAATATGTTAGCAACACAATAACAAGTTTTGTTAACATCAAAACTAAGATTATTCGGTTTTCCAAAACCCAACAAGCATCCTTAGCAATGTATTAGGATGGATGAGAGTATTGCTCCAAAAATTGGGCTTTGAAAACGTCCCAAGTGATGGTTACTCCTGATTCGCGCAACCTCGCTCTGACTGCTTCCCACCATTGTTGAGCTCTGTCCTTCAGCTGGAAAACTGCTAGCTTCATTCTCACGGTCGGTGTATAGCTGACGAATAGATACTCTCCGATTCATGACTCGTCTCTTTCTCCAGTCTCGGTACCATGGAATTTCGGTGGTCGCATATTCTGGAAACTAGCCACTATTCCTCCCATATCTAACTTCTCAGCTTGTTGCGCAAATTCTTCTATATTATCATCCTGGCGTGTGTTCTATTCCAACGCAACTTCTTGCGCAACTCCCTTGCCTTTCCGACCTCGATTTCCAGGTGCCATTCTACAAGAGGTACGGGTTAAATTTCCAAAGCAAGGATACAATTTCAAATATCGTCAGGTTATACCCAAACAACATTGTAAGAGCTTATGGATATTGTTCTATGCTACAAACTTCTAATCATGTCTGAATTTCAAATTTAAAATGATAAAACAAAGCATAGCATTTAAGACATGTAGTCAAGCACATGCGCGATATTTTATTTGTGCCTAGACTCAGTGTCATAACTCTGGTTCGAGCATATCCAGATTATGCTCCGATACCAACTTTGAGGGTTCGGTCCTAATCAACTGTTTAATTATCATATAATGATTATTTTTAAGTAACAGTGAAATATTAATTAAGTTATCAATTAATGGCCCAAGATTTTTCCGATTATATATAGTGTTAATACCGAAAATACATATTTCTAGTTTACGTTTATCACACAACCATCATTTAACATCAATAAAGTTTCAAAAGTACGGCAATATGTCAGCATACAAAATATTCGGGGCATTCCCTGGTGAATAAACGTAGGTTTTAAAAGTTTATTAATACCATACTTGGAAACCGACTCGACAACAACCTAAGCTCGTGCTCACGGAGCTCTGGTATTCCTGGATGCTTCCTCGTGAGCATCTGACATCAATCCAACTGCAATGTCTGGCATGCCCATACAACAAAGACATGACAGCCCCGACGACGGGGGTCAGTAACCCAGTACGAGAAAATGGTAAAATCACAATGAATGACAAAGTATCATGCTGTGAGGGTCCGGTCCTTATCGTACATTTAATGATCACACAATAATGATTATTTATGTAAACAACGGAAGATTAGTTTTAAAAGTTCCTAAACTTGGCCCTAAATTTTTTTCGATAATATTACATATATCAAATTACTTTCCAGTCAATACTAAAAATATAAGTTGTCTCATTCAACATCAATTCATACAATTCATAAATCATGCAACAACTAAGTTCCCAGATACTTTATACTTAAAAATATCTGCTCGAGGCATACCCCGATGAGTAAATTGCTTATTTAAAAGTGTTTAACAAATAGCTAGGACGCAGAACATAAAAATATCAATCTGAGCTCGTTCTCAAGGAGCTCCGGTACTCCTAGATGCATCCTCTCGGGCATATGAAGAACGTCCACATGTATAACCCATCATGTCCATACAACAAATACACGACAGCCCCCAGAACGAGGGTCAGACCCAGTACCAGAAACAGGTAAAATCACAATAGTATGACAAAGTATCATGACATGCTTATCGTGCATGAATGCAATGCATAAATGAATGTTATGCATAATGGGTACAATGAATCAAATCTCAAGATGCAAAAAATCGGAGTCCAAAGAAAGGTATCATCAATCAATATCAAGCTAGAGCAGAGGGTGGCGACACATACACATTGCGCTAGGAGAATCATAATGTGTTGTGTCCAGCATCCCTCGTGTCTAGGTCCAGCGACAACGTCGTGACTACAGTTGCTACCTAAACTGTCTGTCGTCGTCATGCCCAGCGTACCCATGTGTTAGGATTGGTCCGGAGTGTTTAGAGGGGGGGGGGGGGGGGGGGGGGATATGAACACTCCTGTTAAAAATTAATCCCTTGTGATTTCGTTCGGATTAGTGAAAGAAATCTGTTTCTTAATCAACTCTTTTGCAGAACAGACCACTGAATATTTTAGTGCGGAACGGTCTGTTCTCAAATTAGTAAGAACGACTCGATGGCTTGAACAACAGAATGAGTACAGAATGATAAAACACAGAATATGTTTCTGGAAGTTCGAAGGTGGTGTAATCCTTCTACGTCTCCCCATCTTCCAATTAAGGAAGGATTCCACTAGAAGACTTTGATTTATACAATCCTGTTGTACAAACCCGATTCAGCTGGATTTACCTCACTACCAGACTGAAACTCCTAGTCACTCGATCTGTTCAGACACACTCTGTCTGACAGTTACAATAGTTTCTCACTTCTATATTTCAATACAGAAAACACAAGATAGACTTTTGTCTATGCACACAGTGATCCTAAATGATCAAATATTACAATGTACTCGTGCTTAAGAAGAATTTAAGCTCGAGAGCTTCTGAGCTTGTAAGCTTGTGTTGTTTTGCTTTCTTGTGCGTTTTTCGATTGATCAGACTCTCTTCTTGAGATCTTCTGTTGCATCCTTTTATAGTTGCATGTACCAACGACATTATTTCCCTTAATGTGTAACTCTTGACTCTTCTTAAACTCTGAGTAAGCTACAATCTTCTTCTTTAGGGTACTTGCCGTTCTGGTTCATGCTTTCGGCGACTGTCAGGTAAGCTCTTCTTTGTCTTCTTACCTTTTATGGTAATCTTCAGTCTATGGTCTTTTTCAGCATTAATTGCGACATTAAATGCTTCAATAAATAGCCGTTAATGATTCGGACTGAAGAACCAATCTTTATTTATCCTTGACTGCTCTGATCTGATAAAGATTGAGATCGATCTGAAGCTTCGATCTAGTCAGTCTGATTTCTATCGATCCGGTCTGATATGCCTCATCAGCTTGATCTGTTTTGAGAGATCGATCTGGTTAGTCTGATTTCTCTCGATCCGGTCTGATATGTTTTGTCATCTTTAAAATCTCATCGATAAGGTCCGGAACTAACAAATTCCCCCTTTTGATGATGACAAAACCTAGCTTCAAAATCTTTTTATCCTGTCTTTTAAGAGCTCTGAAGCGTATACTTTCGGATCGATTACTTCTTCTTGTTCAAAATAAATGAACATTATTAAGTTGGATTTCGGATCGATTAAGCCTTTTATTTTTTAGTTCAAAATAAATGAACAAGGACTTAACAAAGAAGGATTTTTATTGATCACCAAAAATCCTATATACAGACAGTCTGATTATTCTATTTTCTTGAAGACTGAGACTGATGCGGCTTGAAGACTTTTCTCTTTTCCCCCTTTTTGTCAGCAGCAATCTCTTGGAGAAAATAAACAATTTGTGCTAGCTGAGCGCTGATAGCGTCAAGACGAGTGTCTTGAGCGTGAAGGGATTGGCGACGGATGCTCTGACTTCAGTGGCCAGCTCGATCTGCTCTTTTCTCAGGCTATTTTTATAAGAAGCTTGCTGAGAGAACAGATCATTCAGTCCTCGCTGAAGGCTGCTAATACTGGCTGTCATCTTCTCTTTAAATGAATCAAAGTCCAAGGATGTAACCCTCTGGCCTTGATGAACCTCTATAACACGTTGAGAGAGAGACATAAAGTTGTCGGATAGGTGCTGAAGGGTCCTTGCCAGGGATGGAGGTGCATCAGATAGATGGCTGGGAGAGTGATCAGATGACGACAGGGTGTGATCATCTTCTTCAGAAATGGGTATGATTGAAGATATAGCATCTTGGCGACTTTCGGACCGGATCAAGGTGACCAAATCCGAAGAGAAGTCTTCTATGAAAGCCATATCTTCATCTGATTGGACTGGAGGAGTGCTGGGTCTGGAAGGCTCCTCAAACTGGAGAGCTGCAACAATGGTGGACACCACTAAATCCGGATCGACGAACTCTGGTGCGCCAACTATTGTAAGTGCTGCGGTTGGACTGAGTTGAACATGGGAGACTGATGATCCCAGAGGAATAGATGTTGTTGGAGAGTCCAACAAAACGTTCAAGGGTTCATCTTCTGTAGCAGACGGAGCATTAGTCATTGGCTACTCCGCTGTCTGATCCGCTATTCGTTATGCAGTCTGATCCGCTGCTCGATCTGCTGTCTGGTCCGCTGCTCCAGAGGGAATAACCTCTATGAAAGGTTCTGCCACAGTCTTGCTTGCAAAGGGATTATCCGGGCTGGTTACTGGAGTGGATACGCTGAGCTTCTGTCGTTGAAATCGGACAGCTAAGTGAAGAGCATGAGTATCCATTTCCAATTGAGAAATAACAGCACCATCATCTTTGGCAGTTGGAGTGTTCGTGAATCTCTGATTCGTAAACCACCGTGCCACACTCCAGAAAATTCCTTAATCCAGACGATTCCAAAGCTCGGAAAATAGAGACCATCTCTGTATCTTCAGCCCTGTAAATATCATCGAACTCAACGGAGAGAGAGTTGTGAGCGATAGTAGCCTTTTAAGTGTAATGAAAATACAAAGAGATTGAAAAGAAATAGAGAGTTAGAGAGAAGACGTCGGTAATTGGTAAAAAGTGAATGAAAGTGAAATGTTCAGCCCGCTAAATAAGAGAGAGAAGACACGTGTCTTTATCTCGATAACTGATAGTAAAATAATTCAAAATAAACGGTCAGGATAAAAGAAAGATAATGCGGTTAAAATTTGCGATCAGTCCGGGCTGATTTAAACAATTATTTTATTTAAAGGTTTGTTGATCAGACAGATCATGGGATAACATCAGATTTGACATAGGTCGGTCTGAAAGTTCGGACCGGTCTATGTCTTTCTGAACATTGTATTATTGATCTGTGCCAGCATACAATCTTTAAAAGAAAAAGAATAAAACTATTAAATCATCAAGTTAAGTCTATTAAACCAAGAATTTGACGGAAATAATTAAACTTAGCATCGGGAAGTGGTTTGGTGAAGATATCTGCTGCCTGCTGATCTGTTGAAATATGCTCGATCCGAATCTCCTTTTTGCCAACATGGTCTCGAATAAAATGATGTCGTATATCAATATGCTTGGTTCGAGAGTGCAAAACTTGTGTTGTCACAAAATATCGGAGATTCAACAGCTTGAATGCCATAGTCTTTGAGCTGGTGTTGAATCCAGAGCATTTGAGCGCAACAGCTTCCAGCGGCAAGATATTATGCTTCAGCTGTAAATGTGGCAATAGATGTTTGCTTCTTACTGAACCAAGAGATCAATCTTTCACCTAGAAATTGACATGTTCCACTGGTGCTTTTACGATCAATCTTACAGCCAGCGTAGTCTGCGTCTGAATATCCGATCAAGCTGAAGTTTGAATCTTTGGAGTACCAAAGACCAACGTTCTGAGATCCTTTTAAGTATTTCAGAATACGCTTAGCAGCAATAAAATGTGATTGCTTTGGTTCTGACTGAAATCTGGCGCACATACAGACTGAGAACATAATATCAGGCCGGCTCGCTGTAAGATATAAGAGCGATCCGATCAGTCCTCTATACATAGTTACTTCGACTGCCGTTCCCCCTTCGTCTTTGTCTAACTTGATTGTAGGACTCATTGGAGTTGATGCAGTTGAGCATGTTTCCATTCCGAATCTCTTAAGAAGCTCTTTGGTATACTTGGTTTGGTTGATGAAAATACCATTGCTGAGCTGTTTGACTTGAAGACCCAAAAAGAATGAAAGATCTTCCATCATGCTCAACTCAAACTGTCCCTGCATAACTTAGAGAATTTCTCGCATAATTTGGGGTTAGTTGACCCAAAAATTATATCATCAACATAAATCTGAACTAACAGGGTATGTTCCCCCTTAATAAATTTAAAGAGAGTTTTATCTACTGAGCCGATCTGAAAATCATGGTTCAGCAGAAATTGAGAAAGAGTGTCATACCAGGCTCTTGGAGCTTGTTTCAGACCATATACTGCTCTATTCAGTAGATATACATGATTAGGAAATGAGTGGTTCTGAAATCCAGGAGGTTGCTCAATGTAGACTTCCTCCTGAAGCTTACCATTAAGAAAGGCACTCTTGACGTCCATTTGATATACCTTGAAGTCTTTAAAGGCAGCATATGCAAGAAAGATTCGGATGGCTTCAAGTTTGGTGACTGGTGCAAAGGATTCATCGAAGTCAATTCCTTCTTCTTGTCGGAATCCTTGTGCCACCAGTCTGGCCTTATTTCTAACCACAGTTCCATCTGCGTCCAGCTTGTTTCTGAAAACCCATCTGGTTCCAATAACAGGCAGATCGCTTAGTCTGGGGGTTAGACTCCAAACTTGATTTTGTTCGAATTGATTAAGTTCTTCTTGCATGGCCTTAATCCAGTTGAAGTCAGTCAAAGCTTCATCGATCTTCTTAGGTTCCAGAGTTGAGATGAAGGCAGCATGAGTGAATTCATCCATCATCTGTCCTCTACTTCTAATCGGTGCAGAGGGACTTCCAATCACTAGATTAGGTGGATGCCTCTTAGTCCATCGATAGCTTGACTCTGGATTGTTTGGTCCAGCCGGATGAGTAGTAGCGGCATGATCAGCATCTTCTTTGATATGAGAGTTTGAATCATCCGGATCGGCTCGATCTGAAGGAGCTTCATTGCCTTGATCCTGTCTGTCTGGTACTTCAGGTTCAGGTGGATTGTCTCTTGACCTGTTAGCTACAATCTCATCATCATTGTTAGCTTCGAGATGGATATTTTCCATCTGATTTTGAATTGATTCTTTGTTACCCTCAACACATAAAGATTCATCAAATACATGAACTGATTCTTCTACAGTTAAGGTGCGATTATTGAAAACTCGACTAGTTGATGAGTATCCTAAGAATATTCCATTATCTGACTTAGCTTCAAATGCTGTAAGATGATTCTTACCATTGTTGTGAACGAAGCATTTGCATCCAAATACATGAAGGTGAGAGATAGATGGTCTGTTACCAGTCCATATTTCATATGGAGTGAGATTCAATTTCTTGTTAATCATAGACCGATTTTGAGTGTAGCATGCAGTATTTACAGCTTCTGCCCAGAACTTTTGCGAAATTCCAGAATCAGCAAGCATTGTTCTTGCTGCTTCTTTAAGCGTTCTGTTTCTTCATTCTGCAACTCCATTCTGTTGAGGAGTTCGAGCGGCTGAAAACTCATGCTTAATTCCATGATCTTCTAGAAAGGATTCAAGATTCTGATTTGAAAACTCAGTGCCTTTGTCACTTCGAATCCTGTCTATGCTGGATGATTTCTCATTCTGAGTACGTTTCAGCAGCTTGATCAATTTCGGACCGGTCTGATCTTTACTGCTCAAAAATATAGTCCATGTAAAACGTGAGTAATCATCAATAACAACAAGAATGTACCGCATTCCCCCTAAACTTGTTATTGGTATAGGACCAAACAAGTCCATATGCAATAGTTCTAAACAACGGGAGGAGGATTTGGCATTCTTGTTTTTGAAGGATGATCTGATCTGTTTGCCCATTTGGCAAGCTTCGCAGATCTTATCCTTAGCAAAGTCGATCTTGGGCAGACCGACAACTAAATCATGTTTACACAGGCTAGAAATAGTCTTAAAGTTGATATGATTCAAGCGTTTATGCCATAGCCAGTGTTGGTTATCATTATTAGCGATGAAGCAAGTAGGATTATCAGGTTGAGCATGATTCAAGTTAATCTTATATGTATTTCCATTTCTGATTCCTACAAGAATGGTCATACCGTCTGACGTTTAACAGTGCAAGTGTGTTTGTGAAATTCTACAGCATAACCATTATCACAAAGTTGACTTATACTAATCAGATTATAGCATAGATTTTCAACTAACAACACATCATTGATAATAATGTTACCATGGACAATCTTACCCTTGCCCACGGTCTTACCCTTTGAGTTATCCCAGAATATGATTGGGTCCAGTACATTCTATGACTTCAGACAGCAGCTCGATGTTTCCAGTCATGTGACGAGAACACCCACTGTCTAAGTACCAGTCTGATACAAGATTCTTCGGTACCTATCATCACACAAGATTATTGTTGGTACCCAATCCTACTTGGGTCCAGAACGGATTAGCCCTTTGGGAACCCACACTTGTATCAGCTTTAATGGCTTGTGTGTTTCTGGTGTGCTGTGAGCTGGTCTGTTTCGATGTTGTGTGTGATAATGTGTGCGATGTGGAAACCTTTGATTCTCATAGGGTAGTCTATATCTTCGTTGAACTGGTTTTGAATTATAGTAATTGTATTGTCTTCCTTGCCTTAGATCTCGCACCCTTAGATTTGGTCTGAAAGACCCAAAGCTTGCTGGTGCCTTTTCTTTGGCTTGGTTAACATATCCAATCCTTTTTCTCAACCCTTGATTCATGAAAGAGACTCCCGTTTGAATTATAGGTGCTTCAGTCTCATAAACTGTGCTGGATTTAACAAATGTCATTTGTTTGATTTTGTTCTTTACCAGCAACAATTCAGATTCATCTTTGGTGCAGTCTTTGATATCAAAGCCTATGCTTGTAACATCACCGACATTTCTTTGTACCTCTTGCAATTCTTCCAATGATGTTCTGGATTTTGTCCATGATTTAAAGATATGAGAAAGCTTAGCATTTTGTGTGCTAATTCTCTTATTTTCTTCATGGAGCTGATCATAAGAGATTTTTAGTTTATTCAGCTCGATCTGTAGATTGTTGCACTCACCCAGCTCAGAGCAGCTTGGTTTGATGTGCTCATCCATTTGATCATTGGCTTTAGCTTTACTTTTCTCAAATGATTCACCTAAGATTCTATAATCATTAGCCATGTCTTGCAGTGCAGACATAAGCTCTTCACGTGTAAATTCATTTGAGTCAAGATCGAATACCTTGTCTGTTTGACTCATATCTTTGTCTGCCATTAGACATTGAATATCTTCTTCGCTTTCGCTAGAAGAATATTCGGAGCTTTCTGAATCTGAATCAGTCTGAGCCCACTTGATGTTTCCTTCTTCAGCTACTAGGACCTTTTGGGACTTTCCATGATTTTTCCGGTCTTTGTAGTGCTTCTTTTTCCTGTCATCACGATGCTTCTCTTTACGTTCTTCTTTCTTCGGTCTGGTGCAATCTACAATAAAATGTCCGGTCTTACCACAATTGTAGCAAGCCTGATCATTAACAGCATCGTCCTTTCTTGATTTATAATGATGAGAGGGTTTAAAATTTCTCTTATTTTTAGACATGAATTTACCAAATTTCTTGATAAATAATGACATAGCATCATTACTTATCTGTTCGATAGATCGATCTGTTGTAGGGGCGATCTGGTCTGGAATGGCTGCCAGGGCTTTGTTTGGTTGAGAGATGAATGGCTCTGATTCACCTCTGCTGATCAGTTCGAACTCATATGCTTTAAGATCTGCGAACAGATCATGAAGTTCAACCTTGTTCAGATCTTTGGACTCCCTCATTGCAATGGTCTTAACATCCCATTCTTTTGGCAGGGCTCTCATAACTTTCTGAGCGATCTCTCTGTTTGAGTATTCCTTGCCCAGACCATTCAATTCATTGATAATACCAGTAACTCTTTCATCAAACTCATTTAGAGTTTCTCCAATCTTCATTTTTTATGCTCTCAAATCTTTGAAGAGCAACAGCCAGCTTGTTTTCCTTGGTCTGGTCGTTCCCTTCACATAGCTGTGCTATCTTCTCCCAAATTTCTTTGGCAGTTGAGCACATTTTGATTTTACTGAACATGTTCTTGTCCAATGTCTTCAACAAGATGTTTTTGGCAACGTTGTCGAGGTTTGCTTTCTTTCTTTCTTCATTCGTCCAGAGGGATCTATCCTTCTCGACCATTTGGGGTTCACCACCAGTAATGGATACTGCTGTATTGACTTTCAGAATCTTCATTGGTCCATCAGTGATGACGAACCACATATCGTCATCCTGTGCTGCCAGATGAGCTTGCATTCTGATTCTCCAATCATCATAGTCTTCTTTTGAGAACATAGGAATTTTGTTGAATGATGCCATCAGCTCAAGTGTCTTTATGCTGATTAAGACGACCTGCTCTGATACCACTTGTTAGGATCGGTCCGGAGTGTTTAGAGGGGGGGGTGAATGAACACTCCTATTAAAAATTAATCCCTTGTGATTTCTTTCGGATTAGTGAAAGAAATCTGTTTCTTAATCAACTCTTTTGCAGAACAGACCACTGAATATTTTAGTGCGGAATGGTCTGTTCTCAAATTAGTAAGAACGGCTCGATGGCTTGAACAACAGAATGAGTACAGAATGATAAAACACAGAATATGTTTCTGGAAGTTCGAAGGTGGTGTAATCCTTCTACGTCTCCCCTTCTTCCAATTAAGGAAGGATTCCACTAGAAGACTTTGATTTATACAATCCTGTTGTACAAACCCGATTCAGCTGGATTTACCTCACTACCAGACTGAAACTCCTAGTCACTCGATCTGTTCAGACACACTCTGTCTGACAGTTACAATAGTTTCTCACTTCTATATTTCAATACAGAATACACAAGATAGACTTTTGTCTATGCACACAGTGATCCTAAATGATCAAATATTACAATGTACTCGTGCTTAAGAAGAATTTAAGCTCGAGAGCTTCTGAGCTTGTAAGCTTGTGCTGTTTTGCTTTCTTGTGCGTTTTTTGATTGATCAGACTCTCTTCTTGAGATCTTCTGTTGCATCCTTTTATAGTTGCATGTACCAACGACATTATTTCCCTTAATGTGCAACTCTTGACTCTGCTTAAACTCTGAGTAAGCTACAGTCTTCTTCTTTAGGGTACTTGCCGTTCAGGTAAGCTCTTCTTTGTCTTCTTACCTTTTATGGTAATCTTCAGTCTATGGTCTTTTTCAGCATTAATTGCGACATTAAATGCTTCAATAAATAGCCGTTAATGATTCGGACTGAAGAACCAATCTTTATTTATCCTTGACTGCTCTGATCTGATAAAGATTGAGATCGATCTGAAGCTTCGATCTAGTCAGTCTGATTTCTATCGATCCGGTCTGATATGCCTCATCAGCTTGATCTGTTTTGAGCGATCGATCTGGTTAGTCTGATTTCTCTCGATCCGGTCTGATATGTTTTGTCATCTTTGAAATCTCATCGATAAGGTCCGGAACTAACACCATGACACTATAGATCTCATCAATATCAAATGGAATCAAAGGAACGGTAGGATCAATATGATATGTCTAATGTGCATGCATCAATATATCATGTAAACTCATATGATGCAATTCAATATATATCATCGCATACCATGAAATTCAGTGTATCATATAATCACATATACTACAATTTAACATGTCATATAATCATATAGGAAATGACAAGTAAATCATACCCCGGGTACATCACATGTCTTTGTTAGACATCATGATAGAACCGGTTTTCAACATACCTCCACCGAGTCAAAAAAAATATCGAGAATTTCCGTACTCCTCAAATTAATCTCGGGTTATAGCCACCTGACCAAATATCATTCAAATAGTTCAAGACTATCAACATCATTATTCTAAAGATCATGTTCCAAGCCTACTCTAAATTTCAGCAGCATGCATCCAATGATAAACCCATAATTCTTTCAAAACTTAATCAAATGACATATGGTCCAATTTAGCTTTAAAGCTAACCCAAAATATGACATTTCATATGTTTGACACTTCCCCAATTCGTTCATTTACATAACACAAATTGGGTCTAAACATTATTTATGTAAAACAGGGAAAATTCTAAATTCCAGATTGAGCACTTTTCGTGAAAACTTCATAAATAATTCATACGACATCCAAATTACCTGACTCCAGTGAGAGAATTTAGAGAACTCAAAATCCTACAATACATCTTTTATGAGCTTTAAGCTAATTAGTTTATCTTGATGTACATTCTTTGCAAAACATAACATCCTAAAAACTCGCATGCAATTCCTTTTCCAGATTGAGCACCATGTGGTAAAATTAGCATAACTTTTGCATATGAACTACAAATTGAGTGAGGCCAATTCCAAATGCAAGCTTACACCGAATACTGCAACTCTTATTAGGACATCAAAATTCGTAGTCATGTTCCCAGAAATTCAAAGAACACATTGCACGTGACATGCATTCACATGCAGACTCGATTTGAGCACAGCATAATCAAATCATCATAACTTTCTCATTTTAACTTCAAATTTGCTGCTTTTGGTGGCAATTAAAGATAAATTAAAATACTACAACTTTTTTAAGGGACGCCATTTTCAAATCTATACTTAAAATTCAAAATAATGTACTACATGCATACTGAAATCAGCAGACTCAGTTTGACAGCAATTCTTTCATGAACAAACACAAAAATTCGAACATTATTCTTAAATTAAAGTTGCTAAAGTTTAAAAATATGATGTTATACATTCCTATATCTTCAAGGTTTGAGCATCAAACCAACATCATAGCTCCAACCAAGCTTTCCAAGAGCTTTCAACTCCACAAACACCTCAAATTTCAAAACTTCTTGGAGATTCTTGCTCAACTCCTCGATACCTATTCAAATCTATGATTGCATGCACGCTAATTTTCAAAGATACCATTTATCATGTTTAAACAATATTTACTCTGTATAAAAATTTCGACAGCATCTCTTCTGTTTATATAACATCTGGAAAAACAATAACAATCATACCATACTAGAAACACCATCACATATATACGAGTCACAATCACATTATTTACAAACCATTTTTTTTCCTCAAAAGATAGCTCAGCAGATTTAAAAGCCAAAAGTTAACAAAATAAATAAAACCACATGAATTTCAAAAGATAAATCTGCAGCATCAAAAACCAAAATAAGATAACCCCATAGCCCAGCAGGTCGTCATCTATGTACAAAGGATCTCAGAAACCTTTGGAGCTCATGACCCTACTCAGAAAGTCCAAACCTCAGATATCGTTATACCCACCTACAATGCATGAACTACGTGAGCTAATGGCCAGTAAATAAAAATCATGCTTGCTATGAAAATAATATGAGACACCAGTAAAACATTTATTCTGACAATGCATGCTCATAAATATATATGATGTTTTACTCAAATTCATATTTTTCATGGCCCCTTGACCCAGCTACTATGCACGGGAACAGAGCTCTGTATAATATTAATAGGCACACAACCACAAGCACGCAACCAATATAGTGGATCGATATAGTCGAATGACCCATCCTCCCACTAGAGGCACATAATCGAACAACCCCTGCGTTCACCCGAGAAGTATCCCACCCGCGGAATCAATCAAAAGAAGAATATCAGCAAGTGGACCATCCCCCCATGATTACCAAGGGCACATCCCCGAACAACCCTTTTAATCCTCTGAGGAATAACACACCGCTGTACTCAACATATCATAAAAGTCTGTCTCGCAAACCTCGGTGTCATAGCAATGGTCAACAAAATATTTCTTTTTTCTCAAATAATGTCGTGCGCAAGACAACAAATATGCTCATGGTTTATGCATGCATGTGCGAATGCAGGTGAATAATCAATTCAATTAACATCTCAAATAATGCGTAACACATCTGGTAGCACATTTATTTAAACATTCATATCACAATTAATACCACGGATAATACTGTGTTCATGCATTGTAGTTGCATATGGATTTTTAATTATCTTTTATAGGTTGATCTCTTATTCTACGTTCACCAGGTATTACCTCCCAATTATGAAGGTGGAACAATCTTATTTCGTCGTATGACTGCTGGATCAAGCTAATGTGGTATAAAGATGGATTCTGTTAAATGAAATAATCGAAGAATTCAATCACATAATTCGGGGGATAACATTTGTCGATCATGTAGTTAAATTAGTTTTGGATTCTTAATTCCATTTATATATCAAACAATCATCACACTTAACTCATATGCTGATAACTAAAAGTCTTAAACTAGTTTGTAGTTGAGATTTAATTACAGTAGCATAAATTGAGTTTCTTGTGAAACTTCTTCAAAATTAAAATTCACTAGCTATCCTTTTCTAAATTAAATGCTATTAGAGCTAGCCAAATTCTTAGTTAACTTCCAATATCCATAATCGTATCAAAACATGGGAATTATGGGCTTATGCCCTGTAATTGGTTTAATTCTATGATGAAATGTATACAATTTACTCCTTAGATGTTCATCTTTTAACTCCTCTAATAGAAACTCAAGATTGTCAGGAACTTATGTTCTTTTCTACTGAACAACAGTAGCTCAAGATTAAATTCCTAATCGGGTATAATGTATATAATTCGAATAAATTTAGAAATAGGAAATTCTTAATTATTTCCTTACGTTAAAATTCAAACAAAGGCACAATCAAATACTTTTGTCATCATGTCAACTTCCATCATTTACTAAGATAGGAGAATATTATTATAATCATTTTAGGGAGATTATAACTAACTTAATCCTAATCCTTACTCTAATCAAGGTTTAAGTAAGTTAACAATCTAATAAAATCATGAACGAAACTATAGGAAGACTAAAATAGAGAAACTATGATTTTATCACTTGAAATTTCCCATCTAATATTTTTTGGTAGTGTTAATAGAAATCAATACATGTGCAGCGGAGTTTTCATCATTTCCATGTACATGTAATTCTAGTGTTATTGCCCACAATTTTGATGACTAGTTTATTACCAAGAAATATATAATGGTCTAGGAAGTTATTAAGTTCAGCCACTATGATTCTTTCATTCTATTTTATACTTTTTTTCTGATTAAAAAAATTACCATGGATAACACACGCTCTCTCTTAAATCCATGAACAGTGCATTTACACTTCTATTGCACAGGCTCGATCCCTTCGTGGATATTTAAATATATCCATACCATAATATTTTTCTAAAATAATTTAGAGCAGCAGGATCCCATGTATCCTACTAAATCTAGGGAGAAACAATACAAAAAATCAAGAAGTATTTGAACAATAATATATGGCTCACCTAAATATGCATTTGACTACTGACAAATACCACTTCAAAAAGAAATTGACACAAGATTGATAGGATTTCACCTGGTTAAGTTCTGGATGAAATTGATCTGCCTAGATGAACAAATATAAAATTTGTTTGTATTGTGTTTCCCCAATTCTTTGATTTCTGAAGGATGACTTTGATTTCTTTGTTGGAAAGTAAGAGGATATACACGTGGGTTTGGAAGAGGAAATGGAAGAAAACAATGAATATATATATATATATATATATATATATATATATATATATATATATCACCTTAAAAGTGTATAAAAGGTAAATACTCACTTTTCTCTGTTAATGTACATACATATATTTTTCTCTAAATTTCCTGAAAACATAAATTAATACTACCTAATATGGCTTATTCCCATATTGATTTGCATTAAACCAATTAAATCACAAATCAATTCTTGATGCATTACATGCACTCTCAATCACATGTATACTTAAGTTAGTTGTATCTTATCTTACTCACCATCTAATTTAGTAAACCATGCAAATTTTCGAACAATTCTTCAATTATAATCCAGTAAACCACATATTAAATATCTTGTAGTTTTAAGATAAAATCGACCAATTATGTTTAGGGAATTTAATGGTTACTACCCTTCGAGAGTTTCAAGATTAAGTATGAATGAAAGTAAAAATATATATATGCAATATAACGTAAATTCAAGTATAGCTGTAAGGACCCCCGTGCCTTAACCCATTATTAGTATATTAATCCAAGCAATTAGTGCATGTAATCAAACATGTAGGGGAGAAACCACTTATCACCATAGCAAATCATGCATGTAATAAAATTCCTTACATCATTCCATATAATGTCTAGTTTTCCCCAACCAAGTCCACATACATATCATGCACCATTATAATACACTAACATGTTCTCAGTTCATTTAGCAATTCGATAAATAATTGCATGCAACCCATAAATGAAGAGAGAAAGGCCCTTGCCTTTTTATACATGCCATATACACATAATAGTGCTCACATACGAGCACCAAATAGGTATGTGTGTATCAAATGTATAAAATACGGTGCTCAATACCGTCACTGGTATTTCGATCCTTGGAAGCATGTGAGGGCCTGGTCCTAATCAGAGGTTTAATTAACACACGATTGTTATATTAACGTAAACAGCGGAAGATTTAGTTAAAAACTTATAAAAAGTGACCCTCAAAATTTTTCGCATTTTGTTTCTAAAACATTTCCGAATAGTGAAAATATGTATTTCCAATTTTACATCTAACATGATATTCATCGCATAAGCATTACATATAAATTCTCAGTAAAGTAATACTTAAAAATACAGATACTCGGGGCATACCCCGGT
The DNA here is from genome assembly GCA_907163345.1 of Haberlea rhodopensis. Taxonomy (NCBI): domain Eukaryota; kingdom Viridiplantae; phylum Streptophyta; class Magnoliopsida; order Lamiales; family Gesneriaceae; genus Haberlea; species Haberlea rhodopensis. Next base: position 483,235 of record CAJQUN010000403.1, read on the forward strand.
AATTTAAAACATAAGTAAAAATACTAACAACTACTGGGACTCAAAACATAAATCATATACCTGAGCTCGCTCTCAAGGAGCTCTGGTATTTATCGATGCTTCGTCTCGAGCATCCACAGTACGTCCACCTGTACCACCTGTCATGTCCATCCAACAAAGACATGACAGCCCCCGCGAAGGGGGTCAGAACCCCAGTACGAGAAACAGATAAAATCACAGATGACAAATAACTTGCGATGTATGCCGTGCATGAATGCAAATGCACATGAAGGGTATCAAATCTCGAATATCCCTGTCTCAAGGGTCCAAAGGAAATCATCAATCACTCATCAGTGCTCGAGCAGGATGTGACACGCTCCGCGCTCCGATCTATCTCTCAGTCGAGCCATTGGCGGTCCATCATCCTCGTGTCTGGGCGACGTCGGCACGCTCGTCGCTCCGGCATCCCTCAGCTCACTCTCACTCCTGCCGAGCCAACGGCTGCCCATCATCCCCAGACACGCATCACTCATACCAAGAAAAGATATAGGTACCAAGAACGAAATCAATAGGCTCAACATGACATGCGCAATGTCCATGCGTGTCAATGCATCATGCAATATCATAATCTCATGTGATGCACCTCAAATCTCATGTCATCATATATCATGCAGTCAATGTACCATGTAATTCACATACTGCAAATCAACTTATCACATAGCCACATAAGGAGCAAGTAATGACAAGTAAATCATACCCGGGAACATCACATGTCTTTGCCAAACATTGTGATAACACCCGTTTTCTACGTACCTCGGACCAATGCTATATCTACCGAGTACTCCTCGAATAAACCTCGGGATCTGTTAACCTGGTCATAATAGTTCCAAATACAACATACTGTCACATATTAGCCTTAACTTATCAAAATAAAACTCAAACTTAGACCCAAAACCAATTCTCTAAATTTCAGCCTGCGCAACCGTAGAGATCGGCTCATAACTTGTCCGATACTTAATAAACTCACATGTCCAATTTATTTTCAAAGCTAACTCAAAAATGAACATTTCATCAGTTCAAATCATCTTCAAATTCGTTCATTTAGCCTAGGTAAAATGGCCAAGAACAATCTGCTAGAAAAACAGGATAATTCACCAAATTCCAGCCTGACCCATTTTCGTATAAAAATCATAATAAATTTATATGATGTCCAAAAGACTTGGGGCCAGTGGTAGAATCACGAAAACGTAATTTTCTACAGTTCATATTTGAAGTACAGAAGCTAGTTCGCTCATCTAGAGGCACATGTAAAACAAAGTATGGCAGTGTTGAAAATACCTATACACTCTGTTTTGACAGAGTGAGCAGTTCTCGTAATAAGTGTATATCTTGCACATATAAACTCCAAATCATGTGAGGCCAGTTTCTAATGCAAGATACCTCAAAGTTTTACAACGTTTATTCAGACACCAAGGTCAAAATCGTAGCACATGTTGCCCATATTTACCAAGAACACACTGCTTGTGCAACCCGCCTACATGCATGTTCCAGATTGTGCACCTTGTGGTAAAAACATCATAACTCATTCATTTTAAGTCCAAATACTCTCATATTTTAACCACAGGACTAAAACATATATATCTACAACCTTTATTTGAATACCAACATCAAATTCGGAAAACCATTTACCCAGAAACTCGAAGAACTCGATGCATAAAACTCGCATGCACTAAATTTCCAGATTTTACACATATTGGTAAAATGTTCATTACGTTTTCATCAGAATTCTAAATTAGTCGAATTTACTGTCGAATCGAAGGTATTCCAACAAGCTACAACTTTTATTTGAACCACAACCTCAAATTCAAAACTTAACTAAACCCAAAATTCGAAATGACAGATATATGCATGCTGAAATCTGTTGCACACTTTCTGACAGCAAGTTATCTCTACATTTCTCATGCCAAGACTCATAAATTTCGATCCTTAAACAACACCAAGGTATATAAAACTCAATAAAAGTGTTATACCTTCACTCCTCTTGAAGATTTGATGCACAAACCATCAACCTAGCTCAAACCAAGCTTTCATTTCTCCAATTTGCTCCAAATTAGAAAATTCTTGATGGGTTCCTCTTCCCTAGCCTTGTAGCTTCTAAATCCTTAATTGCATGTAACATGCACTAAAGATTTCACAAGAATTTGGTGGGAAAAAGAGGCTGGAAATTCGAAATGCCTAGAGAGAAGGAGGAGAATTTCTTTGATGGGAATGAAGAGAGAGAAATGGGTGGAAATTTGAGACAAAATCTGAAATGTATGGGTTTAGGCGTGAGCTTCTTATCACATTTGGCAATATTTTTAATTCATTTGATGTATTGTGGAATCCATGTGTCAATACATCACTATCTTGCAAGATTAAAGCTCCAAAATCATGTATTAAACATGAGTTAAATTAAATAATGGCATGCGTTTTCCAAGTGCAATGTGATCATGCACATGCTCGTGCACTAAAATATGTTCCACTAGGTCGTTGACTCAATGTAGTCCGGAACACCTTAATCCATGTTTGCCTTTTTAATTATCCGGTTTTGCTTAATCATCGTTAATCCGGATTAATTAGCATCGGGGCCTTACATTTCTTCCCCTCTTAAAAAGATTTCGTCCTCGAAATCGCAAAACTGAGTATAACTCAATAAATCAAAACATACGAGAGGTCTCAATCTCATTCATAGATACTTAAGGATCATCATGTATCAATAACAACTGTTGTGGTCGTCTCAACGATCTACCACTTAATCAAAGTTCTCTATGATTCTATAAAGTTCAAAATATCGAGGCAACATCAAACCTCACTTAACGAATCATATTGATCATCGCAAATGTAATATCTTCATATTTACCTGATTCTCAACTCGATAGTCTAACGATATATTTCTCTTTGGCGTAGCAAATCTACTCACCTCAAGCAAAATTTTAATCGTTTTCGCAGAAAATTTATCGTTCCTGGCATTTCTCAACAATCTTAAGTTATGCCAAAATTTCTTATCAATTTTCTATCATCACATCAGCGATCGGTAATTCTGGCTCTACAAAACCTGGACTGATACCATCCCAAAAGTTTTCTGAAACTTAAATTATAGGAAAATTCTACTGGTGAATAATGATTTCAGTCAATTCCCACTAAATCACACTATTAATCGAGACATGACTTCCAAGATCTGGATATTTTCTCAGTTGATCCATTTGTATGGGTATGCTAAGCAATACTCATTGCTAACTTAGTATCCATTACATTCTGAAAATAGTTTCAAATTCTGATATTATCCTCGGATCTCAATCAGATACATCTATTACAAAAACTCACTGTAACTAAACCACATTATCCATATCTTAAACATGTCGTCTTCTCATAGACATATAGACTATCACATGAAATCAATATCTTGTATTGAATAGTCAATAAATTATATTCAACTTGTTTCACAATCTCTGTTTGTAAATATTTGAGCTATAAAACTCAAAACTAGAAATTTCCCAAATTCATTGGCACTTACAAATCCTGTACTATCCCATTAGGTCTCGTATTTTTATCTTGGACTGCTGGCATGTCAAACAATTTGCCACAAAATTCAAAAATTTCTTTCTTTATACCATCTTATCATAAATAGGATCTCGAGAATAATACATCTCATCATTCCCAGAATAACACTATGTTCTCTATAGTGTGCTTTCTGCTGTAATACGTCTTTCAAATCAGTAAAATTCGACGCTATATACTGATTTTTCATTCGCAACCACCACTAAATGGCATACTAAATTTACTTGGTTGATAAGATAGAACCAATTTCTTAACTCAATATCTGTATGGATCTGTCCTTCGAGTCTTTCCGATTGTCAAAATCAGATGTTATCAAACTGCAAAGCAAACATCGATGCTACCATTGCACCTTGCACTTTTAGGTTCAGTGCATATGCTACTAGTTTCATTTTCCTTGATTTATATTGACTATCAAAGTCAAATTCTTTAATAAATCTAGTCATCGCTTATATCTCAAGAATATGCAATCATCTTTTCATGATACATTAGAACATACGTATTTGCACAACTACATCTCCCTGAACCAGTTAAACCAAAACAACATTGGGGTTGTAGTCCATTTCAGTTTCAGTTATGAAAACTGCTTTCTCATTCATCTGACCAAACAAATATCAAATTTCTTCTTGGTCAATTAGTTCGTAAGACAGGCTATCCTAGAATATCCTTCCGTAAAAGCCTGTAGTATCTGCCAAAATTCATAAACCTTTGTATCTTGAGTACAATTATTGGCCTTAGCCAAATTAGTACTATCTTTGCTTTACTGGAATCAACAGGTATCTGGTGAGATGATATCACCTATCCCAAAACAACACTTGATTCAACCAAGATTTACATTTCAATAACTTGGTACACCCTTTGAGCTTCACGAAGCGTCTGAAAAATCAATCACATGTGTTCTGTGTGGTTCTTTCCGGATCTCGTATGCACTAGTATATCACTGATGAATATGATTACATTTCCGCCCAAAAGTTACGGAAAATTTTCTTCATCAAATTCATAACTCTACCGGTATAGTTGTCAGACCACACGACATTTCCAAAAATTCAAAATGTCTATATCTGGTTTGACCAATTGCCTAGAGAACATTTTCTCTTCTGACTCAAACTGATGGTAACCAGAGTAAAAATCGTTCTTCTTATACTTCAAGTTTCTTACAATTGATCATTTACTTCTCGATCTTAGGCAGTGGGTATTTATTTTTGACAATAGCCCGATTCAACTGCCTTTGTTGATACACATCTTCATAATATCATTTTTCTTCTTCACGAACAATGCTGATGTTTCCTCAAGTGACATACTCAGACATATGTATTCATATCAAGGACATTCTGCAACTATTCTTCTGCATTTGTCAAATCTGTTGATGGCATTACGTACGATGCTTTTGATATCAAATCTATTCCTTGGCATCAACGAAGTTAAAATCGTTTTCCTTCTTTAGTGGAAATTCTTTTATTTCTTCAGAAAAATCTTTGTAAGTTTTCTTACCACTAAGATATCAGTCAACATCAATTCTTCCTGATCAGCATTAACTGCTTATGATCAAATATCCTTCATTTTCCAAATATCGCAACAACAATATTTTCATAGCTGATACTATCAATATCTTAACTTGCTATTAGTGGCTATCAACATTTCATTTGTATCCAGAAGACGGTTAAAAATTCATTATACCCTAAAATCAACTTACGATATCCTCAAAATTTATCAGAGTATCCATGCCCTTGATACAATCAAAACCATATTTCGACAACATCATTTAATTCAAATCCACAACACTATCAACAAACTGTAATCTGCAGTTCACTATTACAAGTGTGGATAGTATAATTATCACTGCTGGTGTATTTTCCCAATCATCATTATCAATGCACATTTGATGCAATATATGAAACCAATGATTTTTATCTCAAATCAAACTCGTGCCATGTGACCAATACACAACATGTATCTGTGATCACTAGCATCTCTATCATTGCCAAAATCGAAATGGTTATATATCCTGGAGACATCTCAATCCCATTGTCAAGGTATACTCTCTGGTCTACAGGTAATTTACTGCTGCTGAAACTGAGTGGTCGTAAAGAATAACTACCATGATATCTACCTCTAGCTCAGAGTATTTGTTGTTATGGTTGCATCTATTCCTGAGCACGTAACGGACATGCTCTGACTGGCCACAATCAATAACAGTTCCTTTTATTCTTTCACCAGGATCAGTAAATACTTATATCTACAACGATCTCAACGACCTCGAAAAGATCTGGTATTCTACAATCTCTTAATACCTCTAGAATTACTAGAGTTGAAATAACTGAAATGATACTTCTGAAATCGTTCTAGGACTACTTGGATTATTCCAAATGATAGTCACTTCATTAACATTTAATCCAGCCCTCGCTACTCCGCACCACATCAGTGTCTTATTCTTCAGTCGATTTATAATCTCTTCACTAGTGAATAGCTATCGAGATTAAGCACATACTTCCATTTCTCAAGTCCACAATAATCGATTATCATTTTTCATGTAATGAGCATGGTTTTCTCTCTTTCCCGTGTCAACAAGAGGGAAAACTCGCCATCGCTACAATTTCTCTAGATACTCTCATATAGAAGAGTTCTATTGTAGTATTTATTCATATTTTGGACATATAAACTGGAACTGAATTACGACAGTCCACATATCCAAGTCCTCATTCAAACCAATTCTCGTTGTTTCTCACAACAACTACATTCTATTCTTCAATTGAAATATTGCTAGTTCCAATATTCTCAAGTTCTAAATTATCATCTTAACGTACACAGGTTTTGACGTAAACTCATAAGTATAACCTTGGTCTTTCAGACTTAAATTCCCGATGTCAATGACACAAAGCGTTTTAATTAGTTCTAGTGTCATCCCACTAATCACAAGAATAAGTCCCAAAGTGGAAAAAAAACTTTCAATAACATTAATTTAATTCAATACACAGTTTACAGCGCCTACAGGTTCAAGATGGCTCTTAAAGTCTATATCACTGCTACCTGTCCAAACACTAAATGTTCATCAAATCATCATATACAATCTCAAGTCAGAGATGTTCTCATCACTTAGTCTACATCATCATCTGATAAGCAACTGTCAGTGCTAACAGATAAAATTCTCAAAATTATATGCAACTCAGCATAATATATGCAACTCAGCATTCAAATTCCCTACATTATATGCAACTCAGCATATTCAAATTCAATACATTATATGCAACTCATCATATTAAAATATTCAGAGATATGTCATCTCATTATTCCTGCTTAATAATCCAGTACATGCATGAAATCTCATTATCGAACATGTAAACATAGCAGGCAAGAGCATATAAATCAGATAGTCAGACACATGCACAAACAATTCATTTGTGTCTATACTCAGTGTCCTAACTCTAGTTCGAGCATATCCCAGATTATGCTCTGATACCAACTGTGAGGGCCTGGTCCTAATCAGAGGTTTAATTAACACACGATTGTTATATTAACGTAAACAGCGGAAGATTTAGTTAAAAACTTATAAAAAGTGACCCTCAAAATTTTTCGCATTTTGTTTCTAAAACATTTCCGAATAGTGAAAATATGTATTTCCAATTTTACATCTAACATGATATTCATCGCATAAGCATTACATATAAATTCTCAGTAAAGTAATACTTAAAAATACAGATACTCGGGGCATACCCCGGTAATTTAAAACATAAGTAAAAATACTAACAACTACTGGGACTCAAAACATAAATCATATACCTGAGCTCGCTCTCAAGGAGCTCTGGTATTTATCGATGCTTCGTCTCGAGCATCCACAGTACGTCCACCTGTACCACCTGTCATGTCCATCCAACAAAGACATGACAGCCCCCGCGAAGGGGGTCAGAACCCCAGTACGAGAAACAGATAAAATCACAGTGTATGACAAATAACATGCGATGTATGCCGTGCATGAATGCAAATGCACATGAAGGGTATCAAATCTCGAATATCCCTGTCTCAAGGGTCCAAAGGAAATCATCAATCACTCATCAGTGCTCGAGCAGGATGTGACACGCTCCGCGCTCCGATCTATCTCTCAGTCGAGCCATTGGCGGTCCATCATCCTCGTGTCTGGGCGACGTCGGCACGCTCGTCGCTCCGGCATCCCTCAGCTCACTCTCACTCCTGCCGAGCCAACGGCTGCCCATCATCCCCAGATACGCATCACTCATACCAAGAAAAGATATAGGTACCAAGAACGAAATCAATAGGCTCAACATGACATGCTCAATGTCCATGCGTGTCAATGCATCATGCAATATCATAATCTCATGTGATGCACCTCAAATCTCATGTCATCATATATCATGCAGTCAATGTACCATGTAATTCACATACTGCAAATCAACTTATCACATAGCCACATAAGGAGCAAGTAATGACAAGTAAATCATACCCGGGAACATCACATGTCTTTGCCAAACATTGTGATAACACCCGTTTTCTACGTACCTCGGACCAATGCTATATCTACCGAGTACTCCTCGACTAAACCTCGGGATCTGTTAACCTGGTCATAATAGTTCCAAATACAACATACTGTCACATACTAGCCTTAACTTATCAAAATAAAACTCAAACTTAGACCCAAAACCAATTCTCTAAATTTCATCCTGCGCAACCGTAGAGATCGGCTCATAACTTGTCCGATACTTAATAAAATCACATGGGTCCAATTTATTTTCAAAGCTAACTCAAAAATGAACATTTCATCAGTTCAAATCATCTTCAAATTCGTTCATTTAGCCTAGGTAAAATGGCCAAGAACAATCTGCTAGAAAAACAGGATAATTCACCAAATTCCAGCCTGACCCATTTTCGTATAAAAATCATAATAAATTTATATGATGTCCAAAAGACTTGGGGCCAGTGGTAGAATCACGAAAACGTAATTTTCTACGGTTCATATTTGAAGTACAGAAGCTAGTTCGCTCATCTAGAGGCACATGTAAAACAAAGTATGGCAGTGTTGAAAATACCTATACACTCTGTTTTGACAGAGTGAGCAGTTCTCGTAATAAGTGTATATCTTGCACATATAAACTCCAAATCATGTGAGGCCAGTTTCTAATGCAAGATACCTCAAAGTTTTACAACGTTTATTCAGACACCAAGGTCAAAATCGTAGCACATGTTGCCCATATTTACCAAGAACACACTGCTTGTGCAACCCGCCTACATGCATGTTCCAGATTGTGCACCTTGTGGTAAAAACATCATAACTCATTCATTTTAAGTCCAAATACTCTCATATTTTAACCACAGGACTAAAACATATATATCTACAACCTTTATTTGAATACCAACATCAAATTCGGAAAACCATTTACCCAGAAACTCGAAGAACTCGATGCATAAAACTCGCATGCACTAAATTTCCAGATTTTACACATATTGGTAAAATGTTCATTACGTTTTCATCAGAATTCTAAATTAGTCGAATTTACTGTCGAATCGAAGGTATTCCAACAAGCTACAACTTTTATTTGAACCACAACCTCAAATTCAAAACTTAACTAAACCCAAAATTCGAAATGACAGATATATGCATGCTGAAATCTGTTGCACACTTTCTGACAGCAAGTTATCTCTACATTTCTCATGCCAAGACTCATAAATTTCGATCCTTAAACAACACCAAGGTATATAAAACTCAATAAAAGTGTTATACCTTCACTCCTCTTGAAGATTTGATGCACAAACCATCAACCTAGCTCAAACCAAGCTTTCATTTCTCCAATTTGCTCCAAATTAGAAAATTCTTGATGGGTTCCTCTTCCCTAGCCTTGTAGCTTCTAAATCCTTAATTGCATGTAACATGCACTAAAGATTTCACAAGAATTTGGTGGGAAAAAGAGGCTGGAAATTCGAAATGCCTAGAGAGAAGGAGGAGAATTTCTTTGATGGGAATGAAGAGAGAGAAATGGGTGGAAATTTGAGACAAAATCTGAAATGTATGGGTTTAGGCGTGAGCTTCTTATCACATTTGGCAATATTTTTAATTCATTTGATGTATTGTGGAATCCATGTGTCAATACATCACTATCTTGCAAGATTAAAGCTCCAAAATCATGTATTAAACATGAGTTAAATTAAATAATGGCATGCGTTTTCCAAGTGCAATGTGATCATGCACATGCTCGTGCACTAAAATATGTTCCACTAGGTCGTTGACTCAATGTAGTCCGGAACACCTTAATCCATGTTTGCCTTTTTAATTATCCGGTTTTGCTTAATCATCGTTAATCCGGATTAATTAGCATCGGGGCCTTACAAAGCACCTCCAATCCATAGCTCGAGCTCATCTCCAAAGCCATCGATGTACCTAATCACCTGCTCCAACAGAGACAGCCCCACACAGGGTGAGCATACCAATATTCTAAATCCAATACTCAGAATGATACAATTCATAATTTACAAAATGTAAATGCTATGAAATATAAAAGATGCTCCCTGGATAGTATCATCCTCATACGGGATTCCTGTGCCGTCCATGTTCTCAAAATAACTGAAACCATCAATTCTCAATGCCAGTTAATCATTACATTGATTAACAAATACATTTGCCATATACCGATATCATAATTAAGGATACCAAATCATTAAACAATGATTACAAATATTCCATGTATCTCATTTATGGTTTCATAGTTCTGTTTCATTGCTCGCTCTACAATAGCGGCATTTCATTCTCACGCATGCTCAACAGCAGTGGCGTCCCAACCGATGTTCGCTCAAAGGCGACAACACCTCAATCATTGCTCGCTCAAAAGCGGCACCAAATAATTCTCAATGCACATATAACCATTTGTAGCAATTACCATAAACCTTGTATTTCCACATTCGTTTATTGCTAATACCATCTACCATGCATTTTCATATACATTTATTGCAATACTGTGTACCATGCATTCAACAATTGCAATTATAATAAAGGTCTATGCTCGTACATCATACGTACCTTATATTCCCGTAGTTCGAATCCAATCTTGCCTTGGTCTCGTGACCGATGACTTATGAGTTAAACACGATTAATAATCCACAATTAATCTCAAGCATGCAACCACGTGCCCAAGCACGTTCACAAACCCCAATTATATCGTCATTGTAAGGACCCTAGTTCCTTAACGGTGAAATCAAGATATAAATATGGCTAAACATGTAATAGCTACATCTTAGAGTTCTGGTTGTTATGTGAGCTCAATATAATTACAGGCCAAAAATAAAACTTCAGTAGTTAGTTAATTACATTCCCAAAAAGAATGATACGACTAACAAAAATCATGTAATCTAACTTCTTTCAAGTCTCTTTCAGCTCACAGTTCAACCAAACCCTGAGCCCCTTTGTCCAAAAGCGTACCTACAGGAACAACTCACCATGAGCATAAATATCACCATTTAATCACAATTCAACTTAACAAAATAATTAAGCGCATGCGGCAAATAATAGATATGCTCCTTGGTCACCACATTAGCACATTTCACTGTTGTTCCTGTTTCACAAATTTATGCACAAAATCATTAGTTCACGACATAATGATCGATAACGCGTTTCCAATTATATCCACAATATTTCACATTAATCACTAGAATTGTGACTGTTCCGGTCCCAATACAACAGCGGAATTTTAGGACCCCTCGCTTCGACATATAGTGGCATCATATGATATCCCTCGCTTCGACAATGACAGCGGCATGTTACTTCGCTTAGACATGACAGCGGCAAATATCATACTACCATCGCTTCATATGACAGCGGCAAGTACCTCCCTCGCTCGGAGATAAAGGCTACCGGAACATTCATCAATTCTACCACAATAATCAAACACATTTGATTCCATTCCAATATCATGATATAACACTATCATTTCACATATTCCATCACATATATGGATACACTATTCACAATATGCATCATTAAAGTTGCAATACGATTTACCGCCCGATGCTCGTACGTCTCACTACGTACCTTAGTTTCAAAAGTGGAGAAGTTGTATAACTTTATCTCCTCGACGTTGTTGGCACCTGAGATGGTTCTACACAACCATACAATTCAATATTAGAAGCCAAATAATAGTCGAATACCAAAAATTCAACAAGATACGACATTTTTCAAACTTACACAGCTGGCGATCGATCGCTCCACTGAGGCGATCGATCGCCTCAAATTTTTCTTCGCGGCGATCGATCGCTTCAAACATGGCGATCGATCGCCTAAACCTTGGTTTGGCTACTGCCTCTCGGCGATCGGTCGCCTCATTTTAGGCGATCGATCGCCTGCCCTGCGAGAAGCCCACTGCCCTTAGGCGATCGGTCGCCTCTTTTCAGGCGATCGATCGCCTCGCACAGACACACGATTTCCACCATTTTTACACCAAAAATTCCTTCCCAACTTCCACAACACTTATACCAACAACCCAAAACACAAAAACACTTTAAACCTTCAATATACATCAAAAACAACCCCAAAATCCCACACCCAACCACAAAACATACCAACCCAAATAAACCCATTTCATACTCCAAACCACCACCCAAAATCACAATAAACCTCACAAAACAACAAGGGATGATATATATATACATCCTAGGACCCAAATCTTACCAAGAAATCACAAGAATCAAGTTTTGCAAGAACTTCTCTTCCACCTTGGAGTCCCACTCGAAAATGAGAGGAGGGGGTGGGTTTGAAAAGTGTTGGGGTTGAGTAATGTGAGGGGGTAAAGATGATATGAGGTTATAGTGGGTTATGAGAGTTAATCCAATTTTACACCCCACTTCCTAACATGATGCAATTTATGCCCAACACTGTATTTTAAACACATATCACCACAATGCGCCAAATACCAATTAAATGCACGTTTCACAAAATAAAAGACTACTAGCACATGTAAGCCCTTATAACACCCGATTACCCAACATGCATAACGTGCACCCTGAAATGCTCTACCAGCCCACATGACCAAGCATTTCCACATGGCAATTAATTCTAACACATAAGGCAATTACCACCATAATTAATCATAATTAATCATACGAACACAATTTATGCCTTAAACACAACGAACCATTTCGGGGACATCACAATACTCCCCTACTTATAAGATTTCGTCCTCGAAATCGCATGCACCTACCCCAAAAGAAACTAAACATAAACACATACCAGAGAATAGTTCCGGGTAGTGCTGCAACCATATGCCGTTCCGTCTCCCACGTGGCCTCTTCGACACCCCCGACGATCCCACTGAACCTTGAGCATCGGTATTACCTTGCTTCGAAGTCTGCGATCCTCACGATCCAGAATCCTGACTGGCCGTTCAACATAGGATACATCTGAACTCAACTGAACCTCAGAAGGTTGCAACACATGAGACGGGTCTGGTTCATACTTCCTCAACATAGATACATGGAAGACATCATGTATACCAGACAAGGACGGCGGTAGGTGCCAAACGGTAAGCCAAAGTGCCGATGCGCTGCAATACCTCGTACGGCCCAACATATCTCGGAGACAAACTTCCCACGCATACCGAAACGAACTACGCCTCTGAAAGGTGAGATTTTTAGAAAGACTCTGTCTCCTACTTGGAATTCCAATGGTCGCCGTCGCTTATTAGCATAGGCCGCTTGCCTATCTTGAGCCGCTTTTCATTTCTGTCGGATCACTTTGATTTTCTCTTCCATTTCACGAATCAATTCCGGTCCTCCGACCGCCTTACTAGTCAAATCTTCCCAGTACAATGGTGACCTACATCGTCGACCGTAAAGGGCCTCGAATGGAGCCATCTGAATGCTCGCCTGATAACTGTTGTTATAAGAGAACTCCACTAGTGGCACTGAATCTTGCCACGGAGTATCGAACTCCAAAACACACGCCCTCAATATGTCCTCAAGCGTCTGTATGGTACGCTCTGTCTGACCATCTGTCTGAGGGTGATAAGCCGTACTCAGCCTCACTTCTGTACCCAAAGCCGATTGAAGACCCTCCCAGAAGTGCGATGTGAACCGCGGGTCCCTATCAGACACAATCGAGACTGGGATGCCGTGCAATCTCACCACGTCCCGTACATACAATTGGGCCATCTTTAAGTATGTGAAAGTCATACTATATGGAATGAAGTGGGCCACCTTCGTCAGTCGATCTACAATCACCCAGATCGCATCAAATCCCGAGGCAGTCCTTGGCAAGTGGGTCACGAAATCCATAGAGATGTGCTCCCACTTCCACTCTGGTATATCTAAACTCATCAACTCGCCTCCGGGCCTCTGCCTTTCTGCTTTCACTTGTTGGCAAATTAGGCACTTCTTAACGAATGACATAACATCTCTCTTCATCCGTCTCCACCAAAATTGATCACACAAGTCCTTGTACATCTTTCTCCCACCTGGATGGATGCTAAATTTGCTACTGTGAGCACGATGCAGGATGCCTTGACGCAACTCTGGTGCCCTCGGCACTACCCAACGGTTACCAAGCCTCAAGGAACCGTCTTCTGCTACTCTGAACTTCGATAATTGACCCAGACGTATATATGACAACCATCTCTGTATCTCAGCGTCTGTCACCTGAGCTTTCCTGATAAGTTCAAAGATGTCCGGTTCTGCCAATAGGGTCGATACCAGCACCGGCGATACATCCAAATCAAAATCATATCCCAATGACAACAAGAGGTCATCAAGGTCGACAACTGAATAACATCATCTGCCGTACACTTCACCTTCCTACTTAAGGCGTCAGCTGTCAGGTTCGCCTTCCCTGGATGGTACTCTATCTCGCAATCATAGTCCTTGAGCAAGTCCATCCACCTCCTTTGCCTCATATTCAGTTCCGCTTGGGTAAATAGGAACTTCAAGCTCTTATGATCCGTGTAAATGGTGAAAGAAGTACCATAAAGATAATGCCGCCAAATTTTCAAAGCGAAAATAATGGCTGCCAGTTCTAAATCATGAACCGGGTACCTGGTCTCATGAGGCTTCAACTGTCTCGATGCATAAGCCACTACATGCCTATCCTGCATCAGTACACAGCCCAATCCCTGCAGTGATGCATCCGTGTACAAGGCAAACCTCTCGTTCTCCGAAGGGATCACCAGAACAGGTGCTGTAGTCAACCGGTGTTTCAACTCTTGGAAGCTTTGCTCACATGCCTCTGACCAAGAAAACGGAACACCCCTTCTGAGTCAACTGCGTCAATGGTTTAGCGATCTTAGAGAATCCCTCGACGAAACGTCGGTAGTAACCCGCTAAACCGAGGAAGCTACGGATCTCGGGCACAGATGTAGGCGCAGACCAATCCATCACTGCTTCCCACTTTCCTGGGATCTACAGAAATCCCATCACTAGAGATCACATGCCCCAAAAATACCACGCTGCTCAGCCAAAATTCACATTTACTCAGCTTAGCATACAACTGATTGTCCCTCAGAATCTGGAGCACTGTCCTCAAATGATTCCTGTGATCTTCCTCGCTCCGAGAATAGATAAGTATATCGTCAATAAATACAATGACGAATTGATCCAAAAAGGGTTGGAACACTCGATTCATCAAGCTCATAAACACAGCCGGGGCGTTTGTCACTCCAAACGGCATGACCAAAAACTCATAGTGACCATAGCGGGTCCGGAAGGCCGTCTTCTGCACATCATCCTCCCTAACTCGGATCTGGTGGTACCCCGACCTCAAATCAATCTTACTATACAACCTCGTGCCCTGCAACTGATCAAACAAATCGTTGATACGCGGAAGAGGGTATTTATTCTTCACTGTGGCCTTATTCAATTGCCTGTAGTCGATGCACAATCTCATCGATCCATCCTTCTTTTTCACAAATAACACAGGCGCACCCCAAGGTGATACGCTGGGGCGTATGTAACCCTTATCAAGTAGTTCTTGTAGCTGCTCTTTCAGCTCTCTTAGCTCCGCTGGTGCCATCCTGTAAGGGGCACGAGAAATAGCGGATGTCCCCGTTAATAATTCGATCCCGAACTCAACTTCCCTAACCGGCGGGAATCCGGGAACCTCCTCCGGAAATACATCGGCAAACTCGGCAACTACGGGTATATCTTCGACTCTTAACTCTTCTTTCTTGCCAGCAATGTCAATGGCATAAATAAGATAACCCTCATGCCCACGTTCCAATAACTGAGTCATCTTTAAAGCCGATATCAACGGAATTCTTGAGCGGGAACCATCCCCATAAAAAGTCCACCGGACCCCTAAATCAGATCTGAACCGCACTGTCCTCTGACTGCAGTCTACTACTGCCTGGTATCTGTTCAGCACATCAATACCCACAATGCAGTCGAAGTCCGACATACCCAGAACAATCAAATCTGACTTCAACTCGTTGCCCTCAAAATAAATGAGGCCGTCATCAACAAACTGATCTGCAATCACACTCTTTCCAGCGGGTGTCGAAACCACAAGAGGCGTGGGTGACGGAGTCGTGCATATACGGTGCCTCTCCACAAAACTCGTCGACACAAAGGAGTGTGACGCACCTGTATCTATCAAAATATAAGCAGGGTGCGTAAATAAATAACACGTACCCGCTATCACTTCTTCTGGAGCTGCTGTAGCCTGCTCCCTGGTGAGGGCATACACTTGCCCTTGAGGTGGCCCCAACGGCTGTCCTCCCAATGGCCTCGGTGCAAATGGTGGTCTCTGCTGTGTTGGCCTGTCTGAAGGTCTCCCCATAGTATTCTGTGGCCCTCCCCGATTAGGACAATTTCGGGCCAAGTGCCCATGTTTCCCACACTCATAACAAGCAGAGCATACTTTCAACTGAATGGGGTCCCCCGCACAGAAAACACTTAACCTTCTCAAAAGTGCTAGCCTGAGACTGTCCCCTATGAGACGGAGCATTACTTCCACGACCACCCCTTCCACGAGCATCTTGCCATCTACCACCGAATCTGGAAGATGATGAGTTTCCCTTTGGCTTAAAATGGTCGCCCCTGGTTTCAAGTTCTCAGGGGTCGGCCTCTGTGATGGTGCTGGAGGCGGTGCCACAGTCGGATATGCACCCACTCCTAATTCTGCCAATTCAGCTCGTGCTAGGGCGTCATCAAAACAAGTAGGGCCATAAGTGATCACCCTATCATACAACTCCGGCCTCAAGCCTTTCATAAAATTCCTCATCTTTGCTTGGGTGCTAGAGGCGATATGAGGCACATATCTGAGTAAAGAACAGTACTGGAGGGCATAGTCAGACACCCGGCATAGTACCTTGCCTCAAGCTATTGAATTCGTCCTCTTTAGCCTGCCGTGCAGCTGCTGAGAAGTACCGGGTCAAAAATCGAGTCCTAAACAGCTTCCAGTTTATTTCCTGACCCTGAGCTTCTTGTTCAATCACTGTGGTCTTTCCACCACATCAACGCCTTTTTGGCCAATTGGAATTCTGCTAGCCGTATCCAAGCTGTCTTTGCGCATGGGGCAGCTACAAATATCTGCTCCAACCTCTCTAGCCATTCCTCAGCCTTCTCCCCTGTTTCAGTCCCTTCAAAGGTCGGGGGCCGATAAGCTAGAAATTGTGTCAAACTCAGTTCTCCCGGCAATAGTTGTTGTTCAGACGGCTCTTCGCCCAAGGCTGGCGGCGGTAGGGGATTTGTATGTCTAGCACTGGCATTTACACTTATAGCATCACCAACATCGACATTTGCTGCCATACTGCAACACAAGGGTTAAACAACAATATACAAAACAGTTCACATAATACATCGTTAGAAAACCATAACACGATAGCATAACAGTCACATGTTTCATATGCGCGCAACATATTTAAAAGTAGACGCCTAGTCAACTCATTGCTAAGGCTACCCTTCACTCGTTCCCGGGTTCTCTAACCACTGCTCTGATACCACTCAATGTAAGGACCCTAGTTCCTTAACGGTGAAATCAAGATATAAATATGGCTAAACATGTAATAGCTACATCTTAGAGTTCTGGTTGTTATGTGAGCTCAATATAATTACAGGCCAAAAATAAAACTTCAGTAGTTAGTTAATTACATTCCCAAAAAGAATGATACGACTAACAAAAATCATGTAATCTAACTTCTTTCAAGTCTCTTTCAGCTCACAGTTCAACCCAACCCTGAGCCCCTTTGTCCAAAAGCGTACCTACAGGAACAACTCACCATGAGCATAAATATCACCATTTAATCACAATTCAACTTAACAAAATAATTAAGCGCATGCGGCAAATAATAGATATGCTCCTTGGTCACCACATTAGCACATTTCATCACTGTTGTTCCTGTTTCACAAATTTATGCACAAAATCATTAGTTCACGACATATGATCGATAACGCGTTTCCAATTATATCCACAATATTTCACATTAATCACTAGAATTGTGACTGTTCCGGTCCCAATACAACAGCGGAATTTAGGACCCCTCGCTTCGACATATAGCGGCATCATATGATATCCCTCGCTTCGACAATGACAGCGGCATGTTACTTCGCTTAGACATGACAGCGGCAAATATCATACTACCATCGCTTCATATGACAGCGGCAAGTACCTCCCTCGCTCGGAGATAAAGGCTAACCGGAACATCATCATTCTACCACAATAAATCAAACACATTTGATTCCATTCCAATATCATGATATAACACTATCATTTCACATATTCCATCACATATATGGATACACTATTCACAATATGCATCATTAAAGTTGCCAATACGATTTACCGCCCGAATGCTCGTACGTCTCACTACGTACCTTAGTTTCAAAAGTGGAGAAGTTGTATAACTTTATCTCCTCGACGTTGTTGGCCACCTGAGATGGTTCTACACAACCATACAATTCAATATTAGAAGCCAAATAATAGTCGAAATACCAAAAATTCAACAAGATACGACATTTTTCAAAATTACACAGCTGGCGATCGATCGCTCCACTGAGGCGATCGATCGCCTCAAATTTTTCTTCGCGGCGATCGATCGCTTCAAAACAATGGCGATCGATCGCCTAAACCCTTGGTTTGGCTACTGCCTCTCGGCGATCGGTCGCCTCATTTTAGGCGATCGATCGCCTGCCCTGCGAGAAGCCCACTACCCTTAGGCGATCGGTCGCCTCTTTTCAGGCGATCGATCGCCTCGCACAGACACACGATTTCCACCATTTTTACACCAAAATTCCTTCCCAACTTCCACAACACTTATACCAACAAACCCAAAACACAAAAACACACTTTAAACCTTCAATATACATCAAAAACAACCCCAAAATCCCACACCCAACCACAAAACATACCAACCCAAATAAACCCATTTCATACTCCAAACCACCACCCAAAATCACAATAAACCTCACAAAACAACAAAGGATGATATATATATACATCCTAGGACCCAAATCTTACCAAGAAATCACAAGAATCAAGTTTTGCAAGAACTTCTCTTCCACCTTGGAGTCCCACTCGAAAATGAGAGGAGGGGGTAGGGTTTGAAAAGTGTTGGGGTTGAGTAATGTGAGGGGGTAAAGATGATATGAGGTTATAGTGGGTTATGAGAGTTAATCCAATTTTACACCCCACTTCCTAACATGATGCAATTTATGCCCAACACTGTATTTTAAACACATATCACCACAATGCGCCAAATACCAATTAAATGCACGTTTCACAAAATAAAAGACTACTAGCACATGTAAGCCCTTATAACACCCGATTACCCAACATGCATAACGTGCACCCTGAAATGCTCTACCAGCCCACATGACCAAGCATTTCCACATGGCAATTAATTCTAACACATAAGGCAATTACCACCATAATTAATCATAATTAATCATACGAACACAATTTATGCCTTAAACACAATGAACCATTTCGGGGACATCACAGTCATCCATGACGATTAACCATTTTAAAAGACCCCGGGCGAAGCATGCATCGAAAACTCAACACGAAATAATTCCCCAAAACAAAAGGCATTGGCGATCGATCGCTTCAACTCAGGCGATCGATCGCCTCGCAAAATGGTATGGGCGATCGATCGCCTCATTTCCAGGCGATCGGTTGCCTCTCAACGATTTTTGGCTACTGCCTCATGGCGATCGATCGCCTCCTTTGAGGCGGTTGATCGCCTCACTGTTCATCTTCCACAAATTTTAACAACGTCGTGGTGATCGATCGCCTTGCCCTAGGGATCGATCGCCTGGCGTTTTCTTGCCAAAACTTCCCCAACAATCCTCACACCCCATACAACATAAACACTTAACAAGGGGCTATAAATCAACCCCAAAACACAAAAACCCAAAATCTTTAAAAACCATTTCTTAAACCCAACTCAAAACCTTCCCAACAAACCACAATACCACTATCAAATCGAAGATAAATGCGAGGGGATGAATAATACCTTATTATCTTCGAGAAATACGGCTCCCAAGTCGAGCAACCATCGATTTTTCATCAAGGTAAAAAGGGGGAGGAAGAGGGGTGGGGATCGCTGGGAAGAGAGGGAGAGAGGGAGGAGATTCCGTGTAATGACGGAATACCGAGTCTATTTGGTATATATAGCTCCAAAGCTCCAAAATACCGACTCCTACACAAATACATCATGATTCATCAAATATCATCTGTTTTCAATAATTATCTCTCCAACTCAAATTCCATTACCAGCCCCAGTACAAAGTACTCCGGGCCCTAGATCCCACCAAAACCAAATTCCAAGGTTATCACCACGATGAGAATACAATCTCATCCCTTGGATCCAACGACTCCAAAAACCGGGTTTAAAATCCCCGAGAGTCCTGAAACCGTAATTAATTCATAATTGCCATAATTAAAATCCTTTAAGGATTATTACCACGCCGGGATTAACACCATAAATCCCAAGACATCACAATAGCTATGATGCCCGGGGATTAATGGTGTTAATCCCGTTTGGTAATAATCCTTAATGGATTTTAATTGTGGCAATTATGAATTAATTGCGATTTTG
Organism: Haberlea rhodopensis; assembly: GCA_907163345.1. Classification (NCBI taxonomy): domain Eukaryota; kingdom Viridiplantae; phylum Streptophyta; class Magnoliopsida; order Lamiales; family Gesneriaceae; genus Haberlea; species Haberlea rhodopensis. Next base: position 503,826 of record CAJQUN010000403.1, read on the forward strand.
GGACTCTCGGGGATTTTTAAATTCGGTTTTTTTGAGTCGTTGGATTCAAATGATGAGATTGTATTCTCATCGTGGTGATAACCTTGGAATTTGGTTTTTGGTGGACTCTGGGGTCCGGAGTACTTTGTACTGGGGTTGGTGATGGAATTTGAGTTTGAGAGATAATTATTGAAAACAGATGATTTTTAATGAATCATGATGTAGTTGTGGAGGTATTGGTATTTTGGAGCCTTGGTGCTATATTTACCAAATGGACTCGGTATTCCGTCATTATGCGGAATCTCTTCTCTCTCTCCTCTCCCTCACGCCACTCTCTCACCCCCCAACCCTTCCCCTCTTTTCCCTTGGGAACAAATGGATGGGGGCTCGTCTTGGGAGCCTGATTTCTTGAAGAAAAACTGGTAATCTTCTTCTCCTCACCTTTAGCTTCGATTTGATTATGGTATTGTGCTTGTTGTCAAGTACTGGGTTGGATTTGGATTTGAGATTTGGGGGTTTTGGTTAAAAATCTAAAATGTTGTATTGTTTTTATTGAGTTTAATTGGTGTATTGGAGGTGTTGAGGAAGTTAGGGGTGTTGGTTTTGAGTTTGGGTGTCAAAAACACCATGGAAGCTCGAGTTTTTGGAAAATCGCAGGTCGCGATCAATCACCGAGGATGGCCGATCGATTGCGACGAGCAACTGAAATTTTGGTGAAGATGCACAGTACTGGCGATCGATCGCAAGGTCTCGGCGATCGATCGTGTGATATCCCCAAAAATTATATGCAAGTTGGGCATTAATTATGTTATGTGATTTTATGGTGATAATTAATATATGTGTTGGAATTAATTATCATATGGAAATGCATGGTCACATGGAAAGAGTGACCCGGGAGTGCATTTCAGGGTACATGTTGGGCATGCTGGGAGAATTGAATATTAGCATGATTTATTTGTTATGGTTATCAATTAAATGAAAAGCATGAGTTTAATTGATTTTGGTGCATATTGGTGCAATGTTTTAAAATACCATGTTGGGGTATTTTTATAAATCATGATTAATAGTGGATATGCAAATTTAATTAATCCCCAAATAACCCACTAATACCCCCCCAACCCCACAAAAACCCATCACTCTTTCTATTTTTCCCCAAAATCACTTTTCACAAACCCTTCCCTCCTCATTTTCGTTTTTGAGCAAAGAGTGGGAGAGAAGTCCTTCCAAAAACTTGTTTTGTGGGATTTAGTGCGAATTTTGGAGTCCCCAAGAGAACCATCCCAGGTGGCAACACAACCAAGGAAGTGAAGCCATATCAAACTCCACTTTTGGAAAGGTACGTAGAAGACGTACGGGCACCCAACGGTACATGTATCTAATATACTCATTGTTTATATGCATTGTGGATGCGAGTATATATGGAATTATGCATTGTGGATGCAAATACATGTTGAATTATGCATGATGATTGTATATGCATATGATGGTTATTGGTGCACATCCATGAGTCGTGGTCATCCCTTGATGATTTTAATGCTTGCCGCTATTTGATTTGTTGCCGCTAAATGTGAAGCGAGGTGGGAGCGCCGCATGTCACATTTAAGCGTGGTTATCATATGAGGCGAGGAAAGAATATTTGCCGCTCAATGTGAAGCGAGGGGTGGGAGCGCCGCATGTCCATTGAAGCGAGGTTATTCTATGCCGCCGATATGAAAAGCGAGGGGCATTAAAATACATTGTGATGAACAGACTAGGGATTGGTGATTGGTAATTGGTGATGATGAAATGGTATTGTGTCATGACATGTGTGGACCATTAAATAATCTATTTGATTATACTCATGAGTTATGGTACAGGGACAACCAAACTGGAAGCGTTTAAAATGCATGGAAAAAACAGGAAGTGTTTTATTGTGATTTATGCATTTACGCCTTATATTCATATTGTGTTGAATATGAATGTTATCATTGCTCATGTTTGGGGGTTGTCCTTGTAGGTACACTTTTGGCATGATAAGAAGGGCTAAAGCGGGTTGAGGCGCTGAGCTTGTGAAGAACACTTTTGGTAGATGAAGGACAGGATTACTTTTGTATAGTGTCTACTCTATGAGTAGTGTAAAGCTATAGTAATACATTCATTTGATTGGGAATGTAATTTAATCCATTGATAGTCCTTATTTTTGGCATGTAATTCTTAAAGCTCATAGTCTCAACACGATCATTTTACTCTGATAATATATGTTACTCTAATTATGCCTTTAATCCGCACTTATGGAACTAGGGTCCTTACATTAGTGGTATCAGAGCAGTGGTTAGAGAACCCGGGAACGAGTGAAGGGTAGCCTTAGCATGATTGGCTAGGTGCTTACATTTGAAGCATGTTTATGCATGTGGTGCATATTGTGTATATACTGTTATACTAACATGCTTATTATCATTCCTGTTATCTAACGGCATAACATATATATTTGTTTTGGAATTGTTGTTAACCTTTGTGTTACAGCATGGCTGCTATGAACGCGGGGAACCTTAATGAAGAGGTTGGTGATGTTGGGAGCGTGAACGCTAGCATTGGTCAGGCAAACCCTCTACCTCCACCAGCTGTAGGCATGGAACCAGTGGCTCAGTTATTATACTACGGTGAGATCAGCTTGACTCAGTTTCTGTCTTACCACCCGCCCCGGTTTGAGGGGACAGAATCAGGAGAGGAGGCTGAGGAGTGGCTAGAAAGGCTTGAACAGATATTTGTATCGGCTCCTTGTGCTGTTACAGCATGGCTGAGGCTGGCGGAGTTCCAGTTGGCAAAGAAACCTTCCATGTGGTGGAGGAGCAAGGTAATGGAACTAAGAGCACAGGGTGCAGTGATCGATTGGACGCTCTTCAGAACCCGATTTCTGAACCGGTACTTCTCTGCGGCGGCGAGACAGAAAAAGGAACGAGTTTGCAAGCTTGAAACAAGGGAGCATATCAGTGTCAGACTATGCCATGCATTATTCCTCGTTGCTGAGGTATGTTCCACACATTGCCACCAATGGGCACGCAAAGATGAGAAACTTTATGAAGGGTTTACGACCGGAGCTTTTTTGACCGGGTATCGCCAATAACCCCACTTCTTTTGATGATGCTCTCACAAGAGCAGAGCTTGCGGAGATTGAGTTGGAGCCTATCCTAGTGCCGTACCCCACAAGCACCACATGCGCACGTCTTCTCTACCCACGCCTCTCATGGTCTCGACACCCCCACTGGAAGAATGTTGTTGCCGATCGTTTCTGGCAGATTGCCTCATTTATTTTGAGGGCAACGAGTTGAAGGCAGACTTGATTGTGTTAGGCATGTCAGACTTCGACTGCATTGTGGGTATTGACATTCTGAACAGAGACCAGGAAGTGTGAATTGTCGATAGAGAACAGTAAGGTTCAGATCTGATTTGGGTATACAGTGGACTTTTATGGCAACAGTTCTGTGCGAAGATCCCGTTGATTTCGGCAATCAAGATGTCTCAGTTGTTGGAACGTGGCCACATGGGCTATCTCGTCTATGCCGTGGACACGTCTGGAAGAATAAAGAATTGAGAGTTGAGGATGTACCCGTAGTAGCAGAGTTCGCTGATGTATTTCCGGAGGAGATCCCCGATTTCCACCGGCTAGAGAAGTTGAGTTTGGGATCGAGTTGTTACCGGGGACATCCGCTATCTCTCGTGCACCTTACAGGATGGCACTGGCAGAGTTGAAAAGAGTTGAAGGAACATTGCAGCAGATCTCCTTGACAAAGGATATATACGCCCGAGCGTATCGCCATGGGCGCACCGGTTCTCTTTGTAAAGAAGAAGGACGGTTCGATGCGGTTGTGCATCGATTACCGGCAACTGAATAAGGCCACAGTGAAGAACAAGTATCATCTCCCAAGGATTGATGATTTGTTTGATCAGTTGCAAGGTACCGGGTTATATAGCAAGATTGATTTGAGATCCGGGTACCATCAGATTCGAGTCAGAGAGGAGGATGTGCAGAAGACAACATTTCGGACTCGATATGGACATTATGAGTTCCTAGTGATGCCGTTCGGTGTGGGACGAACGCTCCGGCTGTCTTTATGAGCTTGATGAATCGGGTGTTCCAACCCTATCTTGATCAGTTCGTCATTGTATTCATCAACGACATTCTCATCTACTCCCGGAGCGAGGAAGAGCACGTGAAACACTTGATGACAGTGCTCCAGATTCTCAGAGATCATCAATTGTATGCCAAGCTCAGCAAGTGTGAATTTTGGTTGAGCAGTGTAGTGTTTCTGGGGCATGTCATATCGAGCAGCGGGATATCTGTGGATCCCAGGAAGATTGAAGCTGTGATGGAGTGGGCTACACCCACTTCTGTGCCTGAGATACTGAGCTTCCTTGGTTTGGCCGGTTATTATCGACGCTTTGTCGAGGGATTTTCGAAGATCGCCAAGCCATTGACAAAGTTGACCCAGAAGGGAGTACCATTCTTTTGGTCAGAAGTTTGTGAGGAGAGCTTCCAGGAGTTGAAGCACCGTTTGACGACGGCGCCAGTATTGGTGATTCCTACAGAAAACTCCAGATTTGTTTTGTATACCGATGCATCACTTCAGGGCCTTGGGTGTGTACTGATGCAAGATAAGCATGTGGTAGCTTATGCGTCGAGGCAGTTGAAGCCGCATGAGACTAGATACCCAGTCCATGACTTGGAATTGGCGGCTATCATCTTCGCCCTGAAGATTTGGAGACATTACTTGTATGGTACTTCATTTACCATATACACGGATCACAAGAGCCTCAAGTTTTTATTCACTCAGGCGGAGCTGAACATGAGGCAGAGAAGGTGGATGGACTTACTCAAGGACTATGATTGTGAGATTGAGTACCATCCCGGAAAAGCTAATTTGACAGCAGACGCTTTGAGCCGGAAAGTGAGGAGTTCTCTGCTGAGGATGTCATCCATTTGTCGGCTATGATGACCTCCTATTGCCATCTAGGCTATGATTTCGACATAGATGCATCACCTGTGCATGTATCGACCTTGTTAGCTGAGCCAGATATCTATGAGAACATCAGGAGAGCTCAGAAGTCAGATGATGAGATTCAGAGATGGTTATCTTTATTGCATCTTGGTCAGCCAACGAAATTCAGAGTGTCCGATGACGGATCCTTGAAATTGGGTAGCCGTTGGGTGGTTCCGAGTACGCCGGAGTTGCGTAGAGGGATCTTGGAGCGAGCTCATAGTAGCAGACTTAGCATCCACCCAGGCGGGAAGAAGATGTATAAAGATCTATTGATCAGTTTTGGTGGAAAAGGATGAAGTATGATGTCGTCGCTTTGTTAGG